>JAZEWT010000007.1:26446051-26456165 GCA_036362905.1 Mordacia mordax | reverse complement strand
GGGGCACTTGTGCGGCGTCGACAGTAAGAGACAGGCGCCCACAGTGGTACAAACTCTCTCTGGATTACTGACGGCAGCGCGACAACAGTACGCGGGCGAACAGTACGCAGTACCTGCACAAATAATAACGCGACGATAACAAAATACACGGATGGAAAGGAAACGCGACGCGGTACGCGGACGAGGCGGCGGCGTCGGCCATAGACAGAAGTGGTGGCGGCGGACGAGGCGGCGGTGATATAGAGAAGTAGCGGCAGCAGCGGCGGCGGTGGTGGTGGCCGAGGCGGCGGCGCTATAGAGAAGCGGCGGAGGCGGCGGCGAGCAAAGAGGGAAAATGATCCGGCCCCACTACCAGCGCGGGAGCCGGTTTATATAGGCGGCCCAACTGCCCTGATTGGGAACCCGTGCACAGGTGAGTGGCCAATTATCCATGAATGCCTTACACTTTTAGGTGTAAATATATAAACACGCTCGGCGCAACTATGCCGAAATAGCGTCTCTCGATAGCAATTCCCACTCATCCACCCATGAAGACCCATGTCAATACAGAGGAGGAGGAATGCTCGCCAGGGCCATCCCAAAAGATCATCTCTCTGGAACAATCTCACCATTGCTGTTATCACCAATGTCAATAATAGTAATCAACAATTCGTAACCCGCTGTAAATTCCACGCCTGGCTAGGGACAGACACGGACACGTAGGCGTGGAGCTTAATGTGGGTTTGGTCTGAAGGGATAAGTATTTCTTGAGGGGTCCTTTCAAAGGGATTCATTTATTTAGCTAATGCGTTTATACTTGACTGTAGTCAGATAGAAAGTCGGCAGAATGGCCGTTAGCCCACGTAGCCACAATGCAACACAGCAGTCTCTTTTTGAAGGTGTTAGTTGTGATAGTATATAGGTCGACATTGAGAAACGCCGTTCTGAGTTCACTGTGTGGGAGTGTGGTGTTGGGGGAATGCTCAGTAGTAGGTCCCAAGAGAAGTGCGGAGCATGCGTAAGTGCGCTTCGGAGAGTGGGGTCCGTTGCGGATGGCGCGATGGCAGAGTAGTTGCAGGCAACATCCAATGCAGAGCAGCTCAAACAGACGAACCTGGCTGCGACCCCACGTTCAGCCGGATGACCCTACTACCCTGCCGGTAGGAGGGGGTGTAGATGACCTCACAGCGGTACTGGGCCGCGTCCCCCGGTACCGCGTGGCTGATGGAGATGGACGCGTTGCACGAGGCGTCGTCTCCTCGCCACACCACGCGCGGGTCATGTGGCATCGCTTCTCCATTTTTTAGGAAGATCTTGCAGTTGGACAAAGGACACCGGTTTAATACGAATTCTCAAAAGAACAATGCTACGATAGTGCTATGTGCTGCCTGATTAATCTGAAAACATATGTAATTGGTTAATAGTAGTCTGTAACACCAGATTGTTGTGCTTTGTATGATGCATCTCGTGATGATTATAATTATTGCTTTGCTTTCTAAGATGTTAAATAACTTATGTTTAACTTTTGTCTCGTATTTTATTTTTTCATTTAAAAATTTAATTGACGTTAGCCACACCAATAAGATTGCTATAAAATTGTATGTATGACATATTCAATAATGCGAATGCCATCTACTGCAATTTTGCAATATTTTTCATGTTTACATGTTTACCTTCTTAATTATATTGATCAAGATGTTTATATCTACCGGTGTATCTTTATTAATAATAGCTTGCTTACCCCTTGGTGCTGGACAGCCATAAAATGAGCTGCAAAGCTCAACGGTTTCTTTCAGCTTAATTAAAGACTCACTGATAAAACAAGGTGCTTGCTGTTTGGCTAATGCCATCTTAATGGGCAGAAGACACAGTTTTCTGGCAAATGTATTTAACATTAGTACACACACTCCACGTGGAATAGTGGCACATGGTATAGGAATCGAACCTCCTAGGGCTTTTCAATATGAGGTGGCAGCGCTGCAGAGCCACCGTGCCGCCTCCGATATACATACTGTTTGACAATCCCTCATGTGACCAAGTGAAGACGTTACCCTCTCCTCCTTGCTGCCATCGATAAGCCTCCACCACTGAACCAGAGTGTGGTTGTCCCTGCGGCCTTTGCAGTAGTAGGAACAGTTCAGGAAGATGTCGTTTCCGACGGTGACAGTCGTCTCAGTCGGTGCGTAGACCTGGAGCTATTCACGAAAGCAGACAAACACGACCACCACACTGCTTAGGTCTGAACGGAATAGTAAGCAATGTTTGTTCGCAGCCTTATGGTGGTAGAGGGGTTGGCGTGTTCCAATGACCCCTAGATCTAAATCACCTGGAGTCTAGCGCTCTTGCTAGGTTTTCCCTTTGTGAAAAGGTTTGATGTCCAGCACTCCTTCTAGGGACCCCCTTGGTGAGCAGGTCAAGAGTCTGGTACCCCTGCAATGGCCGCTCGTCATTAACAAGTCTGGAGGCCAGCACTTCTATTAGGGTCTCCCTAGCAGGAGTGCTCGACTCCCTCGTAGGTCAGGGGAGGTTTCAGACAAGTAATGATCTCTCAAAACTCCGACAATAGAACGTTGGCCTCAGGAAGGGCATCCGGCCGTATAATTCGGCTCCAATAGACCTGTGGCACACCGGTCGTGACTCCGGGCTAGGTGCTTCACGTTCCGGCGAGGTGTGCACTTGTATAAGATTACAACAGGTTTTACCGTATCTGGCGATTATACCTGCAAAAAAGTACCCATAGCGTTAACAGCTCCACCTAAGCTATAAAGCATTGATTGATACTGCGTTGTCCTGAGCTGACTGCCTTTGGCAACGGCTGACACCGGCAAATGGGCTCAAAAGGAAGCCAGTCAGTTGAAGGACAATGCATAGGTTATCAAAGCTACCTGTATGCATACTGTGCCACTAGTATGTGTGGCTTTTGCAAACTGGACGCATTGCAAAATGTGTATATTTTGGTGTTTGGGATCTTAACACCCGCATAATCGCCAGATACGGTAAAACCTGTTGTAATCTAATATATATGTATACTGGCAAAAAAGTACCTATAGCGTGTGCACTTGTGTTGGCATCCACTCATACTCTCTTTAGCTACGGCATCCTGGGTAAGCGCGGCCGGGGTGGACAACAGGGTGTCGGTGGATACCGAGTCAGCCTCCTCATTCCCTCCCTTGCAGCGCACTGTCAGCCTCCCTCCGAGCTCTGGCACCACTCCTGACTCACTCATAGCAAATTTCGGGTAAAGAGTTTCCACTGTAGAATCATTTATTACCCGCCGCATAGTCCTGTCGTTGTCCTTTCGTTCCACCGTCCAGCAAAAGTCTCTATCCCCTCCCTCCCCGCTCCCCCGTCTTTAACTCTCTCCCCCTCTCCATGTGGTGATCCGGGTGTTAATTATTAACCCGCCGCATTCCGTCACCACATCACGAGACAGTTGTTTTTCACGGGAACACCACATGACAAGATGGAAAGGTTAATAAGTCACGCTGACCCCTCCCCCATTATTCCTTAACTCCGCAGACCCATACATTGGGGGGCAGCCAGCAATCCCATCAACCTGAATAGCGGCCGTTTAAACTGATCGTGTGTGTATTTAGTGGTGTTCGTCTTTTTTGGTACGTGACGATGATGACGACAATGGTATTGCCCATTAGCTCACCTTTAGAGGGGGAGACGTGCAGGTTTACGATGCTGTGTCCATCAATATAGCTGGGTATGCGCAAAATTTCACAACGATACTGACCCGAGTCCTCCAGCCGCACCTCATGTACTACTATAGACACGTTACACGCAGTGGAGTTACCGGCCCATTGGATGTTTGAGAACATTCTGTCTTCACCGTTCTTGAGCAATATCTACCAACAGAAAAAAAAAACTGGCAGTCAGGAAAGGCATTCAGTTATAGAACAATAACCCCCCCTCCCCCCCCACAATTTATTGAGGGGCAACTAGTGAACAGTGGTGAATTCTGAAGCAGTCCTGCTAGGCTTTTCTTAGATTAGTACCTGGTTCGATGACTAAACATCGCCACTTGGGAGACAAAAGCGTCAGGGCATGGTGTTGGTCACCCACCCTCTCGTGTGCCGTGTCGTACGTCATAGGGACGACTGGCTCACAGCACTTGGCACTATAGTCTTAAGGACGATTGCATACCAACGCTGTTATTTTCGTAAGCTGTGTCGAGCACTCTTACTCTCGTCTTTGCAGGACACGGCCATCCTGATAGAACTCTGAAGCCATGAAAACCCTACATCAGTACAATTTGTTAAGGGTATACATGGATATTTGTTCTTTATGGTTTCAACTAGGTGATGAACGTTGCAAGCAGGCATGTGATTATTGCTGTGAAAATCTACCTCAATACATCAACACTATCAAGGAGGTGCTACTTTTGTGGGTAGTAGCCAGCTCTGTATAACAGGAATCTTCATTCAATTCGTACCCTGTGTGAATGGCAATTGAGTGTCGTCAATAGCGATATGAAGCTCCTTCCACAGACAGTGACACTGCGTGGGCTGTGCCTAACGCCTCTGTGTGGCGGGATCTTCATAATTGGTTGCAAGAGGAACGCACACCTGGTAAAGCATAGACCGGAGTGCAGAGGCAATACTCTACCTCAGGGGTGCCCAATACGTCGATCGCGATCTACTGGTCGATCGCAAAGGTAGTGTGAGTAGATCGCATGGCATTTAATCGTCAGCCTATCATCCATCCTGACTGACGTTTGTCACTTGATTGACGGACAGCGCAGCCGCTCTCATGGCCGGTCTGACCAATCTGACCTTTTCCGACACACGGGTCACTGCGCATGTGCACATAACGGCACGTAGTGCTCTAGCAAGCTAGTGAGTTAGCCTCCAATTTATATCTTCTAAACTCAAGGGTATAAAAATGAGTGGGGGAGCTGGACCAAGTAAAAAGACAAAAACGTAGCACTTCCATACGGAGTGGGAGGTGGACTTTTTTTTCACTGTCATTTTCAAAGTGCGTTTGCCTCATCTGCCAGTCTGCCATCGCTATACGGAAAAAGGGAAATGTGGAGCGGCATTTTCGGACTGTTCATAATAACTACGACACTGACTTCCCTCCGAAAAGCGAGCTGAGAAGGAGAAAGGTGAAGGAACTAAAATCCCAGTTGTGCGGATAGCAGTAATTTTTATCACAGCTAACTTCAAAAGTGAAGGCAGCCACCGAAGCTTCGTTCCGAGTGAGTCACTTCATCGTTAAGAACAAGAAATCCTTCCAACACGGAGAGATGGTAAAAGAGGTATTTGTTGAAGCAGCTGACTCGTTGTTCCGAGACTTTAAAAACAAAGCAAAAATCCTATCTTCGATCAGGGCTCTCCAGCTATCAAGAACTACAGTTACACGGCGCAGTGAAGCCATGGCCGAGGATTTGACCCAGCAACTTTGGAAGAACATCACGGATTGCGAGTGTTTCTCTCTGCAATTGGATGAGTCTACAGACGTGAGTGACACAGCCCAGTTGTGTATTTTTATTCGGATGGTGTTTACTGATATGATCGCAAAAGAGGAACTGTTAACAGACCTGCCCATGAAAGAACACACGCGAGGAGAGGACATATTTCAGTCTTTTAAAAACTTTATTGAGAGTGCCCGCGATGATTGGCCGCTCGAATGGGTTTATTGCCAAGTGCAGGGAGGACGATGCTTTCCCGGACTTAATTACCACTGCATAATACACCAACAAGCGTTATGCGCAAAAATGCTCAACATGAAAGAAATAATGGATGTGGCAACGAAGATCGCCTGTTCTATTCGCGCCAGATCTCTTCAAAGATGGCTATTCCGTGCACATCTGGATAGCGCCGACAGCAACCACTCTGAGTTATTGTTACACTGTGATGTCAGATGGCTTAGTCGAGGGAAATTCCTGCAAAGATTTCGAGACCTCTGTCTGGAGATTAAGGTTTTTTTCCGTGAAGCTAAACATGCAGAATATAACCAACTGAATGACAATCAGTGGCTGCTGAACTTGGCATTTTTAACCGATCTGACCAACATGTTGAATGACCTTAATCTATAGCTGCAAGGAAAAGACAAAACTGTGATCAATATGATAAGCTCAGTTAATGCTTTCAAACGAACAATGCAACATCTATCCTCAAAACTCCAGCGCCATGATTTGGCAAATTTCCAGAACCTCGCGTCAGATCTAGAGATGCAAGGGAAGTCATGTGTGCAGCTTGACAGTGTACGCTACACAAAACATATTGACAATTGTCTGTCAGAGTTTGACAAACGATTTCAAGACTTTGTTTTACTCGAGCCAATCGCTACATTCATGTGCTATCCTTTTCGGGAGGATGCTGAGGTTGTTTCACTCGCATCAAAAATGGCAACATTGTTTCACCTGAACACTTCTGGAGTGGAGGATGAGATTTTGACACTACAAGCTGACATTGAGCTGAAGTCCAGAGCTCATGAACAGTTCTGGAACTTACTCACAGAGGATAAGTACCCCAACATGAGGAAATGTGCAACCTCCTTGACTGCATTATTCGAATCCACTTATTTATGTGCGTCAGCCTTTTCCCACATGAAGATCATTAAGTCCAAGTACCGTTCAACCATGACTGATGATCATTTGGAAGTGTGCTTGAGGCTGGCTGTCAGCAGCTACTGTCCGGACTATGCATCCCTGGCTGATTCCATTCAGTGCAAGTCATCAGAGTAAGGTAATGACAAAAAATGTACAGAGTTGTATTGAGCAATATGGGTTCACGCAGTTATGCAAGGTATACCAACATATATGGTTCATATAAATAATTCTCAATGTATTTATGAATGAATATATGTTCTGCAATTTTATAGTAGGTAGATAATTTTGACTTGGTCATTTTATAAGGAGCTCGCATGCTGAAAAAGTGTGTGCACCCCTGCTCTACCTGATCCTCGCCGTCCGTCTTAATCTTTCTCCACTGCACCACGGTTTGTTGGTCCACGTCTTCACACTCCATCGCGTCCATCTCCGCTTCCGTGTGGATGGAGATAGATCCCTCACTCGCCATTGCAGCAGCGGTAGCGAACGCATCTGTGGGCACAGGGGATCGGGTCTTTAGTTACGAAGCAAATGTGTTTCATGGTGGAGGTGTTTGCATGTTCGACTGAACCTGAGAGCTGTGTTGCTTGGAATTTAGCGCTCCTGCTAGAGTTTTCCTTATTGAAAAGGACTAGAGTCCAACACCCCTGCCAGTGTCTCCCTTGTTGGACATGCATGCCACTCGGAAACATCTCACGTCCCGATCATGGCACACACGCCGTGCAGTGCCGACCTTTCTTCTGCATGCAATATCAGCATCTATAAACATCATCACCAGTACCTATATTCATGATAAGAATTATCAACTGTAAATAGTGCAGAAAAAAAGCAAGGCTGAATACACATTCAACAGGGTATTATAGCATTACATCGTTACCTATAGTCAATAATATGTATTAACTTAATATAAAGTTAATAAGTTAAACTTATTAACGTTATATAAGACCTTAAGGAGTAGTCTTAATGATTCTGAAGCTTTGGGCAAAAGTCAATGATCCCAGCCTTATCCCCGACACTGATGAAAAACACTGAATCCTTCGAATGACTTTTGCAATAATGGACTTATATGTCAGTTCCTGATTTAGTCAATAGGACAGGAATGTCACTCGGACAAACGACTATACGATCCCCGTATGAGGCCTCGATACAGAGCCCTGTAAATGAAATTGCTTGGGTTTCCCAATGGCTTAGACCGCTAATGAGCGCCTTTCACCCAGGGCTACCAAGGCACTACAGGAAGCCATACAAACTAAAACGCGAATAGAATTTTTGTAGACAACCACACAAAGGCGTAGGGAGGGGAAAGGCAGCACACGCGGTTAGCATGCGCCAACATCTGCCAGACTGTGTCCTATGTTATGATGTTATTGCCTTTGGAAGAGGGGCACTGACCAACGGTCAGTGAACGCACATTTACGGAAACAGAAACCCACAGTGCCTTGCTCAATGTGCGCTCTCTGAACACCGCTGAGCTGATCTCGGACAACAGTCTGGACCTGCTCTGCCTAACAGAGACCTGGCATCATCAAGAAAAACTATCTCACGTTGAATTTGGCTCTACCTCGAGACTTTGCACTCCATCAGAAGGCTCGTTTCCGTGATCGTCGTGGAGGCCTTGCAAGTTCTCCACCATGTGTTTGTCGACATCCGACCGTTGCCGATGGTGTCTCTGGATTGGAGGTCGGCTCAACCTGTGAAGTTAGTGCTGCTCTACCTCCCACCTGAAGCCTCCCCCTTCTTTTGTCTAAGGTGCTTTCTAAGCCGTACTCCAGTTCTGAAAGGATCCTGATTCTTGGCGATTTGAACATCCATGTTGACTCTCGAAAGAGCCCTCTTGCAATAAATCTCATGACCACTCTCAAGTCACTTAGATTTACTCAACACCTGACATCTGCCACTCATAGATGCGGCCATACTGTTGACTTTGTTTGCTCATGGGGCATATCGGTAACCATCCTGTCCATCACTGATCCTGGGCTGTCTAATTACTCCGCTGTGTGGTTTGATCTTCAAGTACTGCCTCCCATTTCCATGACCAAGCGCCAAATTCAATTCCGAAACCTTAACGCCCTCACTCCAGACATATTCACTGCCGCAATCTACAGTTCATCACTATATGCCTTGGCTCACTCTGCCTCTGATGCAACAGTAGAAACTTACAACAGTCTGCTATCAAGAATACAGGATGATTTGGCCCCATTAAAATCACACTATGTCTCAAGGAGTCTCAAGGAGACATAGCGTGATACTGCTGAACTCCGGGATCTCAAGACGAATGTATGCAGGGCCGAATAAACTTGCAGAAAAATCTAGTCTCACCATTCATGCTCAAATCTATAAGGAACAGCTCAACCGCTACTGGAAGGCACTTGACTTCACCCGTACCAATCTGCGACAAGCCCAAGATTATTTTCTTGACCATTAATTGGCTCCTTCATCCAACCAGTCACTCACCCTCACCTCTCTTCACGAATAAAGATCAGGCGGATCAGCTGATTCAGTTTTGATCAGAAAATTTAAAGCACAACATATCTCTACCCAGCCTCAACCACCAAATAATACCTCAATAAATATTCCTCCATCTGGACCCCTTCCCATGCAAAATCATCCGGGCAAATTTCAAATCCCTTGCCACTTTCGTCACTAATCTCTCTGGCATCGTGCCCCCACTATTCAAATGTGCCACAGGAACCCCTCTTCTTAAAAAACCTGTCCTCAATTACAACATTCCTGATAATTATCGCCCCATCTCAAATCTACCATTCTTCTCTAAGGTCTTGGTACGTGCTGTCGTCACGCAACTCCAGAAACACGTTCTCAACAATGACCTCCTCGATTCCTTCAAATCTAGGTTGGAATTCAGCTACAGTACTGACACTGCTCTGGCAAAAGTAGTTGATGACCTACTCGTCACTGCTGATGAAGGCTTGCCAAGTATTCTTGTCCTCCTGGACCTGAGCACTGCCTTTGATACTCCAGCGACTGGGTGGTATAGGGGTCTCTGGCAGGGCCCTGCATTGGCTGATCTCCTACCTCTACGACCAGAAGCAATATGTCAACCTCGGAGGACAAAACTCAGAGATCCATTGTTTAGTCTGGAGTTCCTCAGGATTCAGTTCTCGGCCCACTCTTCAGCATCTACATACAACCACTTGGCCATATCCTGCGCAGCCTCAATCTCAGCTACCATTGCTATCTCGATGACATCCAAATCTATATCCACGCAAAGCCATCCATCAATGTGTCTGGTCTTAGCATGTCATCCTCATTGTCAACGGTGAAGGTCTGGCTCAATTCCAACTTTCTAAAACTAAATAGCGACAAAACAGAAGTTTTGCTTGTTGGAACCCCACACCAATTGTCCATGGCTGAACCGATCCAATGGATGCTTGACGACCAGGCCATTAAAGTTGCTAAGGTAGTCTGGTGTCTAGGTGTGACTCTTGATTCCTCACTCAGCTTCGAGGCACACATCAACAAGGTGACAAAGATAGCTTAATTCCATCTCAGCTAATACACATTTTTATCTCCTCACGAATCGATTACTGTGTGGAGTTGCAGCTTTCCGTGGGG
>JAZEWT010000007.1:26406087-26418452 GCA_036362905.1 Mordacia mordax | reverse complement strand
CCCCCCCCAAGGCAATGTGCGTCTTGTGGCAGTCACTTCGAAGAGAATGCCAGGATGCTAGGTGTTGCTCTTGTTCTTGTTCCTTCGGCAGCTTGGATGTGTTGGGCAACCCACAAGAAGTTCCACCCCCGGGACGCACTGATGGTTGGGGTATTCCAGCTTCCATTTCTTCCCGAGCATGCTCTGACAGCTGGGGAAACGTACTACGTGATAGTGTTAACAGGTGGCTTTGGAATGCCTTGAGAGGCTCACATGGACCTCTCTTCCAGTCACGAAACCGCCGTTTTGAGGTTGCCGGTGAGTCAAACACCTCTCCCAGTCTCTGTAGGATCGCCCACAGTGTCATTTTGTTTGTCCGGGAAGGCCAGAAAGATGGTCAAGGCTGCACCATCCAGCAGGGAGAACAATAATTCGATTGCCTCCACTTCTTGGCAGCCGGTAGCATTGCAGGTGGCTAGGAACTGACAAAGAATTCCCAGTTCCCTCCCGCAGCCGTGACTACTCTATTCGGCCACCCACACTGAACAGTACTCCGCATCCTTGCCAATGCCATCCTCCCCAACAAAGACTCCGTCAGGACCCTCCTGGGGGCCACTCCCTCACCCCGGGCCTTCAGCACCTTGCTCAGAGCGGCAAGTACCTCTCCCAGCTGCTCAACAACCACAGAGAGTGCGCACTCTGCCCGGCTCGAGATCCTTCCATGGCAGGTTCTGCACCCGTCTGAGTGAGAGATCGCTCTCCTCCTGTTGTTTTCCTGCGTCGGTTATTTTCGTTGAACATGTCTCCATCCCAGGGGATTGAGGATTCCACCGCTGTCATCACTGCAGAGACCCGAAGAAGACGTTGAACTCAAAAGTGGGTTTATCCAACTCCACATGAGACAATAGCTTGAACTAACGCCAATAATAACAACGAGGTATTGTGGGTAATACAAGGGGCAACATTACTAGGTTATGTATTGGGATCAAGGATGAGATCCCACGCATCACTCGGCTCTCCTTCTCTGCACGCAGCAATTCCCTGATTCAATATTCAACCGAAGGCACTGCCTCCCATTCCATCTCCCTCTGTAATAATTGGAGCTGAGAGTTTGTATATTTAGCTTGTAATTATATATGTTGTTATGTTGGTCAGATCGAACATTTACTGTATCACAGGACTCCCGCAGCCAGATCTTGCAAGCTCACTGGCTATTTTCTGTTCTGACTTCCTACCTCTCCGATCAGGAGTAGTTTGTCAGAAGATGTACCGCAGAGATCTATCCTGTTTGGTCTGGTGTCCCTCAAGGTTCAGTACTCGGCCCATTATGTTCAGCATCTAAATAAAAGCACTTGGGGATATTTTGTGCAGCAATAATATAAGCTACCATTATGCCGATGATATCCAAATTTACATCTACTTAAAGCCATCAATGCATCTGATCTTTGCATGTTGTCCTCACTGTCAACTGTGAAGGCTTGGCTCAATTGCAAATTTCTTGAAACTAAATAGTTATAAAACAGGAGTTTTGCTTGCTAGAACCCCACAACAATTGTCTAAGGCTGCACCCGTCCATTTGATACTTGATGACCAGACCACAGAAGTTGTTAACGCAGTCCGGAGTCTCAGAATGATTCTTGATTCCTCACTCACCTTCGAGACACACATCAATAAGGTGACAAAGGTAGCCCATTTTCATCTCGGAAATATAGCCAGAATGCACAACATCCTTCCTCCAGGTAGGATGTTGTGCCTACATTATCAATCGTGTCCAATGAGTGCAGAATGTGGCTGCTAGAGTCCTCACGTGCACTCCCATCCATGACCACATATCCCCAGTGCTGGTGTCTCTCCACTGGTTACCAATTATATACAGGATTGAATTCAAGACCCTCCTTTTCACCTGCGAGGCTCTCACTAGAGCTTCTCCGATATACATAAGTGACTTACTGCATGCACCCTCCTCACACAGGACAACTCGATCCTCCAAAACAGGTTTTCTGCACATGCATATATCTGACCTCAATTTCATGGGTGTTAGAGCCTTTTGGCGTGCTGCTTATAGACTTTGGAACTCCCTTCCATTGGAAATTCCGTCAGCTGAATCCCTGGGCATCTTCAAATCCCGTATGAAGACTCATTTGTTCTTTAAGGCCTACAGTCCTCTGGCTAGGACTGTTGATGTTCTTCACTGCTGTATGCTTGAATGATTTCATAGTGTTGACAAGTGCCTGCTCAAGCACACCAATTGCTTCTTCTTTTTTAAATAATTACTTTGTTACTTGATGTCCTTCATTGACTTATCGACATTATTTTATTAAATTTATCTATTATGATGTTTTTGTTATGCCGTTCTCGCCACAGTTCTGTGCAGTGCTTTGTGGCCCTTGGGGGAAAGGCTCTTTAGAAATGCAAATATTATTATTATTACTAGCAATGTTCAACAGTCAATGTATTAACTCAAAATCACTTAACACTTGATCGACATATTATGATGCTATATAAACAAAAAACACCCCACTACTTTGCAAATTTACCATCCTTCACTGCTACATAGCAGTCACATAACATTTGATCTAAGCTGAATGAGGCCTACACCTGCATGTATTTGTGTAATCAGAGAGGGTTGTAAATAAGCTGAAGGCTATGGAGAGTCATTGTCTTCGGCTCTAGGTTACGCATCTTTCAAGACTCCACTTAAAACGTACTAGCCCGTCCTACTCTACTCTGTTCAAAAAGTCCACCCACACCTCTATGTCCACAAACTGCTGAGGCTTGCTTAGCATTTCCTCAGCATCTGAATTCCCCTCCTGCTTCACATGACGTCCATCGACCTGGAGGTCAGGTCTTGGAGTTGAATCTTCATCTTCACATTTCATTTTATATTCTTCAAAGTCCACCTTCAGTTCATTATATTTCAATTGCAATTTTCCACAATTGACCTGCACTTCTTCACATTTCACCTGCACTTCTTCACATTTCACCTGCACGTCTTCACGTTCCACATGCACGTCTTCACATTTCAGCTGCACTTCTTCACATTTCACCTGTACTTCTTCACATTTCACCTGGACTTCTTTGCATTTCACCTGGACTTCTTCACATTTCACCTGAACTCCTGGTCCCACTTCAAAGGTGGGGTTTACATCTAGTTCTTGTTGCATGAGAGTTGTAATACGTGCAGCTTTTATATGTTTACTAGTCGATTTCATCTCCTCTTTGCAGATCTTCCCGTTGCTGTTTAGTGCTTCTGAATTAGAAATTTCCTTCTCACAAACAGTGCACTCTCCCATATGTATTCTTTGGTGGATATGAAGATCTCTTGAACGTACAAATGCCTTCCCACACACAGTGCACTTGACAAAGTTATCACCCGTGTGTGTCCTCTGGTGTATCTTATGAGTTCCTGACTCGGTAAATGTCATCTCACACATAGTGCACTTGAAGGGCTTCTCACCCGTGTGTGTTCTCTGGTGAATATGAAGATTTGCTGACTGTGTGAATGCCTTCCCACACAAAGTGCACTTGAACGGCTTCTCACCCGTGTGCATTCTCCGGTGCTTCTTAAGAGTTCCTGACTCTGCAAATGTCTTCCCACACACAGTGCACTTGAAAGGCTTCTCACCCGTATGTGTTCTCTGGTGATTGTTAAGATTTCCTGTGTGTAGAAATGCCTTCCCACACAAAGTGCATTTGAAGGGCTTCTCACTGGTGTGTATTCTACAGTGCTTCTTCAGAGTTCCTGACTCTGCAACTGTCTTTCCACACACAGTGAACTTAAAGGGATTCTCACCCGTGTGTGTTCCCTGGTGCATTTCAAGATCTTCTGACTGTATACATAAATTCCCACACACATTGTATTTGAAGGAGTTCTTACCAGTGTGTGTTCTCTGGTGCTTATTAAGTGTTCCTGACTTTGTAAATGTCTTGCCACACACAGTGCACTTGCAAGGCTTCTCACCCGTGTGTGTTCTCCGATGCTTCTGAAGATATCCTGGCTGTGTAAATGTCTTCCCACACTTACTGCACTTGAAGGACTTATCAAAGTGTGTTTTCTGGTGCTTCTTAAGACTTCCTGTCTCTGTAAACATCTTCCTACACACAGTGCACTTGACAGGCTTCTCACCTGTGTGTGTTCTCTGGTGATTCTTGAGATTTCCTAACTGTGTAAATGTCTTCTCACATACTGTGCACTTGAAGGGCTTCTCACCCGTGTGCGTTCTCTGGTGATTCTTTAGATGTCCTGACTGTCTAAATGTCTTCTCACACACAGTGCATTTGAAGGGCTTCTCACCTGTGTGTGTTCTCCTGTGCTTATTAAGAGTTCCTGACTCTGCGAATGTCTTCAAACACACAGTGCACTTAAAGGGCTTCTCACCCGTGTGTGTTCTCTGGTGAATATGAAGATCTCCTGACTGTATAAATGCTTTCCCACAGACAGTGCACTTGAAGGGCTTCTCACCCGTGTGTGTTCTCTGGTGATTCTTAAGAGTTCCTGACTCTGTAAATGTCTTCCCACAAACAATGCACTTGAAAGGCTTTTCACCGGTGTGTGTTCTCTCATGATTCTTAAGATTTCCTGGCTGTGTAAAAGTCTTCCCACACACAGTGCACTTGAAAGTCTTCTCACTCATACGTCTTTTCTGGTGGAGCTTCATCTCCCCAATGCGATTCGTGCTGAAAGTACGCTGGTCATATTGGTGCCGTCTAGCAGTGAGCTGCGTTGACGATCTCTTCCCCATGGAATTGATTCTGTAGATATATACGGATATTACACACAATATAAATATTACATACAGCGTACACTCACACACGATATACGCCAATTACATACAGCGTACATGCATGCACAATACACAGAAACTACACACAGCATACGCACACACGATATATACACATTACATAGTGTACACTCACACACAATATAAACACATTACATACAGTGCACACGCACACAAAATATATACACACATTACATAGTGTACACTCACACAATATGCACACATTACACAAACACAAAGTACACGAACACAGAGGACACGGACACAAAATCTATGATTGGTGCAAGTGCTGTTATACACCATCAATTGATGCTGACAGGCAACCGCACGGTTAGTCAGGGCCAATATTTGCGATAAATGCGTCCTATATATTGGGATGTTATCGCCCAATTAATGACGGGGCTTTTTTAATTGCGGGAAACCCGGAGGAAAAACACGCAGAAAAGGAGGCGAGAACACGAACTCTTAACAAAAAAGCGACCGAGATGGGAATCAAACATCCTCGTGTCGGACCTTCTCTCTGTGAGGAGGAGGCGCCGATGTTACCGCTGCACAGAACTCCCTGCACGTGAAGGAGTGGTTAACCGCCCTACAACAACTGCCATTTGCCACTAAGTGGCGGTGACATCACCACGGCCGGTGCCTGTGCCAGGCCATATGCATCTTAAAGCCACGTGAAGTGGCTAAGACTCACCGACGAGAGGTATAGGGATAGACCCAGGTGTTATGGGTTGACTAAGATAACTGACATGCCGGAGGAGCTCACAAATGAGACTTTGTCCAGATCTTTCGAAAAAAAATGTTTGACCTCACACAATCCAACCTGGTAAAACCCAGGATGGATCGGAAGCAGATGTTCCACCACGGGGGTCCACGTTTCGCAAGCATAGAGGAGAAAGGCCATGCATGACTGGAGCTAAGACCCGAAGCCTTGTGTGGAGCGAAAGGCCAGGCAGCTTCCACACAGCGTTTCATAGCTGATGAAACGATAATGCCACTCGGCTGATTCGGAGCGAGACCTTCGCTGCTAAACCGGAATCGGCCATAAGCACACTACGGAGGTATGAAGATTTCTCCACTATATCTCTCTACAACTATTTCATCACTCATAGAGCGCTGGGGGGGGAGGGGGAGAAGTATTAAATGGCACAAAATATCCAAACAGGTGCTTGGTTTTGGTGAGACTGATGGTAAGACCCCACCGTTTTGTGGCGTTCTCCAGGTTCAACAGCAGAGCCCCCAACTCCTCAGAATGAGCAGTGATTACCAAATCATCGGCATAGATAACATTGCTGGACTGTAGAGTTACGGAGTAGGGGGGGGTACTTTTACTGTAGAGGAGGGATAGAGCCACGTGGGGGACAGACAGCACGGGCTGTGGGGGGGGGGGACTTTTACGGTAGAAGGGTGACGTCGGTTAGAACTTTCTAGAGGGGCGGCGGAGATATAAGGAACAGGAGGGGTGGAAGGGGCAAGAGAGTCTCATGGGGGATTGGAAGGGGGAGGCAGCGTCACGATGTAGGTGTTCGTTGTGTGCCGCTGCTTTGGCCCCGTGCACTGCTGGTTGAAATACAGCATCGAAAATCAAGAAGTCTCTGCTCATCCGTGGTCGCTGGCTGGTCTATCGTGGAGTGGGTGCTGGTCCTTGCCGTGGTGTTGCCGTTGTAAGCCGTCACAAGCCCGCAGTCAAAGTCGTGGTGTCACAGGTCAATAGGGAGTTATCCCTTGACCCCACAGGAGCATCGATCAGCCTCCAATTGTACCTGTACCAGATGGAAATTCCACTGGAACATCCATGGAAAGCCTCTCGAACTACATGGTTAAAAAGGAAGTTGAATAATGTAGGAGCCAGAGGACATTCCTGTCGCACTCAAAGGTGAACAGGGAATGGCTCTGACTCCCGACCACGTAACTTTACCAAGGCTTGCCCACCCACATGAAGGTATTTAATGACTGTAAGCAGTGTGTCAGGGATCCCTAAAGCGCGAAGAACAACCCACAGCCTTGGTCTACTATTGGTATCCTAGGCCTTGACCAGGTCAATAAAGCAGAGATGTAGGTTCTTATATCTCTACTGCAGCAACCGAACAGAAAATATGGCGTCTGTGCAAGACGGCCCAGGCCTGAAACAACATTGGGGTTCCGCAAGACTCCCCTCAGAGTGCCTAGGAAAGCGATGTTGAATGATCCTGGCCAGGACCTATCCCGGTACACTGAGGAGACCAAACGGGCATACTGCCATTAACGGCAAAACAACCCGACCTACACCCACCCAGAGAAACACAACAGACACCCGAATACGCGTGTTGGCTTCCAGACGCTCGCGTCCCACTCTCGTACACTCACACTCGCTCTGTACACTCACACTCTGTACACTCTGTACACTCACACTCTCTACACTCTGTACCCTCACACTGTGTACACTCACACTCTACACTCAGTACACCAACACTCTGTACACTCACACTCTGTACACTCGCTCTGTACACACACTCTGTACCCTCACACTCTGTGCACTCACTCACACTCTGTGCACTCACTCACACTCTGTACACTCACTACACTCTGTACATTCTGTACACTCACAATCTGTACACTCACAATCCGTAAACTCACACTCTGAACACTTTCTACACTCTGTACACTTTCTACACTCTGTACACTCACACTCGCTCTGTACACTCACACTCTGTACACTCACACTCGCTCTGTACACTCACAGTCGCTCTGCATAATCACAGTCGCTCTGCACACTTACACGCTCCCTGTACACTCTGTACACTCACACTGTCCACTCGCTCTCTGTACACTATGTACACTCACACACTGTACACTCTGTACATTCACACTCTGTACACACTATACGCTCAAACTCTGATATCCCTGCGCACACTGTACACTCACATTCTGTACACTCACTCTGTACATTCACTCTCTGTACACCCACTCTGTACACTCACTCTCTGTACACTCACTCAAGCACTGTACACTCGCTCTCTGTACACTCTGTACACTCACACTCTGTACACTCTGTACACTCACACTCTGTACACTCTGTACACTCACACTCTGTACATTCTGTACACTCTGTACACTCACACTCTGTACATTCTGTACACTCACACTCTGTACACTCACACTCTGTACATTCTGTACACTCTGTACACTCACACTTTGTACATTCTGTACACTCTGTACACTCACACTTTGTACATTCTGTACATTCTGTACACTCTGTACACTCACACTCTGTACATTCTGTACATTCTGTACACTCACACTCTGTACACACTCACTGTACACTCACTGTACACTCACTGTACACTCTGTACACTCACTGTACACTCACACTCTGTACACTCTGGACTGACACTCTGTACACTCCCACTCTGTACACTCACCCTCTGTACACTCTGTACACTCACACTCTGTACACTCTGTACATTCTGTACACTCCCACTCTGTACACTCTGTACATTCTGTACACTCTGTACACTCACACTCTGTACATTCTGTACATTCTGTACACTCACACTTTGTACATTCTGTACATTCTGTACACTCACACTTTGTACATTCTGTACAGTCTGTACACTCACACTTTCTACATTCTGTACAGTCTGTACACTCACACTTTGTACATTCTGTACATTCTGTACACTCACACTTTGTACATTCTGTACAGTCTGTACACTCACACTTTGTACATTCCGTACATTCTGTACACTCACACTCTGTACATTCTGTACAGTCTGTACACTCACACTTTGTACACACACACTGTACACTCACGTAATTCTCCGCTCCCTGGCTCTCATTTCTGCAAGTGACGTCATCAGCACGAGACGCGCTCACAGTGGGGGAGGGGCGGAGAGAGTTACCCGGATGTCTCCTCCCCTCCCCCACGTCGAGTCCGTCTCGTCCGCGACCCGAGAGGTCGCCTCTAACGTGGCGAGAGCGAAACCCCGTGGCGACGAGAGGCGAGAGAGAGCGAACGACGCGGCTGCCCCGAGACAGCAACTTTTCGAAGCAATCATCTTACAAGGCTTTCATTGACACTGCTCCGACATACATGGGTTATCGACTTCCTGAGCACCAGCACTTCTCTCCTCCATTACGGGCTCGCTGCGTGTGCCCAGATCGCTGCTGCACACGATGGGTAAGAGAGCCTTCGCGCTCTGCGCTGCTCACAGACTCGAGTGCCCGTCCATTGGAGATTCGGTCAGCTGAGTCCCTGGACATCTTTCACATCTCCTCTCAAGACACACTTGATCCGTAAGGCTTTCTTCAAGTCTTCTGGCTCGGACTGTTGATGGGGCTCGCCGTTATCGTGCACCATCGACCTGCGCCTCCTCTTGAGCACTTATTCCCTTCGCTGGCTTTGTTGAACAATGATTTTAATCGCTTATTTTATGCCCTTCTCTAAACCGTAGCGATTATTTGACTGGCAATTAAACTGCTCCGATGTTGTTTTTGCTGATACGTGGTTCTCTCCACAGCAAAGATTTGCAACAAAAAACTAAAATCCCCCAAAAAATGTTATCGTTAATTTGCCATTCATACATCCTTGTTGCTGACATGCCGTTCTCTCCAGAACTGTCTGCAGCGCTTTGTGATCCCCGGCTGAAATGCGCTGTAAAAGCGCAATCAATATTATTTGTATTACATTCTGCTTGCGTGTATGCTGTATATAATGTGTGTATATTGTGTGTAATGTGTTTGTGTGTCGACAGAGTAAATCACATGGAGAAGAGACCCTCGACACAGCTCGCTGCTAAACGACACCAATGTGACCAGTGTTCATTCAGCACGGATCATGCTCGGAACATGAAGCTGCACCAGATAACACACACGGGTGAGAGGCCCTTCAAGTGCACTGCGTGTGGAAAGACATTTACACAGTCAGGAGCTCTCAAGATTCACCAGAGAACACATACGGGTGAGAAGCCCTGCAAGTGCGCTGTATGTGGAAAAACATTTACACATTTAGGCACTCTTCAGACTCATCAGAGAACCCACACAGGTGAGAAGCCCTTCAAGTGCACTGTGTGTGAGAAGGCATTTACACAGTCAGGATATTTTAATATTCACCAGAGAACACATACGGGTGAGAAGCCCTGCAAGTGCGCTCTGTGTGGAAAAACATTTACACACTCAAGCACTCTTAAGGCTCATCAGAGAACCCACACAGGTGAAAAGCCCTTCAAGTGCACTGTGTGTGAGAAGACGTTTACACAGTCAGGATACTTTAAGATTCACCAGAGAACACATACGGGTGAGAAGCCCTGCAAGTGCACTGTGTGTGGGAAAACATTTGCAGAGTCAGGAAATCTTAAGACTCATCAGAGAACACACACGGATAAGAAGCCCTACAAGTGCACCGTGTGTGGGAAGTTCTTTAAACACTCAGGCACTCTTAAGACTCATCAGAGAACCCACACAGGTGAGAAGCCCTTCAAGTGCACTGTGTGTGGGAAGGCATTTATACAACCAGGAAATCTTAAAATCAACCAGAGAACACATACGGGAGAGAAGTGCACAGTCTGCGAAAAGGAATTAACAATTTCAGATGCGCCGAACAGGCGTGAGAAGATCAGCAAAGAGAAGATGAACTCGACTGGTGAAAGTCAAACTGCTGCAGAAATCCAAACTCTCATAAAAAAAGAGCCTGAAGAAAACCCCATGTTTGAAACATGGCCAGGAGTGCAGGTGAAATGTGAAAAAGTACAGGTGAAATGTGAAGAAGTGAAGATGGAATTTAAGGAATTAAAAGTGAAATGTGAAGATGAAGATTCGACTCCAGGACCCAACCTCCAGGTCAATGGAGGCCGTGTGAAACAGGAGGAAAATGTAGATGCTGAGGGAGAGCGAGGCAACCTCCAGCAGGTTGTGGATGTTGAGGTGTGGGTCGAATTTTTGGACAGAGCAGAATAGGAGGGGCCGACACGTGCGAGTGGACTCTGGGAAGATGCGTAACCTGGAGCTCGAGACAACAAATCTCCACAGCGGTCAGCTTATTCACCTGCTTCTCTCATTACAAGAATACATTTAGGTGTGGGCATCACCAGGTTTGTCTGAAGTCTGATGTGACTGCTGTGCAACAGTGAAAGATTGTCAACAAGCAAAATAGTAGGAATCCCTTTTTTGAGTATTTAGCATCATAACATCTTAGTCAAGTATTAAGTTATTTTGAGTCTATACATTTATTGGGTGGGTATTGCTGTTCATCCGATTTTCGCAACCCTGAGTTAAAAGCGGAAGTGTTACTCTGACAACCTCTCAACTTTTTCTCGTACCGACACCCCACCCGTCACCCTGCACCAACACCTGCTGTATCACACCACGAGAAGTCTCAACAGTGACACGAGGAGGGCCTGGATCGGTCTGCATTTGTCTTCACTTACAACGAACTTTGATAACAACATTAACTGTGCCACCTGCATGATGATATCACACTGCTGCCCATTGAAGAGCCCAAGGATGGCCCCAGGCACCACGTTCCATTCTCACAGCCCCCACACCCCCTCCACACACCACCACACGGTCTGCCGCCGACGTCACCCCGTCTTCAGTATAAAACACCCCTTTTTACCCCCTTCACCCCCTATAAAGCACCACGGTACCCCCTCCTACCTACACCCCAACTAATGAGCAACAAGGAGTTCATCAAGTGAATGCCACCACAGCTGAGAATCCCACACTAACAGTTATTAGCTGTACCACCAGTGGCCCCTGCGTTGTAAGGTTCGACTCTGGATACCTCTGCACTTGTTACTGAACTGAGTTCAAGGCAGTCTGTATTTTGATTCTCTTGTGAACAAAATCATGGCTCAAAGGAGTATCGGCTGTTCATTTTATCTGAGTTAATTATGAAGATGGAGCCCATGGTTGAATCCTGTTCACTGGAGCTTTGCTGAGGTGTCTATTGAGGTGACAGATTTCATACTCAGTATCTCCAGGCTTGTTAGTAAACTGGGGTCGTGACTTATTCAACTAACACCTGTATTTTGGGTCTCTTGTGACTGAACTTATGGTTCAATTGGTACTAGTTACTTGGTTTATCAGCGTTAATTGCTTAATTGAAGTTCATTTAATCATTGTTTTAATCAGTTGCCGAATAGGTCTGATTAATGTTTTATTGGCTGTTTGTAGCATATTTTCCCGAGCGTCCTCAAGCTTGTGTTTTCTCTCTAACGAAATCAGTTGCAAAGTTGTTGATTATCAGTTTGTCAGCCTTGGCGGACAAAACTCAGTGATCCATCCTGTTTTGTCTGGAGTTCCTCAGGGTTCAGTTGTCGGCCCACTCCTCTTCAGCATCTACATACAACCACTTGGCCATATCCTGCGCAGCCTCAATCTGAGCTACCATTGCTGTGCCAATGACATCCAAATCTATATCCACGCAAAGTCATCCATCAAAGCGTGTTGTATTTGCATATCATCCTCACTGTCAACTGTTAATGCCTGACTCAATTCCATCCATCCATCTTCCGCTTATCCTGGGCCGGGTCGCGGGGGCAGCAGTCTAAGCAGCGATGCCCAGACTTCCTTCACCCCAGACACTTCCTCCAGCTCTTCCGGCGGGACCCCGAGGCGTTCCCAGGC
>JAZEWT010000007.1:26352764-26372047 GCA_036362905.1 Mordacia mordax | reverse complement strand
GGCTGAGTAATTTTTGGTGAGTAGGTGGTGAGTGGGTAGTAAATGGTGAGTGGGTGGTGGGTGAGTGTGTGGTGAGTGGGTAGTAAATGGTGAGTGGGTGGTGGGTGAATGTGTGGTGAGTGGGTCGTAAACTGTGTGGTGGGTGTGAGGTGAATGGTGGGTGAATGGGTGGTAAATCGTGCGTATGGTGAGCAGTGGGTGGTGGAGTGGTTGGTGGGGGCTGAGTGGGTGGTGAGTGAGTAATAATATTTGCATTTCTAAAGTGCCTTTCATGCGAGGGTTACAAAGAACTGTGGAGAGAACGGCATGTCAACAACTTCAGCATAAATTAAGGACATGAAATAACAAAATAATTGTTAAACAAATAAAGGAAGGAGTGTTCCTGAGCAGGTGCAGGTCAAGAGCGAGCCATCATCCAAGTGCACAAGAGTGAGCAGCATCAACAGTCCCAGGCAGAGGACTTTCAATTCCAAGCAGCGGCTTCACAGCAGAGGCGTCTCCCGAGCAACGGCGTCATGGTAGCAGCGTTCCTATGAACAGCGTCGCGAGCAACATCGTCCCTAGCGACGGCTTCCTCAGTGTGAGGCATGGAGTCTCTGCAGTTGTGTCATCTGAGGACAACACAAACATCACTGGACACCACACACTTTTTGCATCAACAACTCAACCCGAAACACCAGTTTGGATACCTAATAAACCAAGCTGCCCATTGTGTCCCGGCGCGCCTAATGGTGCGAGTGATGACATCAGAGCCCCCATATAAACAGACCTTGAAGGAGTACGCAGGCCATCCGATCTGCCCGCCCATTTTTGGCGCGGGTGCCTGATGCTGAACGTAGTTATCAGTGTAATGTCGTATATATCTTTTTTTTAAATATTGTGGGGTCACTTGTCAACACACCCGTGTGCTGAGATAGTAAAGGAGTTTGCGCGTTTTCTGTTCACGTGACAACCCCTTACTGATTGGCCGTGTCGGGTGGTGGAGGGTTAAACGACACTTTTATTATTTTTTACGTGACCTGACTCAAAAATGGATTTCATCGATATTGGTCACGAAAGCCTTCGAATTAAAGGGAGTCACATTGTTTGAGATGGGAGTCACAGTATTTGACACTAAGAATGAGATAAAACAGATAAGTGATTAAAGTTTGTTTCAGATGCACACTATGTAAAACGCGCTTAAAAACACTTTCGTTTTAATACTGTGACACCATGGCTTCGACTGCGGACTTGTGACGGCTTACAGCGGCAACACCACGGCAAGGATCAGCATTCACTCCGCGATAGATCAGCCAGAGAGCAGGGACGAGTAGAGCCTTCTTGATTTTGATGCTTTATTGGAACACCAGCAAACATGGGCCGGAGCATAACGACATACGAACAGCAACCTACATCTTGACGTCCCTCTCGTTCCCCCTAGGCGATTCCTCTGTCCCCTCTCCAACCGCCCTCCTTATATCCCCCGGCGTGCCCCCTTCTAAAATGACATCACCCCTCATAAACACCAGGCGTCACGAGTCTAGATCACGAGATCACGAGACATCGTGGGACGAAAACAGTAAACACCGCGGGATGACAACAGGAAGCTGATGTCGCCTCGCAGCCCGTACTGTCCGCCCCAAAAAGCCCCAACTCCACAGTTCCCCCCACCCGGGCATTTAGGCCCGTCCTCGGGCCACAACTGCCCGCCAGCAATCACCTCCAAGCAAAAAAAAGCCCCCCCCCCAAACTCTGCGGCACCGCCACGTTAAGGCCCCCCACACACACACAGCGCGCTAACCGCTGCGCCACCACTCCCCACCGCGGCTATCACGCTACCCGTTGCGCTACCGCTATCCCTCCCTGCGGCTATGGCGCGAACCGCTGCGCCACCCGCTATCCGCGGCTACGGCGCTATCCGCTGCACTACCGCTCTCCACCGCGGCTATCGTGTTACCCGCTGCGCTACCGCTATCCCCCCGCAGCTATGGCGCGAACCGCTGCGCCACCGCTCTCCACCGCGTTACTGCGCCACCGTTCCCCACCGTGGCTATCGCGCTACCTGCTGCGCTACTGCTATCCCCGCCGCGGCTATGGCGCGAACCACTGCGCCACCCGCTATTCGCGGCTACCGCACTACCGCTCTGCACCCACTTCCCTCTGGGGTGTGACGAGCCGGGCAACCACAATGGGCCCCCCTCCCCCGGCTCCAGCACCGACAGGGCGTCGGCTCCCAGCGGCCTCCAGCACCACGTGCGGCCTGCTGAGCAACGCAAGCCAGCGCGGTGCGGCCTGCTGAGCCTATCGCAGCTCCGACTCCTCCCGCCTTCGCCGTCATCTCCTCCCGGGCTAGGACGAACCGGGGGGCCCCCAATGGGCCGGGCCCCCTCCCCGGCTCCAGCGCCGACGGGGCGCCACCACAATGGCAACCCCACATCGGCGACGGCTCCCAGCGGCCTCCGGCACCACGTGCGGCCCGCCGAGCAACGCCAGGCTGGTGCGGGTCGCCGAGCCACACAAGGCCGAAATGACTGTATCGGTAGCGACGGGAGAGGGCGAGACTGCAGCGACTGTTCGGCTGCGGTGGAGGTAACTGTACAGCAGTGGCGGCAACAAAGATATGGATCTCAGCAGTGGTAGCGACGGAGATGCAGAGTATAAACGTGGCACCGGGCCAGACCCGCCGGGGCCAAGGGGCGCTGCTAACCTGCAGGACCAGGAGCAACGCGGAGCATGAACACGGCACGAGGCCAGACCCGCTGGCGCCAGAGGGCGTTGCTGACCTACGGAACTGGGAAGAGCGCGCGGAGTGGAGCGCCAGAGTGGAGTAGGGCACCGGTGAGGAGCGGAGCTTGGCCAGCGAGAAGAGTTGGAGCTGCGGCAGGCTGGCTGGGGGCTGGTCTCGCGTGGCTTAGCGAGCCCTGCGCATGCGCTCTGCGCACGCGGTGCCCCGCCCTGTTTGCCGGAGCCGATGCTGCCCAGCTGCAGGCCAGAGCCGATGTCGCCTAGCTGTGGGGCGGAGCCAATGCCGCCCAGCTCTGAGGTGGAGCCGATGCCGCCCAACTGCGGGGTGGAGCCGTGCCGCCCATTTGCGGGACGGAGCCGATGCCGCCCAGCTGCAGGGTGGAGCCGATGCCGCCCAGCTGTGGAGGAGGAGCTGTGGGTGGCGCACCTCGGTGGGCAGGCCATGAAGTAGCCCGGGTTGTGGCGGTAGCCGCAGGTGAAAAATTCAGGGGGTAAGGCCCGTGTGAGAGCCGTCTGTGACGGGGAGCTACCAGTGCGGTAGTGCCCTCGTCGGCACTGGAGCCGGGGGGGGGGTTCTTTTGAGGGCTCCCGGCTCGTCGAACCCCAGAAAGGAGTGATGGCAAAGGCGGGAGCTGTGCCGCAACCAACGGAGCTGGCGGCAAGTGTGCAGATTGTGTGCCGTCATGATATTGTGTTGCTCCTCAGAGTGTGTGTTTTTCCTCAGAGTGTGTGTTGTTCCTCACTGTCGTTGTCACGACATTGTATTGTCCTCCGTGTGAGACGTCGTTGTCGTGACGTGGTATTGTCCGCAGTGTGTGTGTGGACCGAGTTTGAGTGGACGTTGTCGTGATGCTGTGCTGTCCACCGTGGTGTGTACCGGGAGAGGATACCGTGGTGTGTACCGGGAGAGGATACCGCGGTGTGTACCGGGAGGGGGTACCACGGTGTGCACCATGAGACAGAACGGTGGTGCTGTGTGAGAGAGAGAAAGGGCAGTGTGTGTGTGTGTGTGTGGAGAGCGGTCATACAGCAGTTAGCGCACTGTGTGTGTGTAGAGTGCCCCGACTGGTTTGAGTCAGCGTTGTTGTTCTGGTGTGTGTTTCCCTGTGTGTGACCGAGTACCCCCCACTGGTTTGAGTCGACATCAGAGTGAGAGTGTCGTGAGTTCCCAGCGTGTGAGGGCGAGGCTGCGGCGCGGCGCAAGTCTGGGTGCGTCGGCGACGAAAGATCCAAGGGAACTGTCTCCGCCGAGAGGGGGTGTGTGGTGCCCAGCCTCGACCGTGCCAGGCGACGTGCAGGTGGGGAGTGCGTTCGACTTCCCCCCTCCCCCGTGTCCATGCAAGTTGCCAGTGAGTCACAGGGCGCGGGGCCGGCCGATGAGGTAATGTGTTTGTCACCCATGCTGGGCAGCTAATGGGTAACCAGAGTCGCAGTTAAAGCGGGTGCATAAGTGATTGTAAACGCGGGCGAACGTGCACTCGGGGAGACCTCACCTGGGAACTGTTGGAGGAGGCTGCGTGAAGATGTAGGGGGGCGCTGATGTGTGTGTGTGTGGGGGGGATAGTAGACCGTTGTGGGCTGCTTCCCGGTCGTATGTTGGGTTGAAATTAAAGCATTGGAAACATCCAGAAGGCCTCTGCATCACCTATCGCCGCTGGTCTCTTGTCGCTTACTGGGTGAATGCATCGCTGAGTGACGGTGAACTGCTATGCCACCACTGAATAACTGCGGGCAGCCCGCACCACAAGGCAGCCCGTGCCACATGCCCGCACGCGCAAGTTGGACCCAAGGGTGTCTGGTAGGGATTACGACTGAGGTCGACCCCCTTGGAGAGTTTCCCGCGAAACACCACACACACAAGATCTGTACATTCACACTCGCTCTGTACACTCAGGCTCGCTCTGCACACTCACATAGTACACTCAAGCTCGCTCTGTAAACTCACTCGCTCTGTACACTAACATTGGCTCTGTTCATTCACGCTCACTCTGTATACTCACACTGTACACCCACACCATACACTCACTGTATACTTATGCTATACACACTCGCTCTATACAAACTCGTTCCATATATTCGCTCTGTACACTCACACTCGCTCTGCACATTCACACCCACTCTGTATACTCACACTGTACACTCACACTTTTGACACTCGCTCTGCACACCCGATCGATGCGGCTATCCAGAAAGAGTAGTTTTGGAAGCAATCATGAAGCAAAACTTCTGTTTTATCACCATTAATTTTAGGGAATGTTAACTGGGCTAGGCCTTTGCAATTGACAGTGAGGACGACATGCAAAGACCAGACGCATTGAAGAATGACTTTGCGTGGATATAGATTTGGATGTCATCGGCACAGCAATGGTAGCCGAGATTGAGGCTGCGCAGGATATGGTCAAGTGCTTTTATATAGATGCTGAAGAGAAATGGGCCGAGGACTGAACCATGAGGAACGCCAGACAAAACAGCATGGATCTCTGAGTTTTGTCCTCCGAGGCTGACAAACTGCTTCTGGTCGGAGAGATGGGAGATCAGCCAATGCTGGGCACAGCTAGAGACCCCTATACCCTTCAGTCGCTCAAGTAAGGTAGGGTGGTCAACGGTGTCAAAGGCAGCACTCGGGTCCTGAAGGAAAAGGTTAGTTACGAAGGTGGCAAGGAATTCGAAATTTGCCAGGATGAGTTTGGATGGGAAGGGATCCAGGGAACGCTTTGTAGGCTGAGATCTTGTAACTCATGAAGAGACCTCAGATTCTGGAAAATTCCAGGAGCTTTGAGATCAGAGCAGGAGAAGAAACAATGGTTGCGGTATTGGTTGGTGAGTGAGTGTTTTTTTTTCTGAGAACATTTTAATCAACTGATCTGCCTAATCTTTATTAGTGAAGAGAGGTGAGGGTAGGGCGGCACGGTGGCCCAGTGGGTAGCGCTGTCGCATCAGAGCAAGAAGGTCCCGGGTTCGAATCTATGTTCGGGTGCCTTTCTGTGTGGAGTTTGCATGTTCTCCCCGTGTCCGCGTGGGTTTTCGCCGGGGACTGCGGTTTTCTCCCACAGTACAAAGAAACATGCTGCTGCATAGGTTAATTGGCTTGCAGTCTATATTGTCCGCAGTGCCGGTGATGGACTGGCGCCCCATCGTGGGTATATCCCTACCTTGCACCCTGTGTCTGCCGGGATAGGCTCCGGCTCACCACGATCCTGTACAGGACTAAGCGGTTTCTGACAATGAGATGAGATGAGGGTGAGCAACCGATTGGACGAAGGAGCCTATGAATAGTCGAGAAGAGGATTTTGGTCTCGTCCTAAGGATCAGGTAGGATGCGGGAAAAGTGGTTGCTTCGGGCGCAATCAAAGTGCCTGCCGTTGCGAATGAGCTGGTCCTTAAAGATTTCAGCGTGAACGGTGAGGCCAGATTTTCTCAACCTGCATACGTTCCCAGAGATCAGCAATATACCAGGGGGATGGTTTTCCCCCTAAAACACTGCGTGATATTAATGGGGTCATGTCATTCAGTGTGCTTGATAGCAGGCTGTTGTAAGTTTCTACCGTCGCATCAGAGGAAGAGAGCCAAGGCAAAGAGTGATTAGCTGTTGATTGCCACCGTGAATATGTCTGGAGTGAGGGCGTTAAGTTTTCCGAATTGGATCTGGTGCTTAGTGATGGGAATGGGTGGCAGTACTTGAAGATCAAAACAAACAGCGGAATGATCAGACAGGCCAGGATCAGTGACAGGTTGGTTACAGATATGCCCTTTGAGCAAACCAAGTCTAAGTATGACCACACCTATGAATGGCAGATGTTATGTGTTGAATTAAATAAAATGAGTTTCGAGTGGCCATGACATCCCTTGCAAGGGGCTCTTTAGAAAATCAATATGGATGTTGAAATCGCCATGTATCGGGATCCTCTCAGAACTGGAGGCCATTTTAGAATGCAGCTCAGACAGTTCATTGACAAAAGAAGTACAGGCTCCAGATGAGCGGTAGAGCAGCACCAACTTCACAAGTTGAGCCGACCTCCAATGCAGAGACATGCTCAAAATGAAACAACACGGAGAAATGAGAGAAGATGTTTAACGAGGTAGGAGGCGATGAGATGGTGAGCACGTGATGAGTGAGGGAGCTGCTGCTGTTAAGCGACCGCAGGAAATGGCTTCCACGAGAAAAATAGTGCACTCGCGCAGTGAGAAGAGTAGGCCTCAGAATCAAGATGTAAAATTAATGATTAAGACCAATAAGAATTAAAGTAACAGGGCAAAATAAAAAAAACCGATTAAAACGATGGGAACCGTTTAAATCACCCTCAGAATTACCAACAGCAGTGGCAAGGTCTGGCAGCCAGGATGTGTGTGGATGAGCATGAGGATATAAGGAGAAGATGAGGAGTGCTAAGTGAGAATGAGGTGAGGGAGGTATGGGGGAGCGTGGAGATTTGCTGCGTGGCGAGTGAGATGCGTGTACTGATTGGGACGGCGATTGTTGCAGCTGCTGCGAGGTAAAAGCGGCCGGGCTGCGGTGGAAGGCAAGGACAAGGTTTCGCTTACTCCGTCAGTACAAAAGGTCCCAAGTGTTCGAGGCGTAAAATACAGCTACACAGCAGTGTACGGTGGGGAGTCCATGCAGTGTTAACATCTGCTCCTCACGGAGAGAATATTGTGCCTGACACGGTTTTCAGTTCACTTGTTGCACTACTCAACCGGCTGTCATCAGAGTTCAATTCCAGCTAATGGCCACCAACACCAGTGATGATTTTTTGAACCGGTGCTGGGCCTCCTCAAAAGTGTACTTGGTGTGGTGTAAACATGGCTACTAAGGAGAAAAAGGCAGTCAGGCGTTGTTGGCCACCCACCCCCTCGTGTGCCATTCCAGCATTCACAGGTGATACTCGCTGACTGTACAGATTGTTAAGGTTATTCTGGGGAGCTTTGTGTTTGGGGTTAGGGTGGTGGGGCTGGGGTGGATGTGAGCGCAAGATGTGAATGTAGCTCGGTGTGTACGAGGGGTTGGTTACCCTTTCACTTGGCATTTTTCCAACCTAACGCCTCGGTGGAAACACCCAACCAAGCTTGTGCTGGGGGCACGAAGGGGACAGGCGCTCTTGACATCTGGAAAAATTCCATTGGACAGATCCAAACTGACCCCCCCCTCTCCATTTATTCCTCCAGAAATGGGAAAACGCTGCGGTTGAGCACGTGGAATGTCAGATTACTGACTGGGAAGGAAATCATAGCTGCTCTCAAGTGAATGACTTAAGACAACACTCGCTACAATAACGGAACATTTCAGTAAATTTATCGAATATGTCGTCGATGAACAGGGATCACAGTGATTTTTTCAGGTGAATAAAATCTCCCATACTGCAATGGTGTCATATCACAATCAGTGGTACGAGTGAAAGATTAAATGAACAGGAACGTGAGGTCACGTTAGCGCACTCGGATTTTAATGAACACTTTACCAACTTGAGTGAAAAGAGCTGAGTTGTGTTAATTCGGCAAAGGTTCAATACGGCTGATCGAACTGTCTCCACAAAATACTCCACTTCGTCTGACAAAGCAGGTCATTAAATGAGTAATCGCAGTGGGTGGTATATAGTGAGTGCACACGAGCAGTTAACACGACTACATCAGTGGTGATAACTCAGCGAAACAGTAAAAACGTTACACAGCAACAATACCAAAGGTAGCAACCGTGACTTCACGGTTTGGTGAACACGTGGGAGTTTACCAGGATAACTGAGAGATTAGTTGGTATAGAAGGCACTCGCGTGACCCACGATACCAGAGTGAGGGACTTGGCAATATATTATGACAGTACGGTGTATTATTTATAATGATGTTCACACCGAGAGTGTATGGTACGAGATACCCTCCTCATTAGCAGTCTACCAACTCATAATTGGGTTATAATCACAGTGTTAATACACTTGTGGTGAGCGAGGGTGCGAGAACGAGAGCGCACGGTAATATTTTATAATCGTACGAAGCCGTTGTCCATGCAGTGATAACGTCTGTTCCTCACAGAGAGAAGATTCTGCCTGACGAGTTTTGCAGTTCATTCACTGATCATGGCCACCAACAGTAGTGATGATTTTCTGAACCGGTGCTTGGCCTCCTCTTGGTGGACTCAGCCTCAAATTAATACCTGGTGCGGTTGAAACAAGGTCGTGCTGGATACCCACTCCCGCGTGTGCCGTGATAGCCTTCAAAGGTGTTACTCGCTGATCGTACAGACTGTTAAGATTATTTTGGGGATCTTTGTGTTTGGGGTGAGGGTAGTGAGGCTGGGGTGGATGTGAACGAGAGATGTGAACGTAGCTCGGTGTGTACAAAGGGTCGATAAACCCTCCACTTTACACTTTTGCTATCTCAAGCCACGGTGGAAACACCCAATCAAGCTTGTGCTGGGGACACGCCGGGGACAGGCGTTCATAACACCTGGCAAAATCCTATTTGATGGATCCAGACTGAACCCCCCTCTCGATGTTTCCTCCATAAACGGCAGAACACTGTGGTTGACCACGTGGCATGTCACAACACTTGCTATGGAAGAAATCACAGCTGCTGTGATGAGCGTAATCACAGTAACGATGCAATTATAGAAAATGTCAGATGACTGAAAAAGTTTTGAATGCACAGCGAGATTGTGTTTTTTTTCACTTGCATAAAATCTCCCACGCTTCATTGTGTTATATCAGAATCCGCCGTGAGTGACATTTTAGCAACCATAATTAAAACTACAACATCTTTTTGATGACCCTTGTTCTGTAGGGATTGTATGATTTAATTATATGTGTAGATTGTCGTTGTCTATGGCTCAACTTACTCGTTCTTGGACACGATTCAAATTAAGGATGTTTTTTCTGATGTCATTAATGCAAGCAATGGGTGATGCACCAATAAACCAGTCAGATACTATCGTAATTGTATTTTTAGATTAATAATTCGAACAAAAAAATATATGAAACTAGTCATTAATACTAAACCATATTCGATACAAGCTTAGTTCCAAAAACGATACGACTTAACATGAATCAGATCTCAATACTTGTAAATGAATATTTAGTGTTAGCTTTCTGTCAAGGAGTGTAAAAAAAGACAGGTGTGTAGGCCCTGCTGTCTGTTTTGCCTTGGCGTGCTGTTCATATCACAGAAAGTTTATCACCAGATACAAATTATGAGAATCATATTTGCATTTCTAAGGCGCCTTTCACCGTAGGGTCACAATGCACTTCACAGAGCTACGGAGAGAACGGCATGTCATCAGCATCATTTATAGGCAAATAATGACTATAAATCAATTAAGGACAACAAATAAAAATAATAATCCCATCTCATCTCATTGTCAGAAACCGCTTAGTCCTGTACAGGGTCGCGGTGAGCTGGAGCCTATCCCGGCAGACACAGGGTGCAAGGCAGGCATATACTCACGATGGTATGCCAGTCCATCACCGGGCACTGCGGGCAATTTAGTCTGCAAGCGAATAAACCTATGCAGCAGCATGTTGTTTGGACTGTGGGAGGAAACCGGAGTGCCTGGCGAAAACTCACGCGAACACGGGGAGAACCTGCAAACAGAAAGGCACCCGAGCCAAGTTTCGAACCCGGGACCTTCTTGCTGTGAGGTGACAGTGCTACCCACTGAGCGACCGTGACACCCAAAAAAATAATAGTTAAAACAAATAAAGGAATATACTACCCAACTGCTACATGCTCAAATCTTTAAGGAACAACTCAACCGCTACCGGAAGGCACTTGACTGGTCCTGTACCAACCTCATCTCATCTCATTATCTGAAACCGCTTAATCCTATATAGGGTCACGGTGAGCCGGAGCCTATCCCGGAAACACAGGGCATAAAGCAGAAATACACCCGACGACGGGACGCCAATCCATCGCCGGGCATTGCGGGACAATTTTAGTCTGCGAGCCAATCAACCTATCCAGGAGCATGCTTTTGGACTGTGGGAGGAAACCGGAGTACCCGGCGAAAACCCACGCGGACACGGGGAGAGCATGCAAACTCCACACAGAAAGGCACCCGAGCCGAGAGATTCGAACCCGGGACCTTCTTGCTGTGAGGCGTCAGCGCTAACCACTGGGCCACCGCGCCGCCCCCTGTACCAACCATTTTAACAGTATTCTGGCTGATACCTGCGACAAGCCAAAGATTCTTTACTCGACCATTAATTGGCTCCTTCGTTCAACCAGTCACCCCTACCTCTCGTCACAAATAAAGATCAGGCAGATCCGTTCATTCAGTTTTTCTTGGAAAAAAATGAAACCCACCTTATCTCTACCCAGCCTCAACCACCAATACCTCAATAAATGTTCCTCCACCTCCCTTGAGCTCAAAACTCCTGGAATATTTCGAGTTAACGGAATCCGATGTCTCTTCCTTAGTTATGAGATCTTGGCCCAAAAACTGCTCCCTGGACCCCTTCCCATCCAAAATCATCCGGGCAAATTTCAAATCCCTGAACACTTTCGTCACTAATCTCGTTAATAACTCACTTCGCTCTGGCATCCTTCCCCCACAATTCAACAGTCAACTGTGAAGGCCTTGCTCAATTCGAATTTCCTTAAACTAAATGCCGACAAAACAGAAGTTTTGCTTGTTGGAACTCCGCACCAACTGTCTAAGGCTGAACCTATTCAATTGATGCTTGATGAACAGACCACTGAAGTTGCTAAGACAGTCCGGAGTCTAGGGGTGACTCTTGATTCCTCAATCAGCTTCTAGACACACATCAATAAGGTGACAAAGGTAGCCTATTTCCATCTCAGAAATACAGTAAGACTGCACAACATCTTGTCACCCATTGATGTTAAGAAGTTAATACACATCTTCATATCCTCATCAATCGATTACTGTAATGCACTGCTCCCTGGCACCCCTACTACCTGATCAATCGTCTCCAATGTGAACAGAATGTAGCTGCTAGAGTCCTCATCTGCACACCCATCCACAATCACATATCACCAGAACTGATGTCTCGCCACTGGTTATTGGTTAAAAACCGGTTCGAATTCAATATCCTCACCTACAAAGCTCTCACTAGTGCTGCTACGATATATATCCCTGACCCACTTCAGGCACTCTCCCCAACATGACAACTTAGATCCTCCAATACGGCTTTGCTGCATGTGCCCATATCGCACCTCCATTCGATGGGTGACAGCCTTCTCGCGTGCTGCTTCCAGACTCTGGAATGCCCTTCCATTGGAGAATCAATCAGCTGAGTCCCTGGGCATCTTCAAATCTCGTCTCAAGACTCACTTGGTCCGTAAGGCTTTCAAGTCCTCTGGTTAGGACTGATGATGCGGGTCAATGTTGTTGTGCCAGGATGATGGCTTTTTGCCGACCTGCGCCTGCTCGGAAACATTTAGTCCTTCCTCCGGCTAAAGCTGTTGATGCGGCTCAGTGGTGCCGTGCTGAGATGTTAGCTCTATTCCGACCTCCGTCTGCTCGGGAACATTTGTTCCTTCCTTGTTTGTTGAAGAATTATATATTTTATCTGCTGACTTTATGTCCTATATTTTATCGTTATTGTTTCACTTTCAGCTGAACTGTCTTGATGTTCTTGTTGACATGCCGTTCTCTCCACCGCTCGCATTTGTAAAAAAATCCCCAAAAATGTTATTGTTGCCAATATTCCGTTCAGTCATTGTTGTTGACGTGCTATTCTCTCCGCAGCTCTGCAACGCTTTGTGACCCTCTGGTAAAACGTGCTCTATAAATGCAATTATTATTATATATCGGACAGTTTCCTCACTTAAACTCTTAAACTATTCCCTTATGCCAATGCAACTTAATTTGATTTTCTTGATATCCAAATCTCTACATCAATTATACATACATTATACAATGGACAAATAAAAAAATGTCATGAATACACATCCCTTGGCTTCATATTAGCATCATATTTAAAATATAAACTTCACTTTCAATACATTGCCAATGGGATAAAGATAAAAAATATAAAATGGCTTTCTTTACAAACACTGGTTTTAAATTAAGTTTGCTTAGACCTGGTAAACGCGTCTATTTTACCTTTCTTCGGTTACTGCAAGCTTATTTATTAATCAACATCCAGTACTGTAATCAATCAACTTCACCTATTTAATGTTGCTCTTAGATTTCATTTGGATGCCATCTATAAAACCCACCTGTGTCCAATGTACATTTGCTCAAAATGAACTTTTCTAAAGAACAGTAAAAATGTTAAATGGGCCTTAATCATACTTAAGGTTCTACTTAACAATTCCACAAAATATTTTATGGATTTGTTGAATGCCAGATGAACAAACTAAACTTTAGAAGGTCAAGATACCATCTGCTGAAAGTTCATAGACGCACATCAAGATGGGGATGAAAGGCATTTGTGGTGACTGTCCCTTGTTTTTGTACCAATTTTACCATGAGATTGAGGCTAGTCACTGCCATGTTTGAGCCACTATAGATTCACATATGGAATTAAAATATTTACCTTGCTACAATTGAAAAAAAACGTGTTCCAGGGATAATACTCTCTATTTTTTGTTACAGAATAAACGTCTTCAATTCACTCACATTGCACTGTTACACTTTAACACTGTTGCATTGTCTCCTATTATTTTACATGAATCATGGGCCATTTTTGTGCTGGGCAATTTTGTGTTCTACTGTTTACGTTATGATTAAAGTTTCATCTTTGTACTAATTGTGCTGTGACTTTATTTATTTACCTTGTGATTTTATGTTGTTGCGTTGGTCAGTTCGAACGTTTATTGTGTGACAGGAATCCGGCATTTAGAGCTTCCACGCTCAAAGAATATTTTATGCTGTAATAACAAACATCCATATACTAGCAATGTCCAACAGTTTACGTATATACTCTAAATCACTTCGAATTTAACCAAACAATTATAATGCAAAACAATAAAACTGTTTCACCTAATATTTTGCAATTTGACAATCAATAACTGCTGTTCAGCAGTCACATCAGATTTTATCCAAACTGGATGATGGCTGCACCTGTATGTAGTCTTGTAATTTAGAGAAGTCTGTGAATAACCTGAACGCTGAGGAAATGCATTGTCTTGAGCTCCAGGTTATGCATCTTCCCAAACTCCACTCACACGTGCTGACACCTCCTACTCTGCTCTGTCCAAAAATTCCACCCACACCTCCACATCCACAACCCGCGGGGGGTCGCCTCGCTCTTCCTCAGCATCTGAATTCCCCTCCTGCTTCAAGTGGTCTACATCGATCTGGAGGTCGGGTCCTAGAGTCGAATCTTCATCTTCACATTTCACTTTAAATTCCTCATATTCCACCTTCACTTTTTCACATTTCATCTGCACCTCTTCACTTTTCACCTGCACCTCTTCACTTTTCACCTGCACTGCTTCACATTTCACCTGCACTGCTTCATATTTCACCTGCACCTCTTCACATTTCTCTTGCACTGCTTCCCATTTCTCTTGCACTGCTTCCCATTTCACCTGCACCTCTTCACATTTCACCTGTACTCCCAGACTTGTTTCAAAGCTGGTATTTTCTTCTGGCTCTTGTTTCATTAGAGCTGCGATATTTGCAACTGCTTGACTTTCATGAGCCGATACAACCTTCTCACACCTGTTTGTCGCTTCTGAAACTACCAATTGCTTTTCGTACACAGTGTACTCATAGGGATTCTGCCCTGTATGTGTTTTTTGGTGGCTATGAAGAGAACTTGACTGTACAAACACTTTTCCACACCCAGTGCGCTTGTATAGCTTCTCACTCGTGTGTGTTCTCTGGTGCACTTTAAGAGTTTCTGACTGTGTAAATGTCTTCCCACACACAGTGCATTTGTAGGGCTTCTCACCCGTGTGTGTTCTATGGTGCTTCTCAAGATGTACTGACTGTGTAAATGTCTTCAAACAAGCAGTGCATTTAAAAGGCTTCTCACCTGTGTGTGTTCTCTGGTGTCTCTTGAGATTTCCTGAGATTCTAAATGTCTTCTTACACACAGTGCACTTGTGGGGCTTCACACCTGTGTGTGTTCTCTGGTGACTCTTAAGAGTTCCTGACTGTGTAAATATTTTCCCACACACAGCACACTTGAAGGGCTTTTCACCTGTGTGTATTCTCTGGTGACGCTTAAGAGTGCTTGACTCCGTAAACACCTTTCCACACACAGTGCACTTATAGGGTTTCTCACCTGTGTGTGTTCTCTGGTGATTCATCAGAGTTCCTGACCGTGTAAATGTCTTCATACACACAGTGCACTTGAAGTTCTCACCCGTATGTGTTCTCTCGTGTCTCTTAAGAGTTCCTGACTGTGTAAATATCTTCTCACACACAGTGCACTTGAAGGGTTTTTCACCTGTGTGTATTCTCTGGTGATTCTTAAGATGTCCTGACCGTGTAAATGTCTTCCAACACACAGTGCACTTGAAGGGCTTCTCACCCGTGTGTGTTCCCTGGTGATTCTTAAGATGTCCTGACCGTGTAAATGTCTTCCCACACACAGTGCACTTGAAGGGCTTCTCACCGGTGTGTGGTCTCTGGTGCTGCTTCATGTCTCCAGTGAGATCCGTGTTGGATGAACGCCGGTCACGTTGGTGCCTTTTAGCACTGAGCTGTGTCGAGGGTCTCTTCTCCATGTGATTGATTCTCTAGATAGACAAACACATTACACAGAGTGTACACTCGCACAAAATATACACACATTGCACACAGTGTACATCCACACACACACACATTACAGTGTACACCCACATAAAATATGCACACATTACATACAGTGTACATCCACATATGCTATATACACATTATAGTGTACACGTACGCATAACATACGCACATTACAAATTGTGCACTCACACAAAATATATTAATTGCACTTCCAGAGCACCTCTCACCCGAGGGTCACAAAGCGATGAACAGACCTACTGAGAGAACGTCATGTCAACAATAACAACGACACAAATGGCACATCAACAAAAAGTTATTTTTGATAAAATCTTAGCTGTGGACAGAACGACATAATGACAACAACAACAACAAATAACCAATTGGCCATATCCTCTGCAGCCTCAATCTCAGCTACCATTTCTATGCCGCACATCCAAATCTATATCCATGCAAAGCCATCCATCAATGGGCTTGGTCTTTGCATGTCATCCTCACTGTCAACTATGAAGGCCTGGCTCAATTCGAGTTTTCTAAAACTAAATGCCGACAAAACAGAAGGTTTGCTTGTTAGAACTCCACACCAATTGTCTGAGGCTGAACCTATCCAACTGATGCTTGACAACCGGACCATTGAAGTTGCTAAGCCAGTTCAGAGCCTAGGTGTGACTCTTGATTCCTCACTCAGCTTCGAGACACACAAGGTGCCGAAGGTCGGCTATTTCCATTTCAGAAGGATAGCCAGACTGCCCAACATCCTGTCACCCGCTGATGCTGAGAAGCTAATACACATCTTCATCTCCTCATGAATCGATTACTGCAATCACTGCTACCTGGGATACTTTCCTACCTGACCAATCATCTCCAACATGTGCAGAATGCAGCTGCTAGCGTTCTCACTTGCACACCCTTCCACGATCACATATCCCCAGTACTGATGTTTCTCCACTGGTTACCGGTTAAATACAGGATTGAAATCAAGATCCTCCTTCTCACCAACAAGGCTCTCTCACTGGCGCTGCTGCAACATACATCCGTGACCTACTTCAGGCATCCTCCTCAACACGACAACTTCGATCCTCCAATACGAACTTGCTGCATGTGCCCATATCGATCCTCCATTCGATGGGTGACAGAGCCTTCTTGTGCGCTGCTCCCAGACTCTGGAATGCCCTTCCATTGGAGATTCAATCAGCTGAGTCTCTCTGGGCATCTTGAAATCTCATCTCAAGACTCACTTATTCCGTAAGGTTTCAAGTTCTCTGGATAGGGCTGTTGATCCAGCTCAATGTTGTCTTTCCGGGTTGATGGCTCTTTGCCGACCTGCGCCTGCACGGAAACATTTGTTCTTGCCTTATTTGCCGAGTTTTTATTTATTTATCGCTTATTTTACGTTCTATAATTTATTGCTACTATCTGACTTTCATTTGGACGGTCCTGATATTGTTGACATATCGTTCTCTCCACAGCTCGGCTTTGTAACAAAAAAACTCCAAAAAAACGTATTGTTGCTGATTTGCCGTTTTATGTCGTTGTTGATGTGCAGCTCTCTCCGCTGCTCTGTGCAGCGCTTTGTGACCCTCGGGTGAAAGGCGCTGTAGAAATGTAATTGTTATAACATCAGAGCAGTTCAACTGAAAATCAAATAATGCCTATAATTTAGAGAAGGGCATAATATAAGAGATAAAAATAATTGCTCAACAAACGAAGGAATAAGTATTCCTGAGCAGGTACACTTTGGCAGCGAGTTATCATCCCAGGAAGACAAGAGTGAGCCGCATCAACAGTCCTAGCCAGAGGACTTGAAAGCCTTACGGAATAATATATATGTATGTCATCGACATAGCAATGGTAGCTAAGATAGAGGCTACACAGGATATAGCACAGTGGTTGTATATAGATGCTGAAGCTGAAGAGGAGTAGGCTGAGGACTGAACCCCGAGGAACTCCAGACAAAGCAGGATGGATTTCTAAGTTACATCCGCCGAGGCTGATGAACTGCTTTTGTTCGGAGAGGTAGGAGTTCAGCCAGTGCAGGCCATAGCCAGAGACCCGTAAACCCTCCAGTGGCTCAAATAAGGTACAGTGGCTCAAGTAAGGTACACTCACACTCGCTCTGTACACTCACACTCTGTACACTCACACTCGCTCTGTACACTCTGTACACTCACACTCGCTCTGTACACTCACACTCGCTCTGTACACTCACACTCTGCATACACACTCGCTCTGTACACTCACTCGCTCTGTACACTCTGTACAATTACACTCTGTACACTCACACTCTGTATACACACACTCGCTCTGTACACTCACACTCTGTACACTCACACTCTGTACACTCACACTCGCTCTGTACACTCACACTCGCTCTGTACACTCACACTCTGTACACTCACACTCGCTCTGTACACTCACACTCTGTATACACACTCGCTCTGTACACTCACACTCGCTCTGTACACTCTGTACACTCTGTACAATTACACTCTGTACACTCACACTCTGTATACACACACTCGCTCTGTACACTCACACTCGCTCTGTACACTCACACTCTGTACACTCACACTCGCTCTGTATACACACACTCTGTACACTCACACTCGCTCTGTATACACACACTCTGTATACTCTGTACACTCACACTCTGCATACACACACTCTGTACACTCACACTCGCTCTGTACACTCACACTGTATACACACACTCTGTACACTCACACTCGCTCTGTACACTCACACTCGCTCTGTACTCTCACACTCTGTACACTCTGTACGCTAACACTCTATACACTCTGTACACTCACTCTCTGTATACCCTCACTCTGTACACTCACACTCGCTCTGTACACTCACACTCGCTCTGTACACTCACACTGTATACACACACTCTGTACACTCACACTCGCTCTGTACAGTCACACTCTGTACACTCACACTCTGTATACACACTCTTGCTCTGTACACTCACACTCTGTACACTCACACTCTGTACACTCACACTCTGTACATTCACACTCGCTCTGTACACTTACACTCTGTACACTCACTCTCTGTACACTCACACTCTGTACACTCACACTCGCTCTGCACATGAACTCTGTACACACACACTGTATACTCACGCTGTACACTCACGCTCGCGCCTCTGTAAACTCAGTCACACGCTCTCTGTACACTCATACTCACCCTGTACATTTACGCTCGTTCTGTGTACGCACACTCTGTACACTCACACGTTGTACTCACACTCACCCTGTACACTCACACGCTGTACTCACACTCGCTCTGTACACTCACACTCTGTACACTCACACTCACCCTGTACACTCACACACTGTACACTCACACACTGTACTCACACTCGCTCTATACACTCACACTCGCGCTGTGCACTCACACCCACTCTGTACACTCGCTCTGTACACTCACACTGTGTACACTCACACTCACTCACTACTCCGCTCGCTGTCTCCTAGCTCCTCTAATAATAAACTCATTCTGCACACCAACACTCTGTACACTCACACACTGTACACTCACACACTGTACACTCACTCTGTACACTCACACACTGTACACTCTGTACAGTCACACTCGCTCTGTACACTCACTACACTACAGATACTCACACTCAGTACACTATACTACGCTTACTAAACTACAGATACTCACGCTCACTACACTACACTCACGCTCACTCACTACAGATACTCACGCTCACTCACTGCACTACAGATACTCACACTCAGTACACTACAGATACTCACGCTCACTAAACTACAGATACTCACACTCACTCACTACAGACACTCACGCTCAGTACATTACAGATACTCTTCATCTTCATCATCTTCATCTTCATCCGCTTTATCCGGGGCCGGGTCGCGGGGGCAGC
>JAZEWT010000007.1:26338633-26352264 GCA_036362905.1 Mordacia mordax | reverse complement strand
GCATCAAAATCAAGAAGTCTCTGCTCGTCTTTAGAAAGCCCCAACTCCACACGTTGTTGAAGTTTGTATTTTGTTTGGTTATTTGAGATGTTTTTTTCGTGTGGCAGGATTCCCGTAAAGCGCTTGCAATCTAACTGGGTATTTTTTTTCTGCTTTCGTAATAAACATCTAATTATAATAATAGGCTGGCTCACCAGCCCGCTCACCAGCCCGCCTACCGGCTCGCTCACCAGCTCGCTCACCGGTCCGCCCACCGGCCCGCCCACCGGCCCGCTCACCGGCCCGCCCACCGGTCCGCCCACCGGCCCGCTCACCGGCCCGCCCACCGGCCCGCCCATCAGCCCGCTCACCAGCCCGCTCATCAGCCCGCTCACCAGCCCGCTCACCAGCCCGCTCACCAGCCAACTCACCAGCGTCGCGCTCCTGACCACGTGCTGTGACAACGTCAGCACGAGGCGCGGAGGGGAAGAGACATCCGGGTAACTTTCTCTGCCCCGCCCCCACTCCGAGCACGTCTCGTGCTGATGACGTCACCTGGGCAGCTGAGAACCAGGGAGCGAAGAAGTACGTGAGTGAGTGTACAGTGTGTGACTGTACAGTGAGTGTAAAGTGTGTGAGTGTACAGTGAGTGTACAGTGTGTGAGTGTACAGTGAGTGTGCAGAGTGTGAGTGTACAGTGAGTGCACAGAGTGGGAGTGTACAGAGTGGGAGTGTACAGAGTGTGAGTGTACAGAGTGTGAGTGTACAAAGTGTATAGAGTGTACAGAATGTGAGTGTACAGAGTGTGAGTGTACAGAGTGTACGGAGTGTGAGTGTACAGTGAGTGTACAGAGTGCACAGAGTGGGAGTGTACAGAGTGTGAGTGTACAGAGTGTACAGAGTGTAAAGAGTGTGAGTGTACAGTGAGTGTACAAAGTGTGAGTGTACAGAGTGTGAGTGTATAGAGTGTACAGAGTGTGAGTGTACAGAGTGTGAGTACAGTGTGAGTGTACAGAGTGTGCAGTGTGAGTGTACAGAGTGTAAAGAGTGTGTGTGTGTACAGAGTGTACAAAGTGTGAGTGTACAGAGTATACAGTGTGAGTGTACAGAGTGTGAGTGTACAGAATATACAGTGTGAGTGTACAGAGTGTACAGAATGTGAGTGTACAGAGTGTACAGACTGTGAGTGTACAGAGTGTATCGAGTGTGAGTGTACAGAGTGTATCGAGTGTGAGTGTACAGAGTGTATCGAGTGTGAGTGTACAGACTGTGAGTGTACAGTGAGTGTACACTGTGAGTGTACAGAGTGTACAGAGTGTGAGTGTACAGAGTGTGAGTACAGTGTGAGTGTACAGAGTGTGAGTGTACATAGTATACAGTGTGAGTGTACAGAGTGTACAGAATGTGAGTGTACAGAGTATACAGTGTGAGTGTACAGAGTGTGAGTGTACAGAGTATACAGTGTGTGTGTACAGAGTGTGTGTGTACAGAGTGTACAGAGTGTGAGTGTACAGAGTATACAGTGTGAGTGTACAGAATGTGAGTGTACAGAGTGTACAGTGTGTGTGTACAGAGTGTACAGAGTGTGAGTGTACAGAGTATACAGTGTGAGTGTACAGAGTATACAGTGTGAGTGTACAGAATGTGAGTGTACAGAGTGTACAGAATATACAGAGTGTAGAGAATGAGTGTGAGTGTGGAGAGTGTTCAGAGTGTGAGTGTACAGTTTGTGAGTGTACAGAGTGTGAGTGTACAGAGTGTGAGTGTACAGAAAGTTCAGAGTGTGAGCGTACAGAGTGTGAGTGTACAGTGTGAGTATACAGAGCGAGTGTGAGTGTACAGTGTGAATGTGAGTGTACAGAGCGAGTGTGAGTGAGTGTACAGAGCGAGTGTACTGAGCGAGTGTGTGTACAGGGCGAGTGTGAGTGTACAGTGTGAGTGTACAATGTAATTGCGGGCTGTGTGAGTACAATGATCATGATGAACGAATGTGAGTAATGTGCGTATATATTGTAAGTGTACACTGTATGTAATTTGTGTGTATATTGTGTGTGTGTGTGTACTGTGAGTGTACACTGTATGTAAAGTGCGTGTATATTGTGTGTGAGTGTACAATGTAATGGTTTTATATTTTGCGTGAGTGTACACTATATAATGTGTTTGTATATTGTAAGTGTACACTATGTAACGTGTGTTTTGTGTGTGTACACTATGTAATTCTAGTGTATATTGTGTGTGAGTGTACACTATGTAATGTGTGTGTATATTGTAAGTGTACACTGTATGTAATGTATGTGTGTTTTGTGTGTGTACACTATGTAATGCTTGTGTATATTGTGTGTGTGTACACTGTGTGTAGATTGTATGTGAATGTACACTGTATGCAATGTGTGTATATTGTGTGTGAGTGTACACTGTATGTCGTTGTTGTTGACGTGCCGTTCTCTCTGCAGCTCTGTGCAGCGCTTTGTGACCACCGGGTGAAAAGCGCTCTAGAAGTGCAACTATTATTATTATTATCATGGGTTCAGCCTTGGACAATTGATGCGGCTTTCTGACGAGCAAAAAACGTATGTTTTGTCGCCATTTAGATTTGGGAAATTTGACTTGAGTCAGGCCTGCACAGGTGACCGTGAGGACGACATGCATAGACCAGACGCAGAGATGGCTTTGCGTGTTATATAGATTTGGATGTCATCGGCATAGCAATGGTAGCTGAGATTGAGGCTGCGCAGGACATAGCCAAGTGGTTTTATGTAGATGCTGAAGAGCAATGGGCCGTCGACTGACCCCTGACGAACTCCAGACAAAACAGGATGGATCTCTGAGTTACGTCCTCTGATTGCAGACGAACTGCTTGTGGTTGGAGAGGTAGAAGCTCAGCCAGTGCAGGACACACAGATATGGTGTGTTAACGGTATGAAAGGCAGCACTCAGGTCCAAGAGGACAAGAATACTTGGCAAGCCTTCATTAGTAGCGACAAATAGTTAACTACTTTGACCAGAGCAATTTCAGTATGGCGGCCGAATCTGAACCCAGATTAAAGGGAATCGAGGTCATTATTGAGGACGTGTTTCTGGAGTTGCAGGGCTACTGCCTACGTTCAAGGATCTTAGAGAGGAATGCTAAACTTGAGATGGGGCGATAATTATCAGGGATGTTGCAATCGAGGCCCAGTTTTTTTTAGCGGGGGAGGGGGTAACTGGGGCACATTTGAAAAGTGGGGGAACGACACCAGAGCGAATGTAATAAGGGATTTGAAATTCGCAATGTGTATGTATAATGTTTGTGAGTGTACGCTGCATGTAATTTGCGTGTATTGTGTGTAATGTCTTTGTATATCTACAGAATCACATGGAGAAGAAATCCTCGATGCAGCTCGGTGCTAAAAGGCACCAATGTAACCAGTGTTCATACAGCACGCTTCATACTGGAAGCATGAAGCAACACCAGAGAACACACACGGGTGAGAAGCCCTTCAAGTGCACTGTGTGTGGAAAGACATTTACACAGTCAGAAAATCTTAAGAATCACCGGAGAACACACACAGGTGAGAAGCCTTTCAAGTGCACTGTTTGTGGAAATACATTTACACAGTCAGGACATCTTAAGAGACACCAGAAAACACACACGGGTGAGAAGCCTTTCAAATGCACTGTGTGTGGGAAGACATTTACACAGTCAGAAGCTCTTAAGACTCACCAGAGAATACACACAGGTGAGAAGCTCTTCAAGTGCACTGTGTGTGGGAAGACATTTACACAGTCAAGACATCATAAAAGTCACCAGAGAACACACACAGGTGAGAAGCCCTTCAAGTGCACTGTATGTGGGAAGACATTTACAGAGTCAGGATCTCTTAAGAAACACCAGAGAATACATGCAGGTGAGAAGCCTTTCAAGTGCACTGTGTGTGGGAACACATTTACAGAGTCAGGAACGCTTAAGAAACACCAGACAACACACACTGGTAAGAAGCCTTTCAGGTGCACTGTGTGCGGCAAGGCATTTACACAGTCAGGCCATCTTAAGAGTCACCAGAGAATACATATGTGTGAGAAGCCCTACAAGTGCACTGCGTGTGGAAAAGCATTTGTACAGTCAAGAGATCTTCATATTCACCAAAGAACACAAATAGGAGAGAATCACTTTGAGTGCACTGTGGACAAAAAGGAATTAGCGAGTGCAAAAGCTCCAAACAGGTGTGAGAAGTTGGGCAAGAAGAAGGTGAAATCAACTCGTGAAAGTCAAATTGCTGCAAAGATCCCAACTCTCATTAAACAAGAGCCAGAAGAAAATGCCAGCTTTGAAACATGGCCAGGAGTGCAGGTGAAATGTGAAGCAGTGCAGGTGAAATGTGAAGAGGTGCGGGTGAAATGTGAAGAGGTGCGGGTGAAATGTGAAGAAGTGAAGGTGGAATTTGAGGAATTTAAAGTGAAAGTTGAAGATGAAGATTCAACTCCTGGACTAAACCTACAGATCAATGGAGGCCACTTGAAGCAGGAGGGCAATTCAGATGCTGAGGGAGAGCGAGGTGACCCCCAGCAGGTTGTGGATGTGGAGGTGTGGGTAGAATTTTTGGATAGAACAGAGGAGGAGAGGCAGCACATGTGAGTGAATTTTGGGAAGATGCCTGACCTGGAGCTCGAGATAATGAACCTCCACAGCATCAGCTTATTCACTTTTGTCATTACAAGAACGCATTCTGGTGTATTAATTCATTATCAATACACACTTAATCATGTACAAGGTCACTAGGGGCGCATAGCCTATCCCGGCCAACAGAGGGCAAAAAACACGAGAATACCCAGGAAGTGATGCCAGTACATCGCAGGACACACTTTTTGGGGCAATTTACTCAATGGGCCAATTAACGTAAGCAGTAGCAGTGTGTCTTTGGACGGTGATAAGAAACCCACGCAGGCACAGGGAGAACACGCAAACTCCACACAGAAAGGCACCCGAGTCGGAAATCGAACCCAGGACCTTTTTGCTGTGAGGCGATAGCACTGGCTCAGGAATAGTTATGCCTCTCTTTAATTGTTGACAATTGTTCATTATTTTACGTCCATCATTGATTTATTGTCATTATTTTACCCTTATTGATGTTGTTCACATACCGTTCTCTGCACAATTCTGTGCGTTGTGTTGAGACTCTCGGGTTAAAGGCGCTATAAGTGCAAATATTATCATCCAGCTTAGATAACAATCGATGTGACTGCTCTACAGGAGTGAAAGAAAATCTGTTTGGAAATTAGGAGGGTAGCCTTTAATGATTGTTTAACATTATGATGTTGCTCCAGTATTAAGCGATATTGAGTCTATACATTATCTGTTGGATATTTCTAGTAGAAGGATGTTCATTATCACAGGAGAAAATATCCAGTGAGCTTGCAAGCTCTGGATGAAGGATACCTGCCATACAACAAACGTTCAAATTGACCATGCAACTGCGTTAAATTTGCTGAAACCCTAAAGATAATCATGAAGTTAACAGTAACAGGCAAAATAGCACGACACATAAGTGATTGCTAAAATAATGATCGAGTGCAACAGTTTTACAGTATATCAGTAAGATGGGACCAAATTGAATAAGCCGATTGTATAACAAAAGGAAATAGCATAAGCTTCCCTTCACGCCACCTGTCAAGTTTTTGCAATTGCAACTGCGGAGGAACCTCATTTCGTCTGCCTGTATCTGTGACCTTACTCATTCAGTCATTACCCAAAGCTCATGACCATAGGTAAGGGTTGGAACGAAGACTGAGTGGTAAATTGAGAGCTTCACAGACTCATGGCTATATTGCTGCAAAAACAAGGGACAGTTGCCATCAAAGACTTTTCTCCGAATCTGGATGTGCACATAACATTTAGCAGATAGTTCGTTGAGCTTCTGAATTTATTTGTTCATATATTTATGATCAACAATCCATCAGATATTTTGCGGACTTATCAATAATAATAATTGCATTTATAGAGTGCTTTTCACCCAAGGGTCACAAAGCGCTGCACAGAGTTGCGGAGGAACGGCACGTCAACAATGGCAATGGAAAAATAAGCAACAAGTTCATTTGATGAAAATGATATACGGTGAATTTAATCTGATGTAGGTTTTCACGGCTCGATGCATGATGATTGCTTCAAAAATCTGCTCTCGTGACAGCCGCGTCGATCGCTCCCTCTCCCTCCATCGCGACGTTTCGCCTCACGTTAGAGGCATCCTCAGGTGGTGTAAATCTGTCGTCCACGATCTCTTTCCTTCAATTTATCGACTTATAACCAGTCATTGTATAATGCTCGTTGAAAGTTAGCCACCACCAAATGTCGTTCACGTACTCGTATTGAGTTCTGATTGGTGTTAAGTTATATAACTCATGATTGCTACTAAGCGTATGTAGAATAAGGTTTCATATTAAAACCCGTTTTTGGATTTTTTGTTTAAATAAACATTAAAGGCATGAAAGATAGTATGTGTTTTGATGGTGCATCACTCATTGCTTGCATTTATGAGATCAGAAGGAACCTCATTCATTCATTATGAAACAATTCAGATTTCTGCAATATATTGCGGATGCATAGAGATCAGTAAGATTTTTTTGAGGCGTGTATAATCTCCCATGCTTGATTGGTGTTGTCATATCACAAATAGTGGACTGAAATATTTTATCAAGCATAGACAATTTAAACTACAGCGTTTGTTTGATTACCCTCGTTCTGTAGGGACTGTGATTTAATGATATTTATTGTAGATGTTATCGTTGTCTATGGGTCAATTGCCTCATATTTGCCATAATCCAACTTAACGAGGTTACTGATTTAATAATAATTGCACTTCTAGAGCGCTTTTCACCCAAGGGTCACAGCGCTGCACAGAGCTGTGGAGATAATGGCATGTCAGCAACAACCACGACATAACAGCAAATCAGCAACAACGTTGTTTTTGTTACAAATATGAGCTGTGGGGAGAACAGTGTGAACAACAGAAATATCAGGACAGTTCAACTGAAAGTCAAATAATGGCTATAATTTAGAGAAGGACATAAAATAAGCGATAAATAATTATTGTTCAACAAACAAGGAAGGAATACATGTTCTCGATCAGGGGCAGGTTGGCAGCGAGCCATCATCCAAGCACAACAACCGTGAGCCACATTAACAATCCGAGCCAGAGGACTTGACAGCATTGCAGAACAAGAGAGTCTTGAGGCGAGATTTGAAGATGCCCAGGGACTCAGCTGATCGAATCTCCAATGAAAGGTGTACAACCTGGTAAACTATGTTTGGCAACTATGTGTTATATCCATTTTTGGTCAGGTCACGTCGAAAATTGTAAAACAGTGTTGTTTAACCCTCCACCACCCGACACGTGAACAGAAAACACGCCAATTCCTTTACTATCTCAGCACACCGGTGTGTTGAAAAGCGACCCCACAATATTTTATGACGTTTCGCTGATAACTACGTTCAGCAGCATCAGGCATCCGCGCCAAACCTGGGCAGGCAGATCGGACGGTACCGCTTCCGGGTCTGTTTAATTCTACTTTTAGGCAGCATAGTCAAAAACAATTGATTACGTCAAAATATTACACAGCTAGCTGAACTTTGTCTAAACAACACTTACTTCCTATGGAGCGATAATTTATACAAACAAAAACAAGGAGCCGCAATGGGCTCCCCTCTTGTCTCCGGTTATTGCCAACTTGTTCGTGGAACATTTTGAAGGAAAAGCTCTAGAAACAAGCACACAAACCATCACACTGGTTTAGATACGTGGATGACATTGGTTATTTGGCCGCACGGTAAAGACACAATGGATTTATAGAACATCTCAATTCACAACATTCGTCGATACAATTCGTCATGGAGATCGAAGTGAACAACACACTTCCATTTCTGGATGTCTGGCGAAGACGGAGTTTAAATTGCAAAATATCGCACAGTGTTTACCGAAAACCCACACACACCGACGCCTACATGAACGCGCAATCGCACCATCACCCCTCACAGAAATTGGCTCTAGTCAAAACTCTCATACACCCAGCAAAACTAGTAACTGATGCAAAAAGCTTAATAACTGAGATTCCACATGTCAAGAAAGCTCTTCAATTGAACGGTTATAGCAACGCACAAATAAACAAAGCCCTAACTAACAAAACAGGCCAAACACCACAGAAGTTAAGGATGACCACGTAATTAAAACGATTAAACTACCATACAGTGCCAGAGTAGCTAGAATTCCAGAACACAAAATCACAGTAAGATTTGGCACAGTACAAACAATCGCAGGAACATTAGCTAATGTTAAAGATAAACCCAAACTCTCCACAGAAGGACGTCTACCGCATCAGCTGCTCTTGTGGAAAATTCTATGTTGGTCAGACAGGTAGAAACATTAGCACATGTCTCAAAGAACACCAAAGGAACATCAAAAACTCCCAAACCCAGATATCGGCGGTTGCAGAACACGCTTGTCAGAAGAACCACACAATTGACTTTGACAATGTTGACATCTTATGTAAAACCAACCACTACTGGCCGAGACTGGTCCGTGAGTCCATTGAAATTGAGAAATAGAATAACAATTTTAATCGTTCCGATAGCGACATATTAAGTGCGGCTTGGAAACGTATTATCAAGCAAACGTATAAACCGCACACATATCAATGCTTAACACAATCCCTCGCATAACACCTCATGACGAGGGTAATCAGAGCACCTTTTGTCTGAACAACTCAATTAACCCGAAACACCAGTTTAGATTCCTAATAAACCAAGCTGTCCATTGTGTCCCGGCGCGCCTGATCGCGCGAGTGATGACATCACAACCTCCATATAAACAGACCCGGAACCGGTACCAGCCGTTCGATCTGCCCGCCCAGCTTTGGTGCCTGATGATGCTGAACGTAGTTTTCAGCGAAACGTCGTATATATCTTTTGTAAAATATTGTGGGGTTGCTTTTTCAACACACAGGTGTGCTGAGAAAGTAAAGGAATTGGCGCGTTTTCTGTTACTGATTGGCCGTGTCGGGTGGTAGAGGGTTAAACGACACTTTTATAATTTTCTACGTGACCTGACCCAAAAATGGATTTCATCGATGTGTTAGGCATGACTGCAATTTTTTTTTAACTGTCCAAAAGTTAATTATAATGACATCAAATTTTTATCCTTACTGTGTCGTTGAATTTGTCTCGTGCCTCTGAGTTCTCTGTGTTGTTAGACTGTAATATGAACAGGGTACAGAGCCATAACAGACAACGATGCCTGCAAACCTCTTGGTTTATATTCGTCTTATTAAGTGCCTTGAAACGAAAACAAGACCAAATGTCATTCATGTACTAGAATTGAGAGCTGATTAATGTTAGGTCATATGACGCATTTTTCATCAAGAATATATCTAAGATGGTTTCACAGTAATGACTGGTTTCGAATGTTTTGTTTTAATTGAAGATATTAACGATACTCTCTGAGTGTGGTTTGTTGGTGCTTGACACATTATATGCATGAGATAAGCACATTCTCTGTGTACCGCATATATATATATAAAATCACGCTGTCTCAGGCAGAAAACCATCCCCCCGGTATACTGCTGAACTTCGTGATCTCAAGGCGAATGCACAGAGGGCCAAAAGGACTTGGAGAAAATCTGGCCTCACCGCTCATGCTCAAATCTTTAAGGTACAGCCCAAATGCTACCCGAAGGCACTTGACTGTGCCCGTACCAACCACTTTTCCAATATTCTGGCCAATACCTGCGACAAGCGAAATATTCTTTTCTCGACCATTAATCTGCTGCTTCGTCAAACCAGTCATCACGCTTACATCTCTTCACTAATAAAGATCAGGCGGATCAGTTGATTCAGTTTTTTCTCAGAAAAAAAACGAAGCCCACCTTATCTGTACACAGCATCAACCGCCAACCAATACCTTAATAAATGTTTCACCACTTACCTGAAATTTTCTGAATTATCGAAATTCGATGTTTCTTCGTTAGTTAAAAGAACTCGGCCTATAAAAAGCTCCCTGGATCCCTTCCCATCCAAAATTATACAGGTAAATTTTAAATCAATTGCCACTTTCGTCACTAATACATTTAATAGGTCACTTCCCCCTGGCATCGTTCCCCCACTATTAAAATGTGCCGTAGTAAGTTACCCGTCTGCTGAAAAAATCTTGCCTCAATTGCAACATCCCTGATAATTATCGGCCCGTCTAATGTCTACCATTCCTAAGGATCTTGAACGTGGAGTAGACACACAACTCCAGAAACACGTTCTTTATAACCTCCTCGATCCCTTTTAATCTGTGTTCAGATTCGGCCATAGTATTGAAACTGATCTGGTCAAAGTAGTTAATGACCTACTTATCGCTGCTGATGAAGGGTTGCTAAGTATTCTTGTCATTCTGGACCTGAACGCTGTCTTCGATACAGTTGACCACCCAATCTTACTTGAGTGAATGAAGGGTAGAGGGGTCTCTGGCAGTGCCCAATACTGGCTGAGCTCCTACCTTTCCAACCGGAAGCAGTTCATCAGCCTCGGAGGACAAAACTCAGAGATCCATCCTGTTTTGTCTGGAGTTCCTCATGGTTCAGTTCTCGGCCCACTCCTCTTCAGCATCTACCTACAACATCTTGGCCATATCCTGCGCAGCCTCAATCTCAACTTTCATTGCTATGCTGATGACATCCAATTCTGTATCCATGCAACGCCATCCATTAATTTGTCTAGTCTTTGCAGGTCATCCTCAGTGAACTGTGAAGGACTGGCTCAATTCAAATTTTGTAAAACTAAATGGTGACAAACCAGAAGTTTTGCTTGTCAGAACCCCACACCAATTGTCCAAGGCTGAACCTATCTAATTGATGCTTGACGATTAGGCAATTAAAGATATGCGTCATCTTCCTGTTGTTGTGATTGTGATGCTTCGTGACCTGGGCTTAGCTAGACGGGTTGGCGCCAGGTGTTTACAACGGCAGTGATTGGTGGGGGGAGAGAGACGGCGCCCAGGACACGATCGCATAGCGGGGTATATAAGGAAGCGCGGAGCAAGGGGGCGGGGCAGTTGAGGTAGTTGAGGCAGTTGAGGCAGTTGGGTCAGTTGAGAGGTATAGATAAAGAGGTCGAGTGGGACCTCCACACTTCACTTCCAAAAACAACTCGTGGCTGATTGCTCTGTTGGCGTCTCATGAATCGCACGTCGAGTAAAGGGAGTTTCCATAGTAAATGTGATGTTGAGTGGGTGGGCTTCAGGTGACTCAGGTCGCAGCTTTTCTCTCCCCTGTGGCCACACAACGAACGTTTTATCGGTGTAGTGATCACAGTGAGAGGATTGCAGTGCGGCTGAGTTCATGGCGTGAATCTGGAACTCCTTGAGCGACCAGTTTGCTGCTGCAGGTGAAACTGGGGACCCCATCGCTTGTCCTTCTTTCTGTTGATAAAACCCGAAGTTAAAATTGATTTCATTAAAAGTTAAATTTTTACCTGCAACTTCATAAAATATATATATACATTTACTTTTAAGGATTTAGGTTTCAACTAGTCAATTAAAATGTCCCTATTAAAATATAATTTTAATGAAACCCTCGTGTATTCATGATCAACATTAACCTTCACGGTGGTGCATTGAGTGTGATTGTGGAACTACACTAGGCAGGTCCCTGCTTCGAGTCCTATCGCGGATGCCACGTATCTGTGTGGAATCTTCATGTTCTCCGCGTGTACGCGTGGGTTTTCTTCAGTTTCCTACCACAGTCTAACTTACACTGCTTCCCTTGCAAGGGATCTCCTGGCCACTTTAAACTCAGTTGGCGCAATTCAACACGTGACATCTGCCTCTCACAGATATGGCCATACTCTGGACTTGGTTTACTGTAACCAACCTGTCCGTCACTGATCCTGGTCTGTCTGATAATTCTGCTGTATTGTTTGATATTCAGGTACTGCCACCAATTTCCATCACAAAACACCAAATCCAATTCCTAAATTTTTACCTTATCACTCCAGACTTCACCGCTACAATCAACAGTTCATCACTCTCTGCCTCGGCACACTCTGCCTTCGATGCAACAGATGAAACTTACAACAGCTCGCTATCAAGCATACTGCATGATTTAGCTACAATAAAATCACGCTGTGTCTCTGGCGGAAAATCAACTCTAGTGTACTGTTGAACTCTAGGACCTCAAGGTGATTGCACGAAGGGCCGCACGGACTTTAAGGACCAGCTCAATGGCTACCGGAAAGCACTTGATTGTTGATTCAATTTATCTCAGAAAAAAACGTAGCCCACGGCATCTGTACGCAATCTCAACCATCAACCAATGGTTGCAATTGTACCTTCTCCTACCTTGATTTCAAAACTCCTGGAATTTTCCGAGTTAACACAATCTGATGTCTGTTCATCAGTTTCCAGATCTCGGCCTACAAACTGCTCCGAGGACCCCTTCCCATTCAAAATTATCAGGGCAAATTTCAAATCCCTTTCCACCTTCGACACAAAGCTCTTCAATAACTCGCTTCGCTCCGGCATCGTTCACCAACTATTAAAATGTACCACAGTTACCCCTCTGCTAAAAAAAACCTGGCCTTGATTGCAACATCCCTGGTAATTATCGCCCCATCTCAAATTTCCCATTCCTCTGTAAGGTCCTTGAGCGTCCAGTAACCACGCAATTCCAGAACCACGTCCTTAACAATGACCTCAATTCCTTCCAATCTGGGTTCAGATTCGACCACAGGATTTAAATTGCTCTGGTCAAAGTAGTGAATGACCAACTTGTCACTGCTGATGAAGGTTTGTCAAGTATTCTTGTCTTAGACCTGAGCGCTTCCTTTAATACTCTTCACTACCCTACCTTACTGGAACGTCTGGAGGGCATAGAGATCTCTGGCTGTACCCTGCACTGGCCGAACTCCTACCTCTCCGACCTGAAGCAGGTCATCCGCCTCGAAGGACGTAACTCAGAGATCATGTTTTGTCTGGAGTTCCTCAGGGTTCAGTCCTTGGCTCATTCCTCTTCAGTATCTACATAAAACCACTTGGTTATATCCTGTGCAGCCTCAATCTCAGCTACCATTGCTATGCCGATGACATCCAAATCTATATCCACACAAAGCCATCCATAAATGCCTATTGTCTTTGCATGTCATCATCACTGTCAAGTGTGAAGACCTATCTCAATTTCAATTTCCTAAAACTAAATGGCGACAAAACAGAAATTTTTCTTGGTGGAACCCTGAACCAATTGTCCAAGGTTGAACCCATCCAATTGATGCTTGACGACCAGACCATCGAAGTTGCTAACTCAGTCTGGAGACACACATCAACAAAGTAACGAAGGCAGCCTATTTCCATCTCAGAAACGTAGCCAGACTGCGCGACATCCTGTCACTCTCCGACGCTGAGAAGCTAATACACATCTTCATCTCTTCACGAATCGACGAAGGCAATGAACTACTCCTTGCCATCCCTGTCTACCTGATTAATCGTCTCCAACGTGTGCAGAATGCGGCCCCTGGAATCCTCACCAGCACTCCTACCCACGATTGCATATCCCCAGTGCTGGTGTCTCTGCACTGTCCTTCATTATATTGATCTCATTTTATGCCATTCTCTGATTTATAGCTGTTGACATGCTGTTCTTCCACCGCT
>JAZEWT010000007.1:26311889-26323053 GCA_036362905.1 Mordacia mordax | reverse complement strand
AGTGTGAATGCGTGGAGCAAGTGTACAGTGTGATTGCTCGGAGCGAGTGTATAGGGTGAGTGCACTGAGCGAGTGTACAGTGTGAATGTGTGGAGCGAGTGTACAGTGTGAGTGCGCGGAGCGAGTGTACAGTGTGAATGCGCGGAGCGAGTGTACAGTGTGGGTGCGCGGAGCGAGTGTACAGTGTGGGTGCGCGGAGCGAGTGTACAGTGTGGATGCGCGGAGCGGGTGTGACTGCGCGGAGCGAGTGTACAGTGTGAGTGCGCGGAGCGAATGTACAGTGTGAATGCGCGGAGCGAGTGTACAATGTTTGTGCGCGGAGCGGGTGTACAGTGTGTGCGCAGAGCGAGTGTACAGTGTGATTGCGCGAAGCGAGTGTACAGTGTGAATGCGCAGAGCTAGTGTACAGTGTTTGTGCGCGGAGCGAGTGTACAGTGTGAGCGCGTGGAGCGAGTGTTCTGTGTGAATGCGCGGAGCGAGTGTTCTGTGTGAATGCGCGGAGCGAGTGTACAGTGTAAGTGCGCGGAGCTAGTGTACAGTGTGAATGCGTGGAGCGATTGTACAGTGTGAGCGCGCGGAGCGAGTGTACAGTGTGAATGCGCGGAGCGAGTGTATGGAGCAAGTGAGTGTACAGAGCGACTGTGAGTGGACAGTGCGAGTGTACAAAGTAAGTGTTAATGTACAGAGCGAGTGAGAGTGTAGAGAGTGAGTGTTAATGTACAGAGCCAGTATGTGTGTCCAGTGAGTGACTTTACATAGCGAATGTGAATGTACAGTGCGAGTGGACATAGTGAGTTTGAGTGTACCGAGCGAGCGTGATCTGCGTGTCTGGCAGCCAACATGCATGTGCGGCTATCTGTTGTTTGTCAGGTTCAGGTTGGGCAAACTGATCTATGTTCAGGGTGTCTGTGCAACAGTAATGTCTGCACCGCCTCACAAAGAGAGGGTCCTACCTGCTTTTCTGTGCAGTCTTCGTGTTCTCTCCTTCTATTCTTCAAGGGATTCCTCAGTGAGGAGCAGCGATAAGAGAGGCTGAGCCAAATTACACGCAATGCAACATAAGAGCAGGGTTTGTTAATATTATTCAGCAGACGCCCTTCTCCAGTGTGCCTTATAGAAGTCGCTGCCCCTCACCCCTTAAATCCCTACGGTATCCATAACGAGTGGGGTAGCGGCCGAGGAAAGGAGCAGAGGGGTCTGACTGTCTGCTACTCCCCCCCGCCCCCCACTGTCCAGACCCCTCAAGGGAGATCCAGCCCAAGGGGAGGGCGGTCCTGCCACGGCTGGACCCGGCGGAGCCCCACTCTCCTGCCGCTCCCCACCCTCCATCATTGCCGCAAGTTCTACCTGTCCAGCGAGGGCCTCTCATTCCTCTACGAACGCCCGCACTCACCACGCGCACACACGGTGCTCCCTGTATGCGTGCTAACTGCTACACCACCGAAACTCACTCACACCGTGCACTAACTGCTGTGCCACCGCTACCAATACTCACTCGCAAAGACAAAGATCCCCTGTGTAGCCTCTACAGACTGTAAGGTCAAGTGCCGTTAACAAGCAATGCCTATGAAGGTCGACACAGCACACGAGGTGAGCAGCACCATGCTTGGCCGCCTTTATCTTCCTGGTGGCAATGTGTACATCATCATCATCATCACCGGTGAACATGACTCGGGTCGCCGGGTTTTGTAGCTCAGCACGCGAACCGCTGCACCACCGCTCCCCACACTTACACAGTGCGCTAACCGCTGCACCACCGCTCCCCACACTTACACAGTGCGCTAACCGCTGCACCACCGCTCCCCACACTTACACAGTGCGCTAACCGTTGCACCACCGCTCCTCAAACACACACACACGGCACGCCAACCGCTCTGCTCTCGAGTTCGGCGTTAGGTTTCACACCGCGCCGACGCTCGCCACACCAGTGATCCAGTTACCAGACACACAGTGGGTGGTGTTGTAGGCAAACTTTATTCTCCGCTGCCTGTCAGGTCCGACCTCTGTGCAGGCTCCCCGTCTATCCAAATAGCGGTCGCTTTTCCCACCTTCTCTCGCCTTCTCCGAAATGGCGGCTGCTTCGTCGACCATGTGTCTCCCTATCTGTCTGTTGTCGGTTTACGTGTCTCACGGCATCTCACCAGCCTTCCTGCATCTCCACGCATCTCCTCTCAACAAATGCGCTCCCGTTTGTAGGACCCCCTCTGTCCCAGTGTCTCTCTCTCTCCCCGTATCTCTCACGATTGTCGCTCTGCCGCCCAACAGCAACCGTGTCTCTCTCTCTCTCCCCCTGTGCCTGCTTGTCTACCCGTATCGCTCTGTCTCTGCGTCCCAGCTGCCCCGTTCCTCAACTCTCTATCATAGTCCCCCGCCTCCCTGTCTGTGTGCCTCGCTCTGTCTCACTTTCTCTCACACGGCTCGTCCCTCTGAAAATCTCTTCCCTCCACCCTGCACCTCCACACTAACCCAGAACAATGGCCGCCGCCGCCCTTGGCGGTGGCCCCAGCTGAACCAAATTTCCACAGCTTTGGAGAAACCTTGTAATTTATCCCCCCTAGAGGGGCTCCTGGTCTAAAACCCATAGTTGTGGTCTCAGGGTGTACCAATGCGGGCCTCTACATCGTTTGTGGGTGTGGGGTGTGTGAGGTCCATGGCATTACAGACTAACATTGTTATGGAGGTGTAGTGAGGAAAGAACAGAGGTGAGGGGAAGGCAGCTATGTATTCCCTGTGCCAACATTTGCCAGACACTGCGTTATATTATGATGTTATCGGCCATTTTATTAATGAGTATTTTTTTTTCATTTTTTTTAGATGTGGGAGGAAACCGGAGAATCTGGTGAAAACCCACGCAGAAGAGGGGCGAGAACGCACTCCAGGTGGGACTCCAACTGCCTCGGGCAGGACTTTCTGTGAGTCGTAAATGTTATCATTGCACCACCCTGGTGTTCAGGATTTAACTATTTATGTTGACAATGGGTGAGTCATTGTGTCTGTGTGAGAGTAATTTGGGGAGTGGTGGCAAGGCAGTTAGCTTGTTGTGCCACAAACTCACCAGAGGTTGATCCCCATCCATGGCCAACGACAGTGACAGTGAACACTTGAATCGGTTCTGTACCTCTCGTGGATCGACTCAGTCTGAAATTTCTTCCGAATGCAGTTTGTAAACTAAGCCTTGGAGAGACAAATACGGTCGGGAGTAGTGCTGTCGACACCACAACCATTAAGACCAATTCCAGCATTAATAGATGGTGGCTGACGGCACTTAAACCAAGGGTATAGTGTGTGTGCGTGTACTTTGTGTTTTAATGTGTAATGTGTGTATATTGTGTGCAAGTGTACACTGCATGTGATGTGTATATATTGTGTGTAAGTGTACACTGCATGAAATGTATTTGAGTATATTGTGTGTGAGTGTACATTGTGTGTAATGTGTGTGTATATATATAGTGTGTGGGGAGCGGTGGCCCAGCGGTTAGCACGCTGAGTTAAAAACCTGGCCACCCGAGTTCGAATCCTGCTCACGGCCAACACCTGTGACGATTTTCTGAATCGGTCCTGGGCCTCCCCTAGGTCGACTCAGCCTCAAATGAGTACCTAGTGCAGTATGTAAACATTGCCACTAGGGAGACAAAGGCGGCTGAGTGTGGTGCTGGTCACCCACATCGTGTGCCGTGTCGACCTTCATAGTTGCTCGCTAACCGCACTTGACCCGACAGTCTGTCAAGGATACACGGGAGATCTTTGTCATTGTCTTATATATTGTGTGTGAGTGTACACTCTATGTTATATGTGTGTGTGTATATTGTGTGTGCGTACACTATGTAATGTGTATATACTGTGTGTGAGTGTACACTGCATGTAATGTGTTTATATTGTGTAAAAGTGTACACTGTATGTATGTAATGTGTATGTATATTGTGTATCCACAGAATCAATCACATGGAAAAGAGACCCTCGACTCAGCTCGGTGTTAAAAGGCACCAATGTGACCGGTGTTCATACAGCACGGATCACACTGGGAACATGAAGCTGCACCAGAGAACACACACGGGTGAGAAGCCCTTCAAGTGCACTCTGTGTGGAAAGACATTTACACTCTCAGGACATCTTAAGAATCACCAGAGAACACATACAGGTGAAAAGCCCTTTAAGTGCACTACCTGTGGGAAGACATTTACACTCTCAGGACATCTTAAGAATCACCAGAGAACACACACGGGTGAGAAGCCATTCAAGTGTACTGTGTGCGAAAAGGTGTTTACACAGTCAGGAAATCTTGAGAGGCACCAGAGAACACACACCGGTGAGAAGCCCTTCAAGTGCATTGTGTGTGGAAAGGGGTTTACACACTCAGGACATCGTACAATGCACCAGAGAACACACATGGGTAAGAAACCCTTTAAGTGCACTACGTGTGGGCAGACATTTACACAGCCAGGACATCTTAAGAATCACCAGAGAACACACACCGGTGAGAAGCCCTTCAAGTGCACTGTGTGTGTGAAGACATTTACACGGTCAGGACATCTTAAGAGTCACCAGAGAACACACACTGGTGAGAAGCCTTTCAAGTGCACTGTGTGTGGGAAGTCATTTACACTGTCTGGATATCTTAAGACGCACGAGAGAACACATACGGGTGAGAAGCCCTACAAGTGCACTGTGTGTGGGAAGACATTTACACAGTCAGGAACTCTTAATACGCACCAGAGGACACACACGAGTGATAAGTCATACAAGTGCACTGGGTGTGGGAAGGTGTTTGTACAGTCAAGAGATCTTCATATCCACCAAAGAAAACATATGGGAGAGAATCCCGATGAGTACACTGTGTACGAAAAGGAATCGGCAATTTCAGAAGCGACAAACAGGCGTGAGAAGGTGAGCAAGGAGAAGGTGATATTGATTCTTGAGTGTCAAACTGCTGCAAAGATCCCAACTCTCACTAAACAAGAACCAGAAGAAAACCCCAGCTTTGAAACATGGCCAGGAGTGCAGGTGAAACATGAAGAAGTGCAGGTGAAATGTGAAGAAGTGGAGGTGGAATTTTAGGAATTGAAAGTGAAATGTGAAGTTGAAGGTTCGACTCCAGGACCCAACCTTCAGGTCGATGGAGGCTGCGTCAAGCAGGAGGGGGAACACAGACGCTGAGGACGAGTGAGGCGACCCCCAGCAGGTTGTGGATGTGGAGGTGTGGGTAGAATTTTTGGACAGAGCAGTGTAGGAGGGGCCAACACGTACGAGTGGAGTCTGGGACGATGCATAGCCTGGACCTCAAGGCAATGAATATCCACAGGGTTCAGCTTCTACACAGGCATCTCTCATTAGAAGAATGCATTCAGGTGTAGGAATCAAGAGGCTTGGATTAAATCCGATGTGACTGCTGTGCAACAGTGAAAGATTGTTAGTTTGCAAAATAGTAGGGATGCCTTTTTTAGTCCATACATTTTTTGGGTGGGTACCACTATCCATCAAATTTCCACAACGCTGAGTAAAGAGTGGACATATTACTACAACCCCTCAAATTCCTCCATACAGACACCCCCTGCACTCTCACCCCATACCGACATCGCCTGTATCACACCACGAGAAGTCTCAACAGTGACATGAGGCGGCCCTGGAACAATCTACATGTCTTCACTTACAATGAACTTTGAGAACAGAAACATTAGCTGTGCCACCTGCATGGCAATAATATCACACCACTGTTGTGCATTAAAGAGACCAAAGATGGCCGTTGATACCACGTTCTATTCTCACCGCTCACCACCAATCCCTTTCACTGCCCTCACACCCCCTCCCCACACAACGGACCCCCGTTGGCCCCTGCTGATGTTCTCGTGCTCGGTATAAAATACCCCCTCCCAACCCCTCCCTGCACCATGGCACCGCCTCCTCTCCCTAAGCCCCAGCCGATGAACAATAAGGAATTTAGCCGGTGAATGCCACTACACCCAAGAATTATATTAATAAAGAATGTTGATAATCTCACCGAAACATTTTTCATTATCTCTGCTGCCAGAGGAGACAGATTTGACAGTCAGTACTTCCAGGCCTGTTAGTAAACTGGGCTCATGACTAATTCAACTAACACCCTTATTTTCATTCCCGTGTGACCAAAACTAATGGTTTAAGAGGTGTTAGTTGCTTGGTTTATCCGTTAATTGTTAAAAGGGAAATTGTGACTGGTTCCTGTAACATCATTCGTGTTGGATGCAATTGCGGTTTGCAACGTAATACATTGAAGGGTGGTGCACATCTGCACTTCACAGAAAGTCCTGCTTGAGATGGTTCGATTCCCGCCTAGGGCGCCTTTCTGTGTGGAGATTTTGTGTTCTACTCTTGTTCTGTGTGGGTTTTTTTCTGTGTTTTCCTCCCACATCGAAAAAAAAAACTCACTAATTGGCCGATAATAATAATTGCACTTCCAGAGCGCGTTTCACCCGGGGGTTACAAAGTACGGCACAGAACTGCGGAGAGAATGGAATTTCAGCAGCAATAACAATGACATATGAACGGCAAATCGACAAAAACATTTTCGTGTTATTTGTTAAAAATCTAAGCTGTGGAGAAAATGGCATGTCAGCAACAACAATATCAGAGCAGTTTAATTTAGAGAAGGGCATAAAATAAGCAATAAAAATCATTGTTAAACAAGTCTAATCTCATTGTGAGAAACCGCTTAGTACTGTACAGGGTCGCGATGAGCCAGAGCCTATCCCGGCAGACACATGGCAGACATATACCCACGATGGGACGCCAGTCCATCACCGGGCACTGCAGGCAATTGAGTCTGCAAGCCAATTAACCTATGCAGCATGTTTTTGAACTGTGGGAGGAAAACGGAGTGCCCGGCGAAAACCCACGCGAACACGGGGAAAACATGCAAACTCCACATGGAAAGGCACCCGAGCCGAGATTCGAACCTGGGACCTTCTTGCTGTGAGGCGACAGCGCTACCCACTGGGCCACCATGCCACCCTTGTTAAACAAGTGAAGGAAGGAATAAGTGTTCGCGAGCAGGCGCAAGTCAGCAGCCAGCCATCATCCCAGCACGACAACACCGAGCCGCATCAAGAGTCCTAGCCGGAGGACTTGAAAGCCTAACAGAACAAGTGAGTCTTGAGACGAGATTTGAAGATGCCCAAGGACTCAGATGATTGAATCTCCAAAGGAAGGGCATTCCAGAGTCTGGGAGCAGTGTGTGAAAAGGCTCTGTCACCCATCGAATGGAGGTGCGACCTGGGCACATGCAGCAAGCCCGTATTGGAGGATCGAAGTTGTGTTGAGGAGGGTTCCTGAAGTAGGTCACGGATATATGTCAGAGCAGTGCCAGTGAGAGCCTTGTAGGTGGGAAAGAGGATCTTGAATTCAATCCTGTATTTAAGTAACCAGTGGAGAGACATCAGTACTGGGGAAATGTGATCATGAATGGGTGTGCGAGTGAGGACTCTAGCAGCCGCATTCTGCACACGTTGAAGATTATTCATCAGGTAGGCAGGGGTGCCAGGGAGCAGTGCATTGCAGTCATCGATTCGTGAGATGAAGAGGTGTTTTATCTTCTCAGCATCAGGGGGTGACGGGCTGTTGCACAGTCTAGCTATATTTCTGAGATGGAAAGAAGCTACCTTCGTCACCTGTTTGGCAGTGTAGACCGAGTAGGCAGAGTAGGTCCAGACTGTTGTCCGAGATCAGCTTAGCGATAACAGGGGCTTTTTCGGTGTTCAAAGAGTGCACATTGAGCAGGGCAAAATGGGTTTCAAGTTGCAAACAATGTGCGTGCAGGAGGGGAACCGACCAAAGGTATTTTCCACACGCAATGACAAGCTGCCAAAAGTCTAACTTGTTGTTTCCTCGGCAGCCGATATATAGAAATTAATACAGTGATGTGGTGGGGAACTCAGTTGTAGGCAGGTTAATGTGCTTTTTGTTGCCAGCACCCCGATGGATGTAACATCAGCTCACGATAAATGGCCAGAAGGTTGGGGGCAGATGGAACTAATGGGAGTATACTAACTCTGGAGAGCCGCACGTGTGTAGTTGATGGATAGGGGCCAGACGCCACCACGGCAGACACGGGGTGCAAGACAGAGCCACATCCAGGATGCGCCACCAGCAGCACATCACATCCTGTGGGAGCAATATATACAGCAGGTGAACCAGCTGGACTCACACAAACAACACACAGAAATCTAGTAAGAATTAAGGATGTAGAAACTCACTAAGCGAACAATGATAAAACGTATTAAATTACAATAGGTTTTACCGTATCTGGCGATTATGCAGGTGTTAAGATCTTAACACCTGCATAATCGCCAGATACCGTAAAACCTATTGTAATGTAATATTTGTATACTGGCAAAAAAGTACCCATAATGATAAAACGATTAAATTTCAACATACACGGACGGACAGGTAAAACTAGTTATCTGGCATCCACAACAGTGATGCTTCAACTGCTAGTTGCCAGTTGTAAAATAAATGATGAGCGTTAAATGAGAATGAGGTGAAGAAGGTGAGGATGATCGTGAAGACTGTGCAATGCGATGATGAGGTGTGGGTACTGGGTGTAAGGTGAGGACTACAGTTATCGAGACGATGGAAAGGCTTCACTTGCTCTGATTCGTTTCATGCGCTGTACTTTACCCGCTATACCGGCTGCGACGATCACAGTGGGCGCAGTCCAGTCCATGGCACGTTGGGGAAGAGGAAGATGAGCGGCACAAGGAACGGCGAGCGAGCGGGGGGAGATGAGCGTTGAAGGGACTGGGGAGATCGCGGAAAGCTCTCTCCCTCTCCATACCGCCGCGAAGCTAACCCTTTCTCGCGCACAATACAGTTGTGGTGTCTCGGCGGGGAACCCTCCACAGGGGTCGACCTCAAGCCGTAATCCCTGCCAGACACCCGGGGATTGATTTGCGCGTGCGGCCATGTGGCGCCGGCCTCCAGAGTTTCAGTGGCAGCAAAACGGTTTCACCATCACTCGGCGATGCACTCACCCAGCCAGCGAGAGGTGAGCAGAGGCCTTCTGACATGCTTTTCAATGCTTTTTTCCACCAGCAATATACGGCCGGAGTAGCGGCCCACAACGAACTCCTACCCCCCCCACCCCACACATCAGCTCTCCTTATATCATGAAGCGGCCTCCTCAAACACTTCCCAGGCGAGGTCTTTCTACCGCTCGCATACACGCGCTTATATCCATTATTGCGCGCCCGCACGCGCAACTGCCAACTTCGTCACCGACCATGAGTTGTTTTCATGACTCGGCGTGGGTGTCGTCACATTATCTCATCCGGCCGCTTCAGCACTTCGTCACTCGCTGGTGATTGGCATGGGAGGAACCCTAAGCACTCTCCACATGCACGTGATTTGGCACGGTCGAGGCTAGACCACAGTTCCCAACCACAGATGCGTGCTACCCCCCACAGACTCGTCGTACCTGCCGCCGGCATCTACACTGCTCCCGGGGTTTCACATGGCCGGGGGAGGGCACTCTAGCTCCCCCCCCCCCCACACACACCCCTCCCGTGGTCTACACCATGGTACTCTTTCTGGTACACACCACGGCACTCTCCTCGGTACATACCACAGTACTTTCTCCGGTACACACCAGAGTACTCTCTCCCGATACATACCACGGTGCCGTCTTCGGTACACATCACGGTACCCTCTCCGGTACACACCACGGTACCCTCTCCGGTACACACCACGGTACTCTCTCCGGTACACACCACGGTACCCTCTCTGGCACACACCACAGCACTCTCTCTGGTACACACTATGGTACTCCCTCACTTCACCCACTAGGGAACACACGACATTACACAACGACGTCTTACTCAAACTAGTGGGGTACTCGGTCTAACACGCACTGAGGGACAACATCATATCATAACAACACACTTAGGAACAACACACACTGAGGAACAGCAATCTGCACACTAGCTGCCAGTTCCGATGATTCCCGCGCAGCTCCCGCCTCCACCGTCACTCCTGGGGTTCAACGAGCCGGGAGCCCTCAAAAAAAGAGCCCTCCCCCCGGCTCCATGCCGACGAGGACACCCACCGCTCCGGTAGCTCTCCGTCGCAGACGGCTCTCACCCGGGTCATGGAACCACCCCTGATGGCTGCTCATGCACGCATTCATCTCCGCTATTCGGAGCAGTGGGGCGCCGCACTGCATCATCCCCACTGCTCCGCCCGCCATGTCGCAACTCACCAACGTAGCCCAGCTGCTCACCTTGCGGCCTCCCAGCGCTCCGCGTCGCCTCTGCTGTGTCATTCTTGACTGCTCTTCGTTGCTCCACTCTGTGAAGCAGTCGCCGCCGCCACCGCTGTGCTCCGCATCTCTCTGCAGGCACTCCGCAGTTCGTGCCGCGCTGCCAGCAATAGTGCGCAATCACGTCTGCCGCGTGGATAATGGCGCTGTCCAAAACCGCTTCACGGCCCGTCGCACCGACACCGCAGCTGCCGCTGGTGGACTCCTCGGCCCTGCTCGCCATGCTGGTGGACTCCTCACCTGGCTCGATGGCTCCTCTCCAGCCGCCGCACGCCGCAGTCGCCGCCGATACAACCGCTGCAGTGTCGGCAGCACAGTCGATCTGTAGCACCGCATCGCCTCTGCTGCGACGCTCTCTGTTACTCTGTGTCGCAACTGCCAACATCGCGCAGCCGTTTCCGCGCCACTCCGTGGCTCCGTGTCGCGGCTGCCAGCATCGCGCAGCCACTTTCGTGCCTCTCCGTGTTACAGCTGCCAGCATCGTGTAGCCGTTTCCGCGCCGCTCCGTGATTCTGCTGCTGGACTCCTCACCGTTCTCTTCAGCTGCCGCACGCCGCAGTCGGACCCCACTTGCTGCAGTCTCCGACGTGAGTCCGCATCCCAAAATCTGACACCAAACTGTGGTGTCTCGGTGGGGAACCCTCCAAGGGAGACGACCTCAGTAGTAATCCCAGCCAGACACCCGGGGGTTGACTTGCGCGTGCTGCCATGTGTTGCCGGCCTCCAGAGCTTCAGCGGCGGCATAACTGTTTCATCATCTCTCAGCGATTCACTCACCCACCCAGCGGTAGATGAACAGAGGCCTTCTAACATGCTTTTCAGTGCTTTATTCCACCAACAACATACGACCGGAGTAGCGGCCCATAACGAACTCCTACC
>JAZEWT010000007.1:26292983-26306455 GCA_036362905.1 Mordacia mordax | reverse complement strand
CGCTATCCCCCGTGGGCACCAAAGCCACCCGACGTGCCACCGCTATCCACCACGCCATTGCGCTACCCCGCGGATATTGCACCACCCGCTGCAGCATCGCTCACTCACACACAGCGCTACGCTCGCTCATTCACTCACACACAGAGCGCTATCCGCTGCACTCACTCACACACAGAGCGCTACCCGCTGCGCTTGCTCACTCACACACAGAGCGCTACGCTCGCTCACTCACTCACACATAGAGCGCAACGCTCGCTCACTCACACACAGAGCGCTGACCGCTGGGCTCACTCACTCACAAACAGAGCACTACCCGCTGCGCTCGGTCACTCACACACAGAGCGCTACGCTCGCTCACTCACTCACACACAGAGAGCTAACTGATGCACTCTCGCTCACTCACATACATACAGAGCGCTACCCGCTGCACTCTCGCTCACTCATATACACACAGAGCGCTTCCCGCTGCACTCTCGCTCACTCACACACACAGCACACTGACCGCTGCACCACAGCTCACTCACCCACACAGCACACTAACCGCTGCACCATCCGTGGCTCGCCAAGCAACGTCGCAGCTCCCGCCTCCTCCCGCCTTCGCCGTCATCTCCTCCCGGGTTGGAACGAGCCGGGGGGGCCCCCAACGGGCCCCCTCCCCGGTTCCAGCGCCGACGGGGCGCCACCACAATGGCGACGGCTCCCAGTGGCCACCGGCACCACGCGCGGCCGCCGAACAACAGCAAGCCTGCGTAGCGCGGCCGCTGGACAATGGCACGCCTGCGCGGCGCGGCCCGGCAAGCCCGCGTGGCGCGGCCCGGCAAGCCCGCGCAGTGCGGCACGGCAAGCCCGCGCCGTGCGGAGCTGCCCGGCAAGCTCGTGCCGCGCGGCCCAGCAAGCCCACACAGTGCGGCACGGCAAGCCCGCGCCGCGCGGAGCTGCCCGGCAAGCTCGCGCCGCGCGGCCCAGCAAGCCCGCGCCGCGCGGAGCTGCCCGGCAAGCCCGCGTAGCACGGCCCGACGAACAACGGCCAGCAGCCGCCATCACTCCGCCGCTCGCCGTTCTCCGCCGCTCGCCGCTCGCCGCTCTCCGCTGCTCGCCACCCTCCGTCGCTCGCCATTCTCCGTCGCTCGCCATCGCCACCGTCATTGCCTCCCGAGCTGCTCCGCCATTTTTCCGCGGCGATTTCCCTCCTCTGCGCCTCGCTCTCCCGTCACCGTCCCTCCCTCCGGCCCGCGTCGGCCGCTGCACCGCTGGCTCACTCCGCTCCCTGCCTCCGCTGCCACCGCCGCTCCTCCAGCCGCCACTCGTCGCAGTCCCAAGTCGCTGCACCGTCCTCCTGCGTGAGTCCGCATCCCACTCTCTGACACCCAACTGTGGTACCACGACTTCGACCGCAGACTTGTGACGGCTCGGCGGTAACACCACGGCGGGGATCAACATTCACTCCGCGATCGTTCAGCCAGCGAGCAGAGACTTCTTGACTTTTGATGCTTTATTGGAACACAGCGACGACGCGGGCCCGGGGCGTAACAAACATGAGCAGCCGCCTACATGTTGACGTCTCTCCATCTCCCCGATCTTCGTCCGACTCCTGGCTCGACTGACTGACTCTCCGAACCCCGTCTTATAAATCCCCCACCGTTCGGTCCGTGTCCCCAGTCCGTGTCCCCGGCCGTCGTCTCTCTCTCCACCAATCACCGCTGTTCCCCCCGTGTCTCTGGCCGTCGTCTCTCTCCCCACCAATCACCGCTGTTCCCCCCTCCCTTCACGAACCCTCCCCCCAAATGACATCACGTAAACATCACGGGACAATATGAGTCAACAACAGGAGTTCGCTATCACGTGATTATATGAATCAACAACACGAGTTAAGATAGGTTACGGGTCTCTTAATCGCTCATGACTATCGATCACGAGACCACGCGAGCCAACAACAGGAAGCTGACATAGCTCGTAATCTGTACTGTTCGTTCGTACTGTCCGCCCCGAAAAGCCTCAACTCCACACACCCAACACCACATTATTTAACCGGAACTCGGTACATGCTTAGTGCCAAACATGAGTAACACTACTGAACAAAACCTCTCAGAACTCAGTCGTAATCCGAGACTAACGTTCGGGGTTGCGAGAGTTTCAAAGAGCATAATACAAAGAACAAAGGGAAAAAAGCAGCTCCACACACACTGGGCTAAGCCAAGCTATGTTAAATCACCCAAGCAAGGCAGATTAATACCGACAGTGTTCACCCACATTCCCTTCAATCACTGTCTGTCACTCAGGGTACTGCACAGTCATTTAATCCTTCCCAAGTGACGCTGGGGCCGGTGTTAACCACAGCTGCTCCCTGCAGCACTGCATGGCCCTGCGAAAGGATGACATGCAAAATCGTGAAGCGTTGCTGCAGCACTGCCGCTAGCCGGTCTCTCCTCAGAGATGCACCCAGTAATGACGCCATGCCGATCACCACTGCACATCTCGTAAATGATCGTAACCAGCGACCCTGTCACTTAATCACGCAGTGTCACTCACACTGCCAGATGTCTCCCAGCTGATATAAAATGAAAGTTCTGAGCCGCTCAACAGATGGTGAATACATTGTGATCGCTCCACCCTGTAGTCGATGGCACAGACTGCAAATTCTCAGTCTGTAAGTCACGTGAATGCCATCTTGTAGCGTGTATAGGGCCGCAGTATCCTGGTCTTCTTTGGTCATATTTCCTTCTTGCATCATATCCTTCACAACCTATGTTTTTTTTAATGTATATTTTCTTCACTAGCAGATGCACGCATCCCCTCCAATACTCCACTATCATTATTCTCACTTACTGTAAATAAATCGGCGTTGTTCCGCTCCCTCCCTCATGCACCTGGCACAGCCATGGTTAGTTGAACACTGCTGCCCTATACGGCACGGGGTTTTGCTTTACGTTGTCCATCGTGTCTGATGACGACAATTTCTGTTTGAGTTCTTGAATGACTGTAAAGTCCGATGCGAGATGCACATTGCCTTTGACAGACGGAGGCCGCGGAAACCATGGCCATGCGTCTTCTTTGCCGCTTCGCCTGGCAAAGCTCGGTCCTCCTTTTCTCAACCACAGCCACTCCTTGGTGGCAGAGCCTGCGCCAGGCGATACGGTCGACAGCAACAGGCTCAGTGTTGCAAGGCTTAGCCCACACACTTTTTCAAGGAGGTCTTCAGCTGATCCTTCAGGCGTTTTTTTATGCCCACCTGCAGAGCGGCGGCCCAGTTGCAATTGGCCGTACAAGATTTTCCGTGGAAGGCAGTCTTCTGGCAACCGAATGACATGGCCAAGCCATCTAAGTTGGTGCTGAATGATGGCTTCAATGCTCCTGCAGTTGGCCTTCTGCAGGACATCTAGATGTAACATGCGGTCATGTCAGGTCACCTTCAGGATGCGTTGAAGACATTCTATATGAAAAGGATTCCAGCTGTGTTAAATGGCGGCTGTAAAGTGTCCAGGCTTCACAACCATACAGGAGTGTGGATATGCAAACTGCCTGGTAGACCGCAACTTTGGTATGTAGATGCAGGTTGTTGTTATCAAAGACTCTCTTCCTCAGCCTTCCAAAAGTGTCAGAGGCCTGTTTGAGTCTTTCTGCACATCTTGGTCGATAATACATTCTTCAGAGAGGAGGCTTCCAAGGTACTTGAAGTATGGTACAACAGTGAGTGTAGAATCTTTAACGAAGACGTGGTTCAGGTGGGAGATCACATGATCAATGACACAAGACCTCCGTTTTTTACAATATTTACAGTCTCAGTCTGCAGTGTGCTCTTACAGCTGCCGTTAGTATTGCTTGTAGGGCTTCAGGTGTATGTGCCACCAGAGCACAATCATCGGCGTACTGTAGCTCAAGAATGTGCTCAGATTTAAATTTGTAGCAGCTTGAAGCCTCCTCACATTAAAGATGTTCCCGTCCAGCCCGAAGACTAGAGTCACCCCGCTCTTAGTTTCTATGTCTTTGTGTAGGAGTGTTGTAACACATACGAGGAAGATATTAAAAAGGATCGGTGCAAGCACACAGCCTTGTTTAACACCAGTACCCACTCCACAGCCTTTTTAACACCAGTATCCGCTCCAAAAAGCGTCAGATTTCACACCACCAAGAGTGACCTTAGCCACCATACGCTCATGGAACGGACACAAGATATTAACTGTTCAGGGCAGCCATACTGCCTGAGGACATTCCAAAGGTGTTCACGGTGTACCGTGTTAAAAGCCTTTGAGAGGTCCACGAACGTCATGATCAGGTTTTGCTTGTGCTCACGACTTTTTTCTTGCAGTTGGCGTGCAGCAAAGATCATGTCCACAGTACTTCTGTTTTTCCTAAAGTCGCATTGAGACTCCGGGAATAGGTCTCAGTAATGGTGGCTATCAGTCTGCGAAGCATGACCTTTGCCAGGACTTTACCAGCAACTGAGAGCAGAGAAATGCCCTGCTGTTGCCACAGATAGATCGGATACGCAGTCTCTTAACACACTCGCACCACTCCGCGTAATGTTTTTCAACGCAGTATCCACCATGCTTTCCACTCTATCTGGAAACAAAATCGCTTTTATCTACTTTACCACTGTCACGCCCCCATTCAGACAGCGCACTGTGACCCTTGGGTGAAAAGAGCTCAATAAACGCAAGCATTAATTATTTATATCTATCTACCCCAATCAAACTCCTCCACTTTGCCACCAGCCACTGCCGGGCTGTGCCTCACTCTGGCGACAGTGGCCACTCTTGTCTCCCACTCTCTCTCCACACCCCTCAGGAGGAACAGAAACATTGTAACAGCTCTCTTCAGATTATTTCGAGATTACCCACGAGCTATAAATTCCCAACTGATAAAACTTTAATTGGCTTACGCATATTCACGAAGGTACTGTCACCAACTTTGACAGAAACCACCCATGTCCTCCCCACGGATGCTTAGCATAGACTTTAGAAACATTTTGCTTACAATGCAACGACATTGCGCTATCCATTGGGTCATGATCAATGCCTAGTCCACCTGCTACGAGCACAGCCTTATAAGAGAACTTGCGGAAATCGATCATTAAACTGTTTCCACTGGTCCTGACAGAAATGAATACAAGACAACACATTATTTCCTTCTGGGAGCCCCAACCCATACAACATTCACAACCTTGTTGTGAACAGGCCCTATTGGCACCGTGTCCAGTCATAAGAGAGAGTTTACCAACGAATAATAATCTACATCTTATAATGGGTTTGCTTCGTTCACTCTTGAATAGAGAGGAGAACGACTCGTAGGCACCGAGGATGCCCTCAAAGTGGGGGGCAAAACGTCGTGAAGGAGGGAGAGCGCTCGACACATCTATTCTGAAACAACAGCTTTGGAAAGCAATCCTTTTTTAAAATAACAAATTCGGCACCAAACCAGGGCTAAGTAAATAATTTTACCATCATCACAACCATTAACCTTCTGACCGTAGAACAGTATAAAGACATAACCATGCATGACAAGCAGTTTCCTAGCAACGTCCAAAAGTCAACGTATAGACTCATCATCACTTAATACATAAACAACACATTGTAAGGCTTATTCATCAAAAAAGTTACCCCTACTATATTCAAATTAACAATCTTTCATTGATGCATAGCAATCGCATCATATTTAACCTAAGCTGGATGACAGCTCACCTGAATGCGTTTTTAGAATGAGAGAAGCCTGTGCATAAGCTGAACACTGTGGAGGTTCATTGTATTGAGCTCAAGGTTACGCATCTTCCCAGACTCTACTCACACGTACTGGCGCCTCTAACTTTGCTCTGTCCAAAAATTCTACCCACACCTCCACATCTACAAACTGCTTGGGGTCACCTCGCTCATCCTCAGCATCTGAATTCCGCTCCTGCTTCACGCAGCCTCCATCAACCTGCAAATTAGGTCCTGGAGTAAAATCTTCAGCTTCACTTTTCACTTCTAATTCCTCAAATTTCACCTTCAGTTCTTCACATTTCACCCGCACTCTTTCATTTTTCACCTGCACTGCTTCACATTTCACCCACACCTCTTCACATTGTACCTGCACCTCTTCAAATTTCACCTGCACTCCTGTTTCAATGCTGGGGTTTTCTTCTGGCTTTTGTTTCATGAGCACTGGGATCTTTGCAACAGTTTGACTTTGAGTCGATACATTGTCCTTGCCCAGCTTCCCACACCTGTTTGGAGCTTCTGAATTTGTTAATTCCTTTTGGTACAGAGTGCACTTGTAAGGCTTCTCACCCGTGTGTGTTCTCTGGTGCTTCTTAAGATTTCCTGACTGTGTAAATGTCTTCCCACACACAGTGCACTTGAAGAGCTTCTCACCCGTGTGTGTTCTCTGGTGCTTCTTAAGATTTCCTGACTGTGTAAATGTCTTCTCACACACAGTGCACTTGTAGGGCTTTTCACCCGTGTGTGTTCTTTGGTGACTCTTAAGAGTGCCTAACTCTGTAAACACCTTTCCACAAACAGTGCACTTGTAGGGCTTCTCACCTGTGTGGGTTCTCTGGTGAATCGTAAGAGTTCCTGACTGTGTAAATGTCTTCCCACACACATTGCATTTGAAGGGCTTTTCACCCGTGTGGGTTCTCTGGTGAATCTTATGATGTCCTGACTGTGTAAATGTCTTCCCACACACATTGCATTTGAAGGGCTTCTCACCCGTGTGGATTCTCTGGTGAATCTTAAGATGTCCTGACTGTGTAAATGTCTTTCCACACACAGTACACTTGAAGCACTTCTCACCCGTGTGTGTTCTCTGGTGAATCTTGAGATTTCCTGACTCTGTAAACACCTTTCCACACACAGTGCAGTTGAAGGACTTCTTACCCATGTGTGTTCTTTGGTGCCGCTTCATGTCACCAGTGCGATCCGTGCAGAATAAACATTGGTCACACTGGTGCTTTTTAGCACTGAGCTGCGTTGAGGATCCCTTCTCCATGTGATTCTGTAGATATACAAGCACAATGTATACAATACACCCGCATTACAGGGTACACTCACATACAATATTCATGCCCATTACATACAGCGTGTACTCACATAATATACACACACATTACATATAGCGCACACTCTCAATATATATGCACACACATTACATAAAGTGTACACTCACACACAATATACACACATTACACTCTCAAACGCAAAGTACACTAAAAAAAATTATGTTCTTGGTCCAAGTGCTGTATGCCACCACCTATTAATGCTGGAATGGCACTCAAGGGCTGTGGAGTAGTCAGCACCACTCCTGCCCGTCTTTGTTTCCCCATGCTTAGTTTACAAACTGCATTAGTAACTAATTTCTGGCTGAGTCAACCCACAGGAGGCCCAGGACTGGTTCAGGCAATCATTGTTACTGACGCTGGCGATCGGTAGGAATTGTGGTGTTTTGGTGGGGAACCCTCCAAGGGAGTCGACTTTAGTAGTAATCCCCGCCTGATACACGTGGGTCCAACTTGCACGTGCGGCCATGTGGCATGGCTGCCAGGGGTTATTCAGCGGCGGCATAGCGGTTCACCAGTACTCAGTGATGCACTCACCAAGTCAGCGACAAGAGACCAGCGACGATAGATGATGCAGAGGCCTTCTGGATGCTTTTCAATGCTTTAATTTCAACCCAACATATGACCGGGTAGCAGCCCACAACGGTCTGATACCCTCCCCCACACATCAGCGCCACCCTACATCGTCACGCAGCCTCCTCCAGCAATTCCCAGGCCAGGTCTCCCCCTAGCCCTCCTCACACCGGCTTATATCCACATACGCACCGCTTTTACTACCACCCCTGGTTACTCATTAGCTGCCTAGCATGGATGGCAAACACATTACCTCATCGGCCCGAACCGCACCGTGACTCACTGGCCACTTGCATGGACACGGGGGAGGTGGGAAGCCTAACGCACCCCCCACCTGCACGTGACCTGGCACGGATGAGGCTAGGAGCGAGAGTTCCCCCCCCCGCGAAGAAAGTTCCCTTGGAGCTTCGCCGACGATGCTCCAAGACTTGTGCCGTACTACCGCTCCCTACTCACACAGCACGCTTACCGTTGCGCCACCGCTCCCCATACACACACGCACACACAACGTGCTAATCGTCGCGCCACCGCTCTCGGGGTTTCACATGGCCGGGGGGCACTCTAGGGCCCCCCCCCACACACACCCCTCTCCCGTGGTCTCCCTACCGGGACCTACTATGGTACTCCCTCACTTCTCCCACTAGGGAACACACGACATTACACAAAACGTCTTATTCAAATCAGTGAGGTACTCGGTCTAACACCCACTGAAGGACAACACAATATCACGACAACACACAACGTGGAACAGCACACAATGAAGAACAATGCACACTGTGGAACAACACACACGGAGGAACAACACACACGGAGGAACAACACACACTGAGGAACAACACACACCGAAGAACAACACATACTGAGGAACAACACACACCGAGGAACAACACACACCGTGGAACAACACACACCGTGGAACAACACACACTGAGGAACAACACACACTGAGGAACAACACACACCGAAGAACAACAATCTGCACACTTGCTGCCAGCTCTGATGGTTCCCGCACAGCTCCTGCCTCCGACGTCACTCTTTCTGGGGTTCAACGAGCCAGGAACCCTCGACAAGAGCTCTCGGCGGGCTTTGCTCGCTGCATTTTTTTTCGCCTACAGCCATCGCCGCAGTCCGGGCCGCTGCACGGCTTGCCAACCGAGGCGCGCCACTCACAGCTCCTCCTCCGCTGCTGGATGGCATCGCTCCGCCCTGCAGCTGGGCAGCATCGGCTCCGCCCCCCACAAACATGGCGGGGCACCACGCGCGCGGCTCTCTGAGCCACACCAGGCCGGCCTGGCATGGCTCGCTGAGCCTGCCACAGTTCCTACTCCTCTCCCCGGCCGAGCTCCCTCCGGCCCGTGCCACGCCGCCAATAGTCGGACCCCACTCGCTGCTGGTAGACTCCTCAGCCGCCGACTCTCTCTCAAGACGTCTCGTGCAAAGGCAGGCGTCGCCGTCACCGTCGCCTCATTTTCTGCGGCGAAGTCGTTCTCTCGCCGTTTCCTCGACTCCGCTGCGCTCCGAGTCACGCCGTGCTGGACTCCCGCGACTCTCCTCGCCTCTGCTGCGCTCGTACCGCTGCTGCTCTTCTGCGACTCCCTCCGGCCCGCGCTGCGCCGCCAGCAGTGGCGTGCAGACATCTCCGCCGCGCGGGCAATGGCGCCGTCCACAGCCGCCTAATGCCATAATTGAACTCAACTTGCTACAGTCTCCGACGTGAGTCCGCATCCCAAATTCTCACACCAAACTGTGGTGTCTCGGCGAGGAACCCTCCAAGGGAGTCGACCTCAGTCGTAATCCGCACCAGACACCCGTGGGTTTGACTTGCTCATGTGGCCATGTGGCACGTGTGGTCATGTGGTGCGTGCAGGCATGTGGTGCGTGGGGCCATGTGGCACGGGCTGCCAGGGGTTCTTCAGCGGCGGCATAGCGGTTCACCATCACTCAGCGGATGCATTCACCCAGCCAGCGACAAGAGACCAGCGACGATAGATGATGCACAGGCCTTCTGGATGCTTTTCCATGCTTTAATTCTCCAAAGCAGCACACGACTGGGTAGCAGCCCACAAGGCTCTGCTACCCTCCCCCACACATCAGCGCTCCCCTACATCTTCACGCAGCCTCCTCCAACACATCCCAGGCGAGAGTCTCCCCCTAGCCCCCCTCACACCGGCTTATATCCACATAGCACCGCTTTAATAGCCACCCCTGGTTACTCATCAGCCGCTCAGCGTGGGTGGCAAAGACATTACCTCTTTGGCAAGAACCACACCCTGTGACTCATTGGCCACCTGCATGTACATGGGGGAGCCTAATGTACTCCCCAGCTGCACGTGGCCTGGCGCGGACGAGGCGAGGTGCCACAGAATCAACCTCACATGAGTTTCTAGCGTAGCGCCCTATCCGCTGCGCCACCGCTCCTCGCCCGCATTACCCTCACAGACACATAACACGATTAACTCAGTGTCTACAGACGGCCAGCAGTCTCTCGTTAAAACTGAAACGCTGCTGTTATCTTGCGTTGTAATTCATCTCAGCCTCTCTATTCACTTCGTCTCACTGAGGAAACCCTCGCCGCGTCCAAAGACTTTTTTTCAGGAAGTTCATGCCATGTTGTGGCAATAGAGGAGTCGAGGAGTAATGTTTCCATGTAGTGCCAGTCCAGTGTTTTGTAGTTACATTTTTATCACTGGGGTATTTGTAAATTACCTGATATAGATGTTTATATTACAGCAAATGGTACCCAGTGAGCTTTCACGCTCTAGATCTGGGCTTCCTGCGATGCAACAAACGTTCGAATTGACCAAAACAACAAAATATACAATCAAAAGGCAAATAATAATAATTGGACTTCTAAAGCGCTTTTCACCCGAGGGTCACAAAGCGCTGCACAGAGCTGCGGAGAGAACGGCATGTCAACAACAACGACATAAGAACAGCAAATCAGCAACAATAACTTTTTTTGGGTGAGGGGGGGTTAATATAAATCTGAGCTGTAGAGAGAACGGCATGTTAACAACATCAGGACAGTTCAACTGAAAGTCAAATAGTGGCAATAAATAAACTGTGCAAAATTACACAGCACAATAATCAGAGAGTCTAGTACTGTACAGATTGAACAGTACTTTTCAGGAATTACTGATTTTTTTGGATGTAACATTTAATTAATCGGGATAAAATAACTAATTTGCGTTTAGAGTTGTTATTTTTTAAAGCTTTTAAGGATGGGAGATAGTGTGGAAATTGGCCTGCAATAGTTAAAATCATCGAAAGATACTCCTCGATGACAAGGGCAAATGAAAGCAGTCTCACATTTAGCAGGGACCAGAGCTTCTTGATATTTAATTTAAAAAAATATTCTGGTGCACAGCTATGCGGTGAGTTGTGGGTGCGATTCCAGATGTGGTGCCAATCGGTCTGTACACTCACACTCGCTCTGTACACTCACACTCTGTACACTCACACTCGCTCTGTACACTCACACTCTGTACACTCACACTGTACACTCACACTCGCTCTGTACACTCACACTCTGTACACTCACTCTGTACACTCACACTCGCTCTGTACACTCACACTCTGTACTCACACTCTGTACACTCACTCGCTCTGTACACTCACACTCTGTACACTCACACTCGCTCTGTACACTCACACTCGCTCTGTACACTCACGCTCTGTACACTCACACTCGCTCTGAACACTCATACTCTGTACACTCACACTCGCTCTGTACACTCACACTCGCTCTGTACGCTCACACTCGCTCTGTACGCTCACACTCGCTGTGAACACTCACACTCTGTACACTCACACTCGCTCTGTACACTCACACTCTGTACACTCACACTCTGTACACTCACACTCGCTCTAGACACTCACACTCTGTACACTCACACTGTACACTCACACTCGCTCTGTACACTCACACTCTGTACATTCACACTCGCTCTGTACACTCACACTCTGTACACTCACACTCTGTACACTCACACTCGCTCTGTACGCTCACACTCGCTCTGTACGCTCACACTCGCTCTGAACACTCATACTCTGTACACTCACACTCGCTCTGTACACTCACACTCGCTCTGTACGCTCACACTCGCTCTGTACGCTCACACTCGCTGTGAACACTCACACTCTGTACACTCACACTCGCTCTGTACACTCACACTCTGTACACTCACACTCTGTACACTCACACTCGCTCTGTACACTCACACTCTGTACACTCACACTCGCTGTGAACACTCATACTCTGTACACTCACACTCGCTCTGTACACTCACACTCGCTCTGTACACTCACACTCGCTCTGTACACTCACAATCTGTACACTCACACTCGCTCTGTACACTCACACTCGCTCTGTACGCTCACACTCGCTCTGTACGCTCACACTCGCTCTGAACACTCACACTCTGTACACTCACACTCGCCCTGAACACTCACACTCACTCTGTACGCCCACACTCGATATGTACACTCACACTCAATCTGTACACTCACACTCGCTCTGCACACTCACACTCGCTCTGTACACTCACACTCAATCTCCACATTAACAATCGCTCTGTACACTCACACTCCCTCTGCACACTCACACTCGCACTGCACGCTCACACTCGCTCTGTACACTCACACTCGCTCTGTACACTCACACTCGCTCTGTACACTCACACTGCACATTAACACTCGCTCTGTACACTCACACTCCCTCTGCACACTCACACTCGTCTGTACACTCACAATCGCTCTGTACATTAACACTCGCTCTGAACACTCACACTCGCTCTGTACACTCACACTCGCTCTGTACACTCACACTCGCTCTGAACACTCACAGTCGCTCTGAACACTCACACTCGCTCTGAACACTCACACTCACTCTGTACACTCACACTCTATACACTTTGTACACTCACACTCGCTCTGTACACTCACACTCGCTCTGTACACTCACACTCGCTCTGTACACTCACACTCGCTCTGTACACTCACACTCGCTCTGTATACACTCACACTCGCTCTGTATACACTCACACTGTACACTCACACTCGCCCTGAACACTCACACTCGCTCTGTACACTCACACTCGCTCTGTACACTCACAATCGCTCTGTACACTCACACTCGCTCTGTATACACTCACACTGTACACTCACACTCGCCCTGAACACTCACACTCGCTCTGTACAATCACACTCGAACTGAACACTCACACTCGCTCTGTACACTCACACTCGCTCTGTACACTCACACTCGCTCTGTACACTCACACTCACTCTGCACATTAACACTCGCTATGTACACTCACACTCGCTCTGCACTCACACTCGCTCTGCACATTAACACTCGCTCTGAACACTCACTCACTCAGCACACTCACACTCGCTCTGTACACTCACACTCGCTCTGTACACACACTCTGTACACTTTGTACACTCACACGCACTCTGCACCCTCACACTCGCTCTGTACACTCACACTCGCTCTGCACATTAACACTCGCTATGTACATTCACACTCCCTCTGTACACTCACTCGTTCTGTACACTCACACTCGCCCTGCACACTCACACTCTGTACACTTTGTACACTCACACTCGCTCTGTACACTCACACTCCCTCTGCACACTCACACTCGCTCTGTACACTCACACTCGCTCTGTATACACTCACACAGGCCCTGTATACTCACACTCGCTCTGTACACTCACACTCGCTCTGTACACTCACACTCGCTCTGTATACACTCACACTGTACACTCACACTCGCTCTGTACACTCACACTCGCTCTGTACACTCACACTCACTCTGCACATTAACACTCGCTATGTACACTCACACTCGCTCTGTACACTCAC
>JAZEWT010000007.1:26202493-26215702 GCA_036362905.1 Mordacia mordax | reverse complement strand
TAGGAGTCACAGTGTTAGCGATGGGAGTCACAGTGTTAGAGATGGGAGTCACAGTATCTGAGATAAGAGTCACAGTGTTCGAGATAGGAGTCACAGCGTTAGAGATGGACGTCACAACGTTAGAGATACGAGTCACAGTGTTAGAGATGGGAGTCACAGTGTTAGATGCAAGAGTCACAGTGTTAAAAATGGGAGTCAGTGTTAGACATAGGAGCCATAGTGTTAGAGATGGGAGTCATAGTGTTAGACGTGTCACAGTGTTAGAGATAGGGGGCACAGCGTTAGATATAGGAATCACAGTGTTAGAGAGAGGAGTCACAGTGTTAGAGATGGGAGACACAATGCTACAGATAGGAGCCAAAATGTCAGAGATGGGAGTCAGGGTGTTAGAGACAGAAGCCACAGTGTTGGAGATAGGAGTCACAGCATTAGAGATGGGAGTCACAGTGTTAGAGATCGAAGTCACTGTGCTAGAAATGGGTGTCAAGTGTTAGACACACAAGTCAGAGTGTTAGAGATGGAAGTCAAATTGCTAGAGATAGTAGTCACAGCGTTAGAGATGGGAGGCACAGTGTTGGAGATAGGAGTCCCAGTGTTAGCGATGGGAGTCACAGTGTTAGAGATGGGAACCACAGTGGTAGAGATGGGAGCCACAGTGTTAGAGATGGGAGTCTGAGTGATAGAAATAGGAGCCATACCGTTTGAGATAGGAGTCAAATTGTTAAAGATAGGAGTCACCGTGTTAGCGATGGGATTCACAGCATTAGAGATGGGAACAACAGTGTTAGAGATGGGAGACACAATGTTAGAGATGGGATTCATAGTGTCAGAGATAGGAGTCACAGTGTTAGGGATGGGAGTCACAGTGTGAGAGATAGGGGCCACAATGTTAGAGATAGGAATCACAGTGTTAGACACGGGAATCTCAGCATTAGAGAAAGGAGTCACAGTGTTAGAGATGGGAGCCACAATGATTAGAGATTGGATTCACAATGTCAGAGAAAGGAGTCACAGTGTTAGAGATAGGCGTCACAGTGTCAGAGATAGGCGCCACAGTGTTAAAAATGGGAGTCAGAGATGGAAGTCACAGTGTTATATATGGAAGTCACAAAGTTAGAGATAGGAGCCACAGCATTAGAGATAAGAGTCACAGTGTTAAAGATAGGAGTCAGTGTTAGACAAAGGAACCATAGTGTTAGAGATAGTAGTCATAGTGTTCGACGTAAGAGTCGCAGTGTTAGAGATAGGAATCACTGTGTTAGAGAGAGGAGTCACAGTGTTAGAGATGGGAGACACAATGCTGCAGATAAGAGCCAAAATGTCAGAGATGGGAGTCAGTGTGTTAGATATAGCAGACACAGTGTTAGAGAGGGAAACCACAGTGTTGGAGATAGGAGTCACAGTATTGGAGATAGGAGCCACCGTGTTAGAGATGGGAGTCAAATTGCTAGAGACACAGTGTTAGCGATGGGATTCACAGTGTGAGAGATAGGGGCCACAGTGTTAGAGATAGGAATCACAGTGTTAGACACGGGAATCTCAGCGTTCGAGAAAGGAGTCACAGTGTTAGAGACGAAAGTCACAGTATTAGAGATAGTAGTCACGGTGTTGGAGATAGGAGCCACCGTGTTAGAGATGGGAGTCACAGTGTTAGAGAAAGGAGTCACTGTGTTAGAGTTGGGAGTCACAGTGTTAGAGAAAGGAGTCACAGTGTTAGAGATGGGAGTCACAGTGTTAGAGAAAGGAGTCACTGTGTTAGAGATGGGAGTCACAGTGTTAGAGAAAGGAGTTACTGTGTTAGAGATGGGAGTCCCAGTGTTAGAGAAAGGAGTTACTGTGTTAGAGATGGGAGTCACGGTGTTAGAGATGGGAGTCACAGTGTTAGAGAAAGGAGTCACTGTGTTAGAGAAAGGAGTTACTGTGCTAGAGATCGGAGTCACATTGTTAGAGATGGGAGTCACAATATTAGAGATAATAGTCACAGTGTTAGAGATGGGAGCCACAATGTTAGAGATGGGATTCATAATGTCAGAGATAGGTGTCACAGTGTTAGAGATAAGCGTCACAGTGTCAGAGAGAGGCGCCACAGTGTTAAAGGTAGGAGTCAGAGATGGAAGTCACAGTGTTATATATGGAAGTCACAAAGTTAGAGATAGGAGCCACAGTATTAGAGATAAGAGTCACAGTGTTAGAGACGGGAGTCACAGTGTTAGATGCAAGAGTCACAGTGTTAAAGATGGGAGTCAATATTAGACATAGGAACCATCGTGTTAGAGATGGTAGTCATGATGTTTGACGTAAGAGTAACGGTGTTAGAGATGGAATTTATAATATCAGAGAAAGGAGTCACAGTGTTAGAGATGGGAGCCACAATGTTAGAGATGGGATTTATAATGTCAGAGATAGGAGTCACAGTGTTAGAGATAGGCATCACAGTGTCAGAGATAGGCGCCACAGTGTTAAAGGTGGGAGTCAGAGATGGAAGTCACAGTGTAATATGTGGAAGTCACATAGTTAGAGATAGGAGCCACAGTATTAGAGATAACAGTCACAGTGTTAAAGATGGGAGTCAGTGTTAGACATAGGAACCATATTGTTATAGATGGCAGTCATAGTGTAAGACGTAAGAGTCACAGTGTTAGATATAGGGGCCACTGCGTTAGATATAGGAATCAAAGTGTTAGAGAGATGAGTCACAGTGTTAGAGATGGGAGACACAATGCTATAGATAGGAATCAAAATGTCAGAGATGGGAGTCAGGGTGTTAGAGACAGCAGACGCAGTGTTAGAGAGAGAAGCCACAGTGTTAGAGATAGGAGTCACCGTGTTAGAGAAAGGAGTCACTGTTTAAGATATCGGAGTCACAGTGTTAGAGAAAGGAGTCACTGTGTTAGAGATCGGAGTCACAGTGTTAGAGATGGGAGCCACAGCGTTAGATATGAGAGTCACAATGTTAGAGATAGGAGACACAGCGTTAGAGATAGGAGTCAGCGTTAGAAATAGGAGCCATAGTGTTAGAGACGGGAGTCATGGTGTTAGAGATGAGAGTCACAGTATTAGAGATAATAGTTGCAGTGTTAGATATAGGAGTCACTGTGTTTGAGATTGGAGTCACAGTGTTAGAGAAAGGAGTCACTGTTAGAGATCGGAGTCACAGTGTTAGAGAAAGGAGTCACTGTGTTGGAGATCGGAGTCACAGTGTTAGAGATCGGAGTCACAGTGTTAGAGACAGGAGTCACTGTGTTAGAGATGGGAGTCACAGTGTTAGATATAGGAGTCACAGTGTTTGAGATGGGCGTCACAGTGTTAGAGATAGGAGTCACAGTGTTAGAGAGAGGAGTCACTGTGTTAGAGATGGGAGTCACAGTGTTAGATATAGGATTCAGAGTGTTAAACGTATGAGTCGCAGTGGTTGAGATGGGAGTCAACTGAGATGGGAGTCAATTCGCTGCTGTTTGACTGTTGTCACCGTCTCACTTCCATTCCGCCCTTCCCCTCCCTAGCCAAGCATAGATTCTGGAATTGGGTTGGGGGGCCCTCCGGTTAAATCCACGGGGAGGGGGGTTGCTGGTGTCACGGGGTTTGCGTTGGAGATCTAGATGAAGATTAGAGTCAGATCCGATTTGGAGATTGTGGGGCGCCCAGGAGTCTATGGACGCATGTAAAGGTAAAGGTGGCTCTAGTAGCTCAACGGGGGTTGGGGAGGGGCGCGCGAGGTAGGGGTCAGGTCACTCCCCTACTCACTCAATTACCTATTTACTCATATACTCACTCATATACTCACTCACTCACCTATTCTCTCACATACTCATACACTCACACACTACCTCACCTACACACTCACTCACACACTCACTCATACACTCAATTACACACTCATATACTCACACAATCATTCACCTATTCACTCATCCATTCACTCATACACTCACTTGCACACTCACTCACCAACTCACTCACATACTCACTCACACTCACTCAGCTACTCACTCAAACTCACAAACCTACTCACTTATACACTCACAAACTCAATCACCTATTCATTCATACACTCACTGACCTACTCACTCACACACTCGCTAATACACTCACTTGCAACACTCACTCACACTCACTTAGCTACTCATACACTCACTCACCTACTCACTCACCTACTCACTCATACACTCACTCACCTACTCACTCATACACTCACTCACACACTCACTCACCAACTCACTCATCTACTCACTCACATTTACTCAGCTACTCATACACTCTCACCTACTCAATCATACACTCACACACTCACTCACCTACTCACTCATACACTCACTCACCTACTCACTCACCTACTCACTCATACACTCACTCACACTCACTCATACACTCACACACACACTCACCTACTCACTCCCACTCACTCAGCTACTCACTCATACTCACCTACTCACTCACACACTCTCTAATACACTCACTTGCACACTCACTCACACTCACTCAGCTACTCACTCATACTCACCTACTCAATCATACACTCACACACTCACTCAACTACTCACTCACACACTCACTCACCAACTCACCCACCTACTGACTCACACTCACTCAGCTACTCACTCATACTCACCTACTCAATCATACACTCACACACTCACTCACCTACTCACTCATACACTCACTTACCTACTCACTCACCTACTCACTCATACACTCACTCACCAACTCACTCACTTACTCACTCCCACTCACTCAGCTACTCACTCATACTCACCTACTCACTCACACACTTTCTAATACACTCACTTGCACACTCACTCACACTCACTCAGCTACTCATACACTCACTCACCTACTCAATCATACACTCACACACTCACTCACCTACTCACTCATACACTCACTCACCTACTCACTCATACACTCACTCACCTACTCACTCATACACTCACACACTCACTCACGTACCTACTCTGTCATACACACACTCACTCACACAATCACTCACTCACCTACTCTCTCATACACTCGCTCACTCATACACTCACACCTCACTCACTCATACACTTACTTACCTACTCACTCACTCACTCACCTACTCACTCATACACTCAATCACACACATACTCAGTCACTCACTTACTCATACACTCACTCACACACATACTCAAAGTCACTCACTTACTCATACACTCACTCACACACTCACTCACATACCCACTCACACACCCACTCACCTACTCACTCATACACTCACCTACTCACTCATACAATCACTCACCTACTCACTCACTCGCCTACTCACTCACCTACTCACTCATTCATCTACTCACTCACTCACCAACTTACTCACTCACTCACACCCACTCACTCACACACTCACTGACCCACTCACCCACTCACCGACTCACTCACCCACCCACTCACTCACCCATGCACCCACTCAGCGACTCGCTCAAAGACTCACTCACCCACTCACTCACCCACAACACTCTTTCACTCACCCATCCACACAAAGCTACAACTCTCCAGTGTATCATCACAGACTCGAGCGTCAAGTGCTATTGGTAGCGAACAGCTCCTGTCAAGGTCGGCACAGTGGCCGCTCAACGCAGAGGGGGTGGGTGACCAGCAGCTACCCAGTGACGATGTTCACTACACACTGCACCAGGTACTCATTTGAGGCTGAGTCGACCTAGGGGAGGCCCACAGAGACCGGTTCATAAAATCGTCACTGGTGTTGGTGGTGGTGGCTGTGAGCGGGAATCGAACTCTCATCTCATTATCTGAAACCGCTTAATCCTATATAGGGTCACGGTGAGCCGGAGCCTATCCCGGAAACACAGGGCGTAAGGCAGGAATACACCCGACGAAGGGACGCCAGTCCATCGCCGGGCATTGCGGGACAATTTTAGTCTGCGAGCCAATCAACCTATCCAGGAGCATGCTTTTGGACTGTGGGAGGAAACCGGAGTACCCGGCGAAAACCCACGCGGACACGGGGAGAGCATGCAAACTCCACACAGAAAGGCACCCGAGCCGAGAGATTCGAACCCGGGACCTTCTTGCTGTGAGGCGTCAGCGCTAACCACTGCGCCACCGCTCCCCCCAGACACACACAGTGCGCTAACCGCTGCGCCACCGCTCCCCCCTGACACACACAGTGCTCTAACCGCTGCGCCACCGCCTCCTGCCAAACACACACATCCAGCACGCTAACCGCAGCGCCACCGCTCCCCCCTCACACACACACAGTGCACTAACCGCTGCGCCACCGCTCCCCACTCACAACACAGATACACACAGATACATACAGCCTCACACACACACAGATACATACACATACACAGACGCACACATACACACCCAGACACACATGCAGACACATAGACACACACAGATACACACGCATAAACACACACACCCACACACACACGCAGACACACACAGACACATACACGTATACACACACAGACACACAGCCACACACACATACACACACACAGACGCACAGACACACACAGACACACACAGACACACAAACACACACACGCACAGACACACAAACACACACAGACACACAGACCCAGATACACACACACAAACACACACACACACAAACACAGACACACAGACCCAGATACACCAACACACAGACACACAGACACACAGGGCCCAGATACACACACACAAACACAGACACACACACACACACAGACACAGGCACTGACACAGAGATACACACACACACAGCCTCACACACACGCACACACAGACACACATAGAGACACACAGACACACAAACACACACACAGACACACAGACCCAGATACACACACATACACACAACACACACAAACACAGACACACAGACCCAGATACACAAACACAGACACACAGACACACATAGAGACACACAGATACACACACACAAACACAGGTACTGACACAGACACACTGACACAGACACACACAGACACACAGAGACACACACTGACACAGGCACTGACGCAGACACACAGAGACACAGATACCACACACAAACACAGTCACACACACAGACACAGACACACACACAGACACACAGATACACACACACATATACGCACACACTGACACAGATACACACAAGGAGACACACAGATACACACACACAGATACACACACAGATACACCCACACACAGAGACACACACAGAGACACACACACAGATACACACACACAGATACACACACACAGAAACACACACAGACACAGACACACAGAGACACACACACAAACACAGACACACAGACCCAGATACACAAACACAGACACACAGACACACAGGGCCCACATACACACACACAAACACAGACACACACACAGACACACAGACACACATAGAGACACACAGATACACACACACAAACACAGGTACTGACACAGACACACTGACACAGACACACACAGACACACAGAGACACACACTGACACAGGCACTGACGCAGACACACACAGAGACACACAGATACCACACACAAACACAGTCACACACACAGACACAGAGACACACACAGACACACAGAGAGACACACACACAAACACAGGCACTGACACAGACACACACACACAGACACACAGATACACACACACAGATACACACACACTGACACAGAGACACACACACAGATACACACACACAGAGACACACACAGATACACACACAAAGACACACACAGATACACACACACAGATACACACACAGATACACCCACACACAGAGACACACACAGAGACACACACACAGATACACACACACAGATACACACACACAGACACACCGACACACACACAGACACACACAGATACACACACAGAGACACACACACAGATACACACACAGATATACACACACACACACAGACACACACAGACACAGACACACACAGACACACAGAGAGACACACACAGAGACACACAGATACACACACACAGCTACACCAACACACAGACACACACACACACACAGACACACACAAACACAGACACACAGATACACACACACTGACACAGACACACACAGAGACACACACAGAGACACACACACACAGATATACACACACAGATACACACACACAAAAACACACAGAGACACACACAGAGACACACACAGATACACACACAGATACACACACACACAGACACACACACACACACAGAGACACACACAGATACACACACAGAGACACACACACAGATACACACACAGATACACACACACACACAGAGACACACACAGACACACACAGACACAGACACACACAGACACACAGAGACACACACAGATACACACACAGATACATACACACAGATACACACACAGATACACACACACAGAGACACACACACAGATACACACACAGAGACACACACACAGATACACACACACAGAGACACACACAGAGACACACACACAGATACACACACACAGATACACACACACACAGATACACACACACACAGATACACACACAGATACACACACATACAGACACACACACAGATACACACACAGATACACACACAGAGACACACACACAGAGACACACACAGACACAGACACACAGACACAGAGATACACACACACACACAGATACACACACACACACAGATACACACAGACACACAGATACACACACACAGAGACACACACACAGATACACACACACACAGATACACACACACACAAAGACACACACAGATACACACACAGATACACACACACACAGACACACACACACGCTGAATTTGCATGTTAATGGCGGTAGGAGCGCGCAGATCAGGGTTATTTACGATGTCGCCAATCGATGCTGACAGCTGATAGAGAGAGAGAGAGGGTGAGTGGGGTGAGTGGGAGAGAGAGAGAGGAGAGGGTGAGTGGGAGAGAGGAGAGGGTGAGTGGGAGAGAGTGTGGGTGAGAGGGTTAAAGAGAGAGGAGAGGGTGAATGGGGTGAGTGGGAGAGAGAGAGGAGAGGGTGAGTGGGGTGAGTGGGAGAGAGAGAGGAGAGGGTGAGTGGGGTGAGTGGGAGAGAGGAGAGGGTGAGTGGGAGAGTGTGGGTGAGTGGGTGCGTGAGCGGGTCAGTGAGTTGTTGACTGAGTGGGTGAGTGTGTTGTGGGTGAGTGAGTTAGTGGGTGAGTGGGTGGGTGAGTGGGTGAGTAGATGAGTGAGTGCGTGACTGAGAGGGTGAGTGGGTGAGTGTGAGTGGGTGAGTGTGAGTGGGTGAGTGTGTGTGAGTGAGTGAGTGAGTGAGTGGGTGAGTGGTTTAGTGAGTGGGTGATTATCTGTGGGTGAGTGAGTTAGTGGGTGGGTGGGTGAGTGGATGAGTGAGTCACTCATTGAGTGAGTAGGTGAGTGGATGGGTGAGTTGTTGAGTGGGTGTGTGGGTGAGTGAGTGAGTTAGTGGGTGAGTGAGTGGGTGAGCGTGTGAGTGGTTGAATTGGTGAGTGGGTGAGTATGTGGGTGAGTGAGTAAATTAGTGAGTAGTTGAATGAGTGCGTGAGTGTGAGTGAGAGTGTGATTGAGAGACAGGAGTCGAGTGTCGTTGAGTGTGAAGGTGTGAGGGTGAGAGAGTGTGAGCGAGAGTGTGATTGAGTGAGGAGTGTGATTGAGAGAGTGTGAGAGAGAGAGAGATCAGAGTGATTTACGAGATCGAGAATGGGTTTTGACAGCTTCAAGAGAGAGGGGAGAGAGAGGGGAGAGGGGAGAGAGGGGAAAGAGACGGGAGAGAGAAGGGAGAAAGAGAGAGTTCCTGCAGTCGCATGTAGTGAACATAGTCACGAGGGAGGGAGACAAAGGCGGCCAGTCGTGGTGCTGGTCACCCTCCCCCTCTGTGTTGAGCCGACCTTCATAGGCGCTGCTCGCTACCAACAGCACTTGACTCTAGAGTCTGTGAGGATATACCGGGGAGTTTTAGCTTTACTTGGTTCACGATGACTCCACTCACCCACTCACTCACTCACCAATTCACTCATTCAACAACTCACTCACTCACCCACTCACACACCCACTCGCTCACTCACTCACCCACTCACTCACCAACTCACTCACTTGCTCACCCACTCATTCATTCCTTCACTCACCCCCTCACCCACCCACTTCCTCACCAAATCACTCATTCACTCCATCACTCACCCACTTACTCACTCACTCACCCACCTCCTCACTCACTTGCTCCCCTACACATTCACCAATTCACTCACTGGCTCACCCACTCGCTCACTCACTCACCCACTTACTCACTGGATCACCCAGTCAATCACTCACCAACTCATTCACCCCCTCAATCGCTCATCTACTCACTCACAAACACACACCCACTCACTCAAACACCCTCTCGCTCACCCACTCACTCACTCGCTCACCTACTCACCCACTCACTCACACACACAGCCACTCACACACCCACTCACTCGTTCTCTCGCTCACCAACTTACTCACGCACTCAGTCACTCACTCACCCATTCACGCACCCACTCATCCACTCACTCATCCACTCACTTATCCACTTATTGACCCACTAAATCACTCACCCACGCACTCACTCACCAACTCACTCACTAGCTCACCCAATCACTCATTCACTCATCCACTCACTCGCTCACCCACTCACTCACCCACGCTCAATCACTCTCAAGCTCACCCATTCACTCACTCACACTCCTATTCACTCGCTCAGTCACTCACTCACCCACACACTCACGCACTCACTGCCCACTCACTCACCCACTCACTCAAACACCCACCCACTCACCCACTCCAGCCCAGGTGTCTGCATCATGACCCACTTGGTCACCTATTTGGATGACTCACCTAGGAAAGGATATCATAGAAGGCATGCGACTCAGCGGCCTTGCCTGCATCCCTCCACTTATGTTCGTCTATAGTGCAATCTAAGCCACCACCACCACCACTATCCCTCGCTTCCCATTTATAGTCAGGCGAGCCCACAGTAGCCTGGGACTCACAAGTTCCCACACCTCGCTGCCACGTTCTCAAGCTCCCTTCATTCTTTTATTCAGAAGGAGAGTTACTCCCTGCTCTTTGGCAAATTCCCGTCCCAAGTGGAGGACTGTGCACCCCTATTGGTGACTGGAGCCAGATCCAAACCACCAGACCGTCTCTATCCCATAGAGATCCAGGCTGTACTGGTCCAGCTCCCGACAGAGGCGTGGCAGCCTCTCCTCCACACGCAGACACTAGAACCAGTCCTGTATTCCACAGAGGTCTAGATGGTACCAATCTAGCTCCCAACAGAAGAGTGGCAGCCTCTCCTCTACACAGACACCAGAACTAGTCCTGTATCCCATAGAGATCCAGGCAGTACCTGTCCAGCTCCCGACAGAGGAGTGGCAGCTTCTCCTTCACACACAGACACCAGAACCAATCCAGTATCCCACACAGGTTTAGATGGTACCAGTCTAGCTCCCAACAGAAGAGTGGCAGCCTCTCCTCCACACATAGACACTAAAACTAGTCCTGTATTCCACAGAGGTCTAGATAGCACCAGTCTAGCTCCCAACAGAAGAGTGGCAGCCTCTCCTCCACACATGGACACTAAAACTAGTCCTGTATTCCACAGAGGTCTAAATAGCACCAGTCTAGCTCCCAACAGAAGAGTGGCAGCCTCTGCTCCAGACACACCAACACCAGTCCACCGGACGTCCTGTATCCCATAAATAACAGCTCTGGCGAGTAATTACCATAGACTGTATTTAAGACTGCAGACTGTATTATAGAATGCACTATGGACTATGTGTATAGATTTCAGAGGCGTGTGTATAGAATATAGACTGTTTGTATAGACTCGAGACTGGATGGGTCAACTTTATACTATGTATAGACTTTAGACTCCATAGACTGTGTGTAAACTATCGACTAAAACAGCTATAGACGCTGCTTATATACTGTAGACTATATGTATAGACCATACATATCGTCTATGTATAGTCTATACCTATATAGTGTGTATAGAGCGTGTATATACTGTGCATAGACTCTTTGTATAGACTATAGACTGCGTGAAACGACTATATACCGTGTGAATAGACTACAAACTGTGTATATAGATTGTATGTATCGACTATAGACTTTGTGCATAGACTGTAGACTGTGTATCGATTATAGACTTTGTGTATAAACTATAGACTGCAGTTACCCCTCAGCTCAATAAACATGGCCTCGATTGCAACATCCCTGATCATTATCACCCCATCTCAAATCTACCATTCATCTCGAAGGTCCTTGAGCGAGCAATGATCTCCTCGACCCCTTACAGTCTGGGTTCAGATTCGGCCATAGAACTGAAACTGCTCTGCTTAAAGTAGTTGATGATCGACTCGTCGCTGCTGATGAAGGCTCGCCGAGTATTATTGTCCTCCTGGACCTGAGCGCTGCCTTTGATGCCGCTAACCACCCTACATTACTTAAGCGACTGGAGGGTGTAGGGGTCTCTGGCTATGCCATGCATTGGCTGAACTCCTAGCTGTCCGACTGGACGCAGTTTGTCAGCCTCGGAGGACAAAACTCAGAGATTTATCCTTGTATGTCTGGGATTCCTCAGGGTTCAGATCTCGGCCCCACTCCTCTTCTGCATCTACGTACAACCTCTTGGCCATATCCAGGATACTACTCGATGCACGAGTGCGGTCAAGGTATGGCTCCCTATTGGCCAACCATGTTATCTATGCCGATGATTTGGTGGTCGCTGCTCATTCTGAGGAGGAGTTGGGGGCTCTGCTGTTGAGTCTGGAGACCGCCACAAAGAGGTGGGGTCTTACCATCAGTCCCACCAAACAAAGTACCTGTTTGGGTATTTAGTGCCACCGAATTACTCCACCTCCTCAGCTCTCCATGAGTGATGGGGCAGTTGTGGAGACAGTGCAGTAATTTGCAAACCTAGGCAGTGTGCTTATGGCCGGTTCCGGTCGAGCGGCGGATGTCTCGCTCCGACTCAGTCGAGCGGTGGCGTTATCATTTCAACGGCTATGTATTGCTGTGTGGAAGCTGCCTGGCCCTGTCGCACAACACGAAGCTTCGGGTCTTCTCAGCTGCAGTCATGTCCTCTCTTCTCTACGCTTGCGAAACGTTGGACCCCCCTGGCGGAACATCTGCGCCGTCTTGAAACTTTCCGACTGGTCTGCCTACGATCCAACCTGGGTTTAACCAGGTTGGATTGTGTGAGGAGCTCA
>JAZEWT010000007.1:26152766-26173040 GCA_036362905.1 Mordacia mordax | reverse complement strand
TTTATTGTTGCTTCTTTTTAATGTGTTTTTAATTGTGTACTCTGTACGGTGTCCTTGAGTGCCAAGAAAGGCGCCTTTAAATAAAATGTATTATTATTATTACTACCTGTTGTAGCGTCTGTCACCCAAAGCCCCAAGGGGCTACAGAAAACCACACAGAGATTGAGGGGGAAGGGGGCCACAAGGTGAGTCGATGTCAACCTGCCAGACACTGTGTCCGATATGTCTATTATCATGGTATCGGCCACTTAATGTGTTGTTTCAGTTGTGGGGGAAAACCGTAGAATCTAGAAGAAACTCACACCGGACAGAGGGAGAACGTATGTGCGCGAGGTGGTAAATTAACCGCCTTGGGCAAGACCTTCCTTCTGTAAGGCGCGGCTGTTACCACTGTAGCGTTCTCCAATTGTGAAGCTGACCGTGCAAGCTGTCATCCTATTCCCCACTCGACAACAGCTCAACCTGGGAAACACTCTGTGTCCTCAAATAAAGCGGCCCATTGGCACCCGGGTGTTTGTGGCCTCCGTGCAGCTACAACTGCATTGTGAAGCTGAATGCGGAGCGGAAAGTTCCCGATACGAGCTTGGCTTAAGACAGGATTGCCGCTTTGCTTAAGCACATGCGCGGTGTTAGCTGATCAACGGTTATCATCATTATCGGTACTCGCTTAATCCTGTACGGGGTTGCGGGAGACCAGAGGCTATCTCCGCAGACACAGGGCGCAACGGAGGGCTATGTCCAGGATTAGACGCCAGTCCATCGCGTGGGTGAAAACCCACGCAGACACCAGAGGAAACACTTAAACTCCGCGCAGAAAGGCGACAACCGAGACGGGAATGGGATCCGGAACCGTCTTGCCGTGAGACGGCAGCGCTAGCGACTGCGCCACGGTGCCACCCGCTGGCGAAAGATCCGAACTCCAAATAGGGTCCATATACCCGTAGCGTTCACTGACTATGGGAGTGTAACATTGGAGTCGGGCGGCGCGGTGGCCCAGTGGTTAGCGCTGTCGCCTCACAGCAAGAAGGTCCCGGGTTCGAATCTCTCGGCTCGGGTGCCTTTCTGTGTGGAGTTTGCATGCTCTCCCCGTGTCCGCGTGGGTTTTCGCCGGGTACTCCGGTTTCCTCCCACAGTCCAAAAGCATGCTCCTGGATAGGTTGATTGGCTCGCAGACTAAAATTGTCCCGCAATGCCCGGCGATGGACTGGCGTCCCGTCGTCGGGTGTATTCCTGCCTTACGCCCTGTGTTTCCGGGATAGGCTCCGGCTCACCGTGACCCTATATAGGATTAAGCGGTTTCAGATAATGAGATGAGAACATTGGAGTCTACGGGAGAAGAGTTTAACATTGGAGTCAATGTGAGAGTTTAACATTGGAGTTCATGGGAGAGTTTAAATTTGGGGTCTATGGGAGAGTTTAACATTGGAACATTGGAGTCCATGGGAGAAGAGTTTAACATTGGAGTCTATGGGAGAGTTTAACATTGGAGTCTATCGGAGAGGCTAACATTGGAGTCTATGGGAGAGTTTAACATTGGAGACTATGGGAGAGTTTAACATTGGAGTCTATGGGAGAATTTAACATTGGAGTCTATGAGAGAGTTTAACTTTGGAGTTTATGGGAGAGTTTCACTTTGGAGTCTATGGGAGAGTTTAATTTTGGCGTCTATGGAAGAGTTTAACATTGGGGTCTATGGGAGAGTTTAACATTGGGGTCTATGGGAGAGTTTAACACTGGAGTCTATGGAAGAGTTAAACATTGGGGGTCTGTGGAACAGTTTAACATTGGAGTCAATGAGAGAGTTTGACATTGGAGTCTAGGGGCGTCGGGTGAAGTGACTTTGCGCTCTCCCTATTCTGCGTAAGTTCCATCTGGTGTCTCTGTCACCCCCCCACTCACCCTCCCACTGATTCACACTAAGATACTCACTCACACCACTCACCCACCCGCTTACCGATGCGGTCAACCACCCACACATCAATTCACTCACCCATCCACTCACTAGCCTTCTCATTCAATCTCTCACCCACCCACTTACCCATCCACTCACTCACCGATCCACTCACCTACTAACCCACTCGTCCACACACTCACTCACTCACCTGCCCAGCCACTCACTCAATCGCCTACTTACTCACTCAATCACCCACCTAGCCCCTCACCCACTCACTCACCCACTCACCCACTCACTCACCCACCCGCTCACTCACCCACTCACCCACTCACTCACTCACCCACTCACCCACCCGCTCACTCACCCACTCACTCACCCGCTCACTCACCCACTCACTCACTCACCCACTCACTCACTCACCCACTCACCCACCCGCTCACTCACCCACTCACTCACTCACTTACCCACTCACTCACCCACTCACCCACCCGCTCACTCACCCACTCACTCACTCACCCACTCACCCACCCACAGAGCTGTAGAGAGAGCGGCATGTCAACTACAACGACATGAGAATGGATAATTAGCAAAAGTAATGTTTTATTAGGGGGGGGGGGTTATTGAAGTTGATAAAAATAAAAGAATTGTAATCGTTCTGATAACTATAAAAATAAGTGTGTTTTTAGGTATTCTCAAACTATTATTTGCATTTGTTACCTAATTCCTGTTACCCTAACACAATCCCGTTGCATAACACTTTCTGATGAAGGTAATTTGACAATCTTGACCCTTTGTCCAATAAGACTCACGTAATTTGTAACACCTGACTAATCTAATCGAATGAACCAAGCTTTCAATACCTCTGTGATTGTTGCCACACCCCCAAACCCCCCATTGGATCCCAGCACGAGCGAGCGCCCGATTGATGTCATCACAACCGCCCCATGTAAGGAGATCGAAACGGTTTCTCTTTATTCTGAAGCGAACTCGACTCAAGTAGGATCGGGTCGCCTGATGATGCTGATTGCAATTATCAGCGAACGTCGTTATGTCTTCAGTAACTGCTGTGAGTTTGCTCTCCAACACACCGGTGTGCTGACATCGTGAAGAAGCGGCACGTTTTGTTCACATTGACAAACTTTACCAATTGGCCATTGTCGGGTGGTGGAGGGTTTACGACAAACATTTTTTACATGACCTAACCAAAAAAAAAGAATTCATCGACTGTGACTCCCATCTCGAACACTCTATCTCCAATCTCTAACACTGTGACTCCCATCTCTAACACTGTGACTCCCATCTCTAATAATAGAGTGCGTTTCACCCGAGGGTCATAAATCGCTGCACAGAGCTGTGGAGAGAACACCATATCAGCAACAACAGCGATAAAAGAACAGCAAACCAAGAACAATAACGTTTTGGTTTGTTTTTTTGTTGTTACAAATCTGAGCTGTGGAGAGAACGGCGTGTCAGCAACATCAGTACAATTCAACTGAAAGTGAAATAAATGTTTTAGTTTAGAAACCGAAAGTCAAATAAAGGCTATAACTTAGAGGCATAAAATGAGCACAAAATAAATGTTCAACAAACAAGGAAGGAATAAATGTTCCCGAGCAGACGCAAGTCGGCAACGAGCCATCCGAAAGGCTTTCAAGCCCTCCGGCTAGGACTGTTGATGCGGCTCAATGTTGTCATGCCAGGATGATGGCTCTCTGCCGACCTGCGCCTGCTCGGGAACATTTATTCCTTCCTTGTTTGTTGAAGAATTATTTTTTTCTCCGCTTTATGTCCTCAAGTTTATTGCTACTGTTTGACTTTCAGTTGAACTGTCTGATGTTGTAATGATGTCGGTTCTCACGGCTCGATGCATGATGATTGCTTCGAAAAGCTGCTCTCTCGGGACAGCCGCGTCGATCGCTTCCTCTCCTCTCCTCGTGACGTTTCCCCTCACACGTTAGAGGCATCCTCAGACGCAGTGTACTGCATCCTCAGACGCAGTGTACTGCATCCTCAGACGCAGTGTACTGGATGCCTCTAACGTGAGAGGCGAAACGTCGCGAGGAGAGGAGAGGAAGCGATCGACGCGGCTGTCCCGAGAGAGCAGCTTTTCGAAGCAATTGTCCTGATCTTGACATGCCGTTCTCTCCACAGCTCGAATTTGTAAAAAAAAAAACCGTTATTGTTGCTGATTTTCCGTTCTTATGTTTGTGTTGTTTACATATCGTTCTTTAAGCAGCTCTATGCAGCGCTTTGTGACTCTCGGGTGAAAAGCGCTCTCTAAATGCATTTACTATTATTAATTAAAATAGGGTGGTCGATGGTATCAAAGGCATCGCTCAGGTCCAGAAGGACAAGAACATCCTGGCAAGCCCTCATGAGCAGCAACTAGCAAGTCATTAACTACTTTTACCAGAGCGCTTTCAGTACTATGGCCGAACCTGAGCCCAGATTGGAAGGGATCGAGGAGATCATTGTTGAGAATGTGTTCCTGGAGTTGCCCGACTACGGAAGGATACCAGAGCGAAGTGAGTTATTAAAGAGATTAGTGACGAACATGGCAAGGGATTTGAAATTTGCCCGGATAATTTTAGAACCAGGGAGCAGTTTATGGACCGAGATCTGGCATGATCAGTCCTAGCCAGAGAACTTGAAAGCCTTACAGAGCAAGTGAGTCTTGAGACTAGACTTGAAGATGCCCAGGAACTCCGCTGATCGAATCTCCATTGAGAGGACATTCCAGGGTCTGGGAGCAGCGTGCAAGACGGCTCTGTCACCCTTCGAATGGAGGCGCGATCTGGGCACATGCAGCATGCCCGTAGTGGAGGATCGAAGTTTCAGTGTTGGTAGGTCACGGATGTATGTCGGAGCAGCACTAGTGAGAGTCTTGTAGGTGATAAGGAGGATCGTCAATTCAATCCTGTATTTAACCCGGTAACCAGTGGAGAGACATCAGTACTGGAGAAATGTGATCGTGAATGGGTTTGCGAGTGAGGACTCTAGCAGCCGCATTCTACACACGTTGGAGACAACTGATCGGGTAGGCAGGGGTGCCAGGGAGCAGAGCATTGCAGTCATCGATTCGTGAGGAGATAAAAATGTGTATTAGCTTCTCAGCATCAGAGGGTGACAGGATGTTGCACAGACTGGCTATATTTCAGAGATAGAAATAGGCTACCTTCGTCACCTTGTTGATGTGTATCTCGAAGCTAAGTAAGGAATCAAGAGTCACACCTAGACATCCTGACAGCCTTAGCAACTTCAATGATCTGATCGTTCAGCATCAGCTGGATAGGTTCAGCCTTGGACAATTGGTACGGGGTTCCAACAAGCAAAACTTGTTTTATCGCCATTTAATTTTTGAAAATTTGAATTGAGCCAGTCTTTCAGAGTTGACAGTGAGGACGACATGCAAAGACCAGACGCATTGATGGATGATGGCTTTGCGTGGATATATATTTGGATGTCATTGGCATAGCAATGGTAGCTTAGATTGATGCTGCACAGGATATGGCCAAGTGGTTGTAGGTAGATGCTGAAGAAGAGTGGGCCGAGATCTGAACGCTGAGGAACTCCAGACAAAACAGGATGGATCTCTGAGTTTTGTCGTTCGAGGCTGGGTATAGCCAGAGACCCCTATACCCTCCAGTCGCTCAAGTAAGGTCGGGTGGTCAACTGTATCAAAGGCAGCGCTCTGGTCCAGGAGGCCAAAGAATACTCGGCAAGCCTTCACTACGCATTCTAATGTGGGTCTGCTGACCATGAGAACCGTCAGCCTAGCAACGGCTTCATGGCAACAACGTCGCTAGCGACGGGGTGCTCAGTGTGCAGCAGGGAGTCCACGCAGTGGTATCATGCGATCCTCACCAAGAGAAGGTTCTGCCCCACGCGGTTTGCGGTTCACTCGCTGCACCGCGAACCCGGCTGTGACCTGAGTTCAATTCCCGCTCACGGCCACCAACACCACAGATGATTTTCTGAACCAGTGCTGGGTCTCCCTTGGTCGACCCAGCCTCAAATGAGTGCCTGGTGCGGTGTAAACCTGGACACTAGGGAGGCAAAAGGCGGCCTAGGTGTTGTGTTGACCACCCACCAACCCGTGTGCCGTGCCGGCCTTCATACGGTCTACTCTCTGGCCGTACAGACTAAGGTTATTCTGGGGATCTTTGTGTTTGGTGTGAAGGTGGTGGGTCTGGGATGGATGTGAGAGGGTTGATGTGAATACAGCTCGATGTGTACGAGAGGTCGGTCACCCCTCCACTAGGCATTTTTCCTACCTAAAGCCACGGTGGAAACACCTAACCAAGATTGTAATAGGGGCTCCATGGGGACAGAAGTTCATCTTACCTTCTGGCAAAACACAAGTTCGATCTCTCCAATACGGGGCTTGCTGCATGTGCCCAGATCGCACCTCCATTCGATGGGTGTCAAAGCCTTCTCTCGCACTGCTCCCAGTCTCTTGAATGCCCTTCCATTGGCGATTCGGTCAGCAGAGTCCCAAGGCATCTTCAATACCGTCTCAAGACTTGTTTCGTAAGGCCTTGAAATCCTCCGGCTGGGACTGTTGATGCTGCTCACTGTTGTTGTTCTTAGATGATGACTCAATGTTGACCTGTGCCTACTCAGGAAGTTATTCCCTTCTTTATTTGTTTAACTATGATTGCATGTGTTATTTTCGTTGATGTATAGTTATTTTACGCTAATTCATCTACTGTGATGTTGCTGTTGACATGCCGTTCTCTCCACAACTCTGTGCAAAGCTTTGTGACCCTTGGGTGAAAAGCTCAATTATTATCATCCAGCTTAGATAGCATTTGATGTGACTGCTGTACATAAGTGAAAGATTATCTATTTGTAAATTAGTAAGGTAGCCTTTTATGATTGTTTAGCATTATGTTGCTCAAGTATGAAGTCCAAATATTAAAATCCCATTTGCAGGATCCAGACTCAATGTCGGTAATTCCTCCAGAGACGGGAAAACACTGCGGTTGGCCATGTGGAATGTCACAACACTCGCTGGGAGGAAATTACAGTTGCTGTGATGCAAACGACTGAAGAACCACTCGCTACGATTATAAAACAATTCAGTAGATTTCTGCAACATATTGTAGATGCACAACGATCACATTGATTTTTCAAGTGAATAAAGTCCCCCATGCGTCACTGGTGTTGTCCAATCACAGTGGTGTGAATTTTTTTGAGAAACATAGGCAACTCAAACTACGGCGCATTGTCGATGACCTTTATTGCTCGATAGGGCTGTGATTTCATATTTCTTGTAGACGTCATCGTTGTCTAAGGGTCAACTGCCTCACGTTCTTGGCCAAAATCCAAATGAACGAGGTTCATGCTGACTTCTCAAAATGCAAGCAATGTGTTATGCATTAAGAAACCATACTCATAATATCGTTAATACATTTAATGATTAATTATTAAAACAACACATTAGAAACCTGTCATTAATATGAAACCATATTCGATATAATCCTAGTTGCAAAAATGCATCATATCACATAACACTTATCAGAAATGGAGCGGCACGGTGGCCCAGTGGGTAGCGCTGTCGCCTCCTCACAGCAAGAAGGTCCCGGGTTCGAATCTCGGCTCGAGTGCCTTTCTGTGTGGAGTTTGCGAGTTCTCTCCCCGTGTCCGCGTAGGTTTTCGCCGGGTACTCCGGTTTCCTCCCACAGTCCAAAAAAAACAGCTTTGCTGCATAGGTAAATTGGCTCGCAGACAAAATTGTCCTCAGTGCCCGGTGATGGACTAGCGTCCCATCGTGGGTATATCCCTGCCTTGCGCCCTGTGTCTGCCGGGATAGACTCCGGTTCACCGCGACCCTGTACAGGACTAAGCGGTTTCTACCAACAGGCGAAACGAGACTCTTTGTAACGTGCGCAGTTTAGTTCTCTTTCATAAAGGAGACCTCAGAGTCTCGAGACAAATTCGACAACAGAGTACTGATAAACAAATGATGTCATTAACCTTCGGACCGTAAACAAACGCCCACAAGACTGCCGGTCCACACAACATACCTGGACGTGTGTTGAAAGATTGTACAGAAGATCTCAAGGATGTCCTCACGGACATCTTCAACGCCTCTTAAGCCAGCTGTTGTCCCCACATACTTCAGAACGTCCACCATTATGAAGTGCTTCGCAAGGCTAGTCATGCACCAAATAACATTCATCCAGCCTCCCACCCTGGACCCCTGTCAGCTTGCATATCGTGTCAACCGGTCCACTGATGACGCAATCTCATCTGCCCTCCACTTAGCCCTCACTCATCTGGACACGAAAGGCTCATGCTGGAATGTGGTTCATAGATTTCAGTTCAGCATTTAGTCCCATCATCCCTCAGCAGTTGATAAGGAAACTGTGCCTGCTAGACCTGAGCACCTCACTCTGTAACTGGATACTGGACTTTCTCACGAAGAGACCCTGTTCTTCACCCTGCTAACCCATGACTGTGTACCAACTTACAGTTCCAACCACTTTATCAAATTTGCTGATGACAACTGTGGTGCGTCTCATCAGCAACAATGACGAATTGAACTACAGGAATAAGGTGAACCAACTGGCCACATGGTGCAAATAAAATCTTTCCCTGCACAGGGAAAACAAAGATTGTCATTGACTTCCGGAGAGCCCACACCCAGCACCCCCTGCTGACCATCAACGGTACTGCTGTGGAACGGGTGGGTGAGCAGCTCCAAAAATCTGGGTGAGTTCATCACCAAGGACTTCTCCTGGACAAACAACACCGCATCACTGGCCAAGAAAGCCCAGCAGCATCTTTACTTCCTTCGGAAGCTAAAGAGAGCAAGAGCCCCGGCACCCATCATGTGCTCCTTCTACCGAGACATCATTGAGAGCATTCTGAGCAGCTGCATCGCTGTGGTTTGGGAGCTGCAATGCCTCCAACCGCAAGACCACGCATAGTGAACGCGGCTGGGAAGATCATTGGTGGACATTTACAACACCCGCCTAGCATCTTCAGTCTCCTGCCATCTGGAAGAAGATACCGGAGCCTCCGAGACTGCTGAACTCTGTCCCTTTGCCTCTAAAAAGCCTGGACTCTAACTTACTCATCCAACCCCCTTCACGTCCAAAAGCAACAGCCATAAGAACATTTTAATACATGTATACACACACACACCTACACTCAGCACGAGCCACCTTGTACAGAACACTACAAATAAAACTGCTAATTTTCTCATCCTGTGGATGGCATTTTACTTGCACATCTTTTCATCTTTATTTGCACTATGTTTGTTCTATTTGTACTATATTTGTTATCATTAGTTTTTGTTCTTGATCTGTGCCTTGTATGTCCCTCCCGATCCCCAGCTTAGCTTAAGTTGTCTCATCTCATTGTCAGAAACTGCTTAGTCCTGTACAGGGTCGCGGTGAGCCGCAGCCTATCTCGGCAGACACAGGGCGCAAGGCAGGGATATACCCACGATGGGACTCCAGTCCATCACCGGGCACTGGGGGCAATTTAGTCTGCAAACCAATTAACCTATGCAGCAGCATGGGTTTTTTGGACTGTGCGAGGAAACCGGAGTGCCCGGCGAAAACCCACGCGGATACGGGGAGAGAACATGCAAACTCCACACAGAAACGCACCCGAACCGAGATTCGAACCCGGGAATTTTTGTTGTGAGGTGACAGCGCTACCCACTGGGCCACTGTGCCACCCTTAGCTTAACTTTTAAATATCAAAATTGTTGGTAGTTTGAGTATTTTTTTTATCCTAGTATTTTTAGACCCGTGAGGTTCTTTCAATCCGTGTATATGCCAACACCGGAGTCTGAGAGAAATGGCATTTAGATCCTCTGTATGTCCTGTACATATAGCAGAATTGCCAATAAAGTTAAATGTGAAATGTGTTTATCATAAATAATATCAACAGCATTTGCCTGATCCACGATACGAGGATTAGCGGCTTGGCAATGTTACATTATAACAGTACTGTGTATTATTTATAATGATGTTCACGCTGAGCATGGATGGTATGAGATACCCTCCTCTTTAACAGTCTACCATCTCGCCATCTGGGTTATAATCAGTGGTAATACACTGATCGTGGTGAGCGAGGGTGCGAGAGACCGAGCACAGTATTATTTTATAACCATACGCAATCGTCGCGATGTAGTTCCACTCCTGTAGCTGTGCATACTGAACAAGTACTCGAACTGGCCTCCCAAAAACTGGATCGACGAATAGACCAGTTAATCATGATCACTTCACAGTCACATGTTTATGCACGGAAGAAGATGAACTCAGACAGTTATAGGAATGCAGGTATCGCCTGTTATAATAATTATAATTGCATTTATAGAGCGCTCCACATCCGAGGGTCACAAAGCGATGCACAGAGCTGTGGAGAGAAGGACCACGTCAACAACAACGACATGAGAATGGATAATCAGCAAGAGCAACGCTTTTTTGGGGGGGGTTATTTTTTAAATGAAGTCGCCGATCTAGTGGTAGGTTCCCAATCCTTGGTGTAATGAATGGGGTGTAGAGGAAGTGATCACGGCGCAGGAGACGAAATAAATATTGTTGCCAACAAGCCTGGAGGTACTGAGTGTTAAATCTGTCACCTCAATGGATGCTTCAGAAGAGCTCCAGTGAACAACAGGACTCAACCACGGTCTCCCTCTTCACATGTACGTCAGATAAAATGATTATCCGATATCCCTTGAACCGTGAGTTCATTCACAAGAAAATCAAAATGCAGACTCTCTTGAGCTCCGTTCACGAACAAGCACCGAGGTTTTGAGAGTCAAAATTTTACATGGTGGATGCCACTTGCGGCAGAGCTAATGATAACTGTTAGTGTGGGATTATCAGCATTCCTTATCAACTTAATTCTCGGGTGTGGTGGCATTCACCAGCTGAATTCCTTGTTGTTCATTTGTTGGGAAGTAGGGAGATGAGGGGGCATCCGTGGTGTATGGAGGAGCTGAAATGGGGTAAAAGGGGGTGTTTTCCATCGAGGGGACATCGGCGGGGGGCCAACGGGGACCCGTGGTGTGGTGTGGGGAGGGGGTGTGGAAGCAGTGAAAGGGGTTCGGTGGCAGGAACAGAACGTGGTAATAGCGGCCGTCATTGGGGGTCTTGAACGGACAACGGATACCGTCTTCTTGTTTTGGTGAGCAGTGCGATACGATAGCCACGCAGATGGCACGGCTAATGTTGCTGTTCTCAACGCTCGTCGTGAGTGAAGACAAAGGCAGACTGGTCTTGGGACGCCCTGTTTTGTTGTTGAGACTTGTCCTGCCGAGATAGGAGAGGTGTCGGTGAGGGGGTGAGACGGGAGGCGGTGTCGGTACGGAGGGAAAGTTGAGGGATGGTTGCAGTCACGTGTCCGCCCTTTGCTCAGGGTTGCGAACATTTGATGGACAGCGGTAACCACTCAACAAATGTATAGACTCAAAATCACTAAAAACTTCAGAAACAAAATATAATGCTAAATAATCAAAAGGCATCCCTACTACTTTTCATAATGACAATCTTTCACTGATGCACAAATCACATCAAATTTAATCTGAACTGCATGACACCGACACCTGCATGTATTCTTGTAATCAAAGAAGCCTGTGAATAAGATGTACACTGTAGGAGATTCATTGTCTCGAGCTCCAGGTTACGAATCTTCCCAGACTCCACCTGCACGTGCTGGCCCCACCTACTCTGCTCTGTCCAAAAATTCTACCCACACTTCCACATCCGGGCGGCACGGTGGCCCAGTGGTTAGCGCTGTCGCCTCACAGCAAGAAGGTCCCGGGTTCGAATCTCTCGGCTAGGGTGCCTTTCTGTGTGGAGTTTGCATGCTCTCCCCGTGTCCGCGTGGGTTTTCGCCGGGTACTCCGGTTTCCTCCCACAGTCCAAAAGCATGCTCCTGGATAGGTTGATTGGCTCGCAGACTAAAATTGTCCCGCAATGCCCGGCGATGGACTGGCGTCCCGTCGTCGGGTGTATTCCTGCCTTACGCCCTGTGTTTCCGGGATAGGCTCCGGCTCACCGTGACCCTGTATCGGATTAAGCGGTTTCAGAGAATGAGATGAGATGACATTATTATTTGGCAGCCGCCGTTACTCAGGGCGATCACACGCCGAGGGGGATAATGCGATATGGCCATTGTTTCAACTGCCGCACGGGATGGAATGATCCGGGAACGTCCGGATTGCAACTCCAGTGTGCCAAGTTAAAATGTCAACAACATCAGTAGCTTTATCTGGAGTCCGCTGAGAAGCACGGAGAGGTAACTTAAACTTGAAAACTTTGCTCTGTGGTTAAATCTAGATGGCCTTGATATTTAACACCCTTTTATTGACACGCGTAAAATGTGCTTACATAATAGGAAAAAAAGTTCTTCGCTGATAAAACATTGACGTCAATTACAAACTTTCGGCGCGACAGGCTGAAATGCAATACACTGGCAAAATAACAATAATAATAATAATAAAATATATGACAAAAAGCTTTTAGAGTGGCCCCAGCAATTTGGCTGCACTCGCTCATAAACGCTACAGTGGAATCTTGCCACGTGCCTGTGTGTGGGATTGTTAGAGTGGCACGAGTCTCTGTAAACAACAAGCCTGTCAATCACAAACCGTGGTCAATATGGCTCTCATTGTATCGTACGCTGAGAGCCCTGCAGATGTGATGACAGTCCGTGGCTGCGGTGCAACTGAGCAGAGCCTTCTGCTCTCATCTGCATCATCTGCCGTTGTCAATCCACTGCTAGATGAAGGCCTCCCCAGCCCGCCGACATCTCTCACAATTCTGCAATGTAGTAATCCACTCCTAGGTAATATTCTCTCAGACGCATTCCATTTCTTGATATCCACTCTCTCATTATACTTCACCATCCATCGACAATAATCTCCTAGAGAAAACGTGTTCTGCCCGAAACCCCTCTTACTTCTGTTAGCCGTTAGAATGATGTGATTTAACTATAATCCGTGTGTGCATATTTCACACCTATCAATGGTGATTTGAAACATGCATCTCTTTGTTCCAATCGTTTAGTCCGTGACCCTGTTTCTCAGCCAAGTCAAAGTAGGCAGCACTCGCTGATTCATCGCTGCCTTCGTTGCCACGTGGCTGCATAACACAATTTAAACCGAGCCCGTTACAATGTGTGGTCTTAAAATCGTAACGATCATCTACGTCGTGATAATGGTGGTGAAAATAGGATATGTTTGCATATAATTTTATAGCCACTTTATGATAATATTTCCCTTAATTTATAAGCTCGGCTCTGATTTTATGTTCCAGAGGAAATAGGCCCATTAAGATGCAATACAATCCTATTAAGGCTAATCGAATTCCTAAACCCATGTCCCAAAACGCTCTACAGCAGACACACAGATTGGTCTATTGCTTTTAACGTTGTTTGAAGGTAATACAATGCCACGTGTTTTAGTTTGATGCCACCTATTGCCCCAAAAGTCGAGGACATTTCCAGATGGCGATTCACTCACGCAGACAATAAACGCTTTGTTAAGTTCTCTGCCCAGCGTTGGAGGTTCGCTGTGTCATTAGTTTGTTGCTCTCTTTGATCCAATAACACAATTCTGTTATTGTGACCTCGTATGAAGGAGAATAAGACGGAGGGATTTCCAAAGCCAGAAGGGGGAGAGCGGGGCACACAGTCAGTGTTAAACGCGAAGCAGAGTGAGCAACGTGCGTCTCGCTCAACCTCTCTCAACCACTCTTTGCACCGCGCACGCCGTGTTCTCAATGTCAAGGTTGCCGCTTTGGCCGGGTGGCAGCTGCAGCTTCTGAGAGCTCAATAGGTTTTGCTCGCAAGAAACTTAGTTACTGGAAATAAACCAAGTGAAACTGACTGCCATGACCATCACTAAAACTAACTCGTATTCGCACGGGTTTTTTTTTTAATTCTCCGCACTCCTTAAGTGTCGCGCTTTGTCCATTATCGTTAAATGATGCGTGCCAATCACGTAGGCTCCACTATCTACCCAATCAGCGCGCGAGAGTGAGTGAGAGAGGAGCCGTTCCAACGTGTGGAGCGCAGTCTCCACCACACGATAAAGAGTGTCGGGGGGGATCTCAGCTTTCAGTCCCCAGCCCCCCGAAGTCCTCCAGCAGATTCCCTAGTGCCCAGAAGTCTCTGAGAGCTGTTTCAGGTGTGCTTCGTTTTACCAGGTAAGGTCGCAAAGGGTCAGGGCCGAGTCATATTTGCAAAACTGACCTGGGTCTCCGAAATCACTCAGACTCTGCAAATGTCACGTGACAAAAGCTGTTCATGTGCCAGTGCAGAAATTATTTTTGCTGCACGTAAAAATAAGTTAATGACTTTTGTCAGGATGACAATTTACAAACAAATGCTCCCATGGTGTCGCGCTTCATCGCTACTAAAGAGGCAATTCAGTTGCATGCAGCTCTAATATTGGACACTAATTTTCACTGGTAGCTTATGTTGAAGCGAGCAGTGCAACTGTAGCTCATTTGTCTCATGAACAATAGTTCATGATTATAGTAAGAAAAACACAACATCAGGGGACCCTCCTATGTTCGTATACAGTCCATCTCTCTGAGGCATTTGCTTGCCAATACGTACAACTGTCAGTGAAATGTTGAAGGTTACAATTCTGAGAGTGTGCACCAGAATCGAGAATATTCGACCTCGCTTGAAGGCTGATTGACAGTTGACAAGCTCAGGGGTCCCTCGGCAACATCATCTGAGATAAATCATCAACGGATTTCTTAAAAAGCAAAATATATCTTTCACCTTGCTAAATATCAATCGTATAGCGTTTACAAAGCAAGATCTTTCACCTTGCCAAATCTCACTCGTATAGCGTTTACAAAGCTAGATCTTTCACCTTGCCAAATATCAATCGTATAGCGTCTACAAAGCTAGATCTTTCACCTTGCCAAATATCACTCTTATAGGGTCTACAAAGCTAGATATCTCACCTTGCCAAATATCAATCGTATAGCGTCTACAAAGCTAGATCTTTCACCTTGCCAAATATCACTCTTATAGGGTCTACAAAGCTAGATCTCTCACCTTGCCAAATCTCACTCGTATAGCGTTTACAAAGCTAGATCTTTCATCTTGCCAAATCTCACTCGTATAGCATCTACAAAGCTAGATCTTTCACCTTGCCAAATATCAATCGTATAGCGTCTACAAAGCACATCTTTCATCTTAAGCTGACCACTGAGAAAAATTAAGGCTGTAACTTTATCGAGTTTTATGTTAATCCCATGACGTTTTCCGTTTCTCAACTCACAATTTAGTTTGTGTGCCTTGGCTCGTGGGTAGCGCTGCTAATCGAGAGTCTACTGCCCATCCTGACAGGTCAGCTCTTGAGAGAAATGCTCTCACTTCCAGCCATGAAAACCTGCATCGATACACATTTAACAGTCAGAGAAAATGCCTGAAAAATATGCACGGCAGTAACATTTTAACGTTAGAGACTTGCATTAATCTTACCAAGACCATTTTCAAGCATTGTGTCGCGACTGCGCTGTTGAAATCTGTAAGTGGTTTTGACCATAGACGGCCAATTGTAAATGTAAGACACCCTTCTCATCTCATCTTATTGTCAGAAACCGCTTAGTCCTATACAGGCTCGCGGTGAGCCGGAGCCTATCCCGGCAGACACAGGGCACACGGCAGGGATATCCCCACGATGGGAAGCGAATCCATCTCGGGCAATTTAGTCTGCGAGCCAATTTAACCTATGCAACAGCATGTTTTTTTGGACTGTGGAAGGAAACCGGAGTACCCGGCGAAAACCAACGCGGACACGGGGAGAACATGCAAACTCCACACAGAAAGGCACCCGAGCCGAGACGCGAACCCGGGACCTTCTTGCTGTGAGGAGGCGACAGCGCTGCCCACTGGGCCACCGTGCCGCCCCAGTGAGTATTGAAAATGATGATAACGATTGTTTCCATTCAGATTCGAGGATTCTGTGTAGTCATGGGTTAATATTCACGTTCTTTTTGTTTAACATGACAACTTAAGAGACCAGGACAGTCGAATCTGCAAGAGTAACCTGGGAATTAGTCGACCAGTAGGGGACCATTATTGCTGTGTATAATCTCAATCGAGTTAATTATGGTGTAATCTTTTTAAATTTGCCACCGTGAATTATGCTTAGGTGTTTGGTGTAAAGTCCTAGTAATGGTCACCATCATGCGTGCTCGTTTTAATCTCCTCCTTAACGTCATTGTGAAATAAAACACTCGGTTGCGATTTTCAGTCTCCAGTTTTGGTTCCGCACAAAGTGAGCGCCGTGGGACGCCTCGACTGGGACTCTTCCCTTGGCCGAGATGTAAACGCCCGGAGGATACGAGTCCACACTGGATATGCGATGCCTTCACATTGGTCAGAAAGGCACCCCCTTGAGTATTCATCCGTTAGGCTTACAACGAGAAACACAAACGATGTGAAGATGTTTAAAAAGAGACATAATTCAAAACAGATATTAAGCCACATGCTGTGATGTGCTCTGTGTGTATTGTTGATACTTTTCCCGCATGTATTTTGTGGAAAGCTGATATGAATTCAAAAATAAAAGAGCCCTCATAACATTGTTTCATCTTTCCTAACACAATAACGATTATGAGCAAATAATTGGGATGTTGCCAAATTGATTCACTTATGAGCAGTGTGAATACAAGAATGAGATAATCCATACTTAATCTACAATGCAGCCAAAACAACATGCATAATATAAATAATTCACAACTTTATATTAAATGTAACACTGAGCTGTAAAGGATTTAATATTCGACTCATGCCTTTGCGGGCGGCACGGTGGCGCAGTGAGTGGCGCTGTCGCCTCACAGCAAGAAGGTCCCGGGTTCGAATCTCGGCTCGGGTGCCTTTCTGTGTGGGAGTTTGCATGTTCTCCCCGTGTCCGCGTGGGTTTTCGCCGGGCACTCCGTTTTCCTCCCACAGTCCAAAAAACACGCTGCTGCACAGGTTAATTTGCTTGCAGATTAAATTGCCCGCAATGCCCGGTGATTGACTTGCGTCCCATCGTGGGTGTATCACTGCCTTGCGCCCTGTGTCTGCCGGGATAGGCTCCGGCTCACTGCGACCCTGTACAGGGCTAAGCGAGATGGAGATGAGACTCATGCCTTTGTGTGAAGGATGTGTGTTCTTCCCCTGCTCTGCATGGGGTTTCCTCCCCATTCTTCAGTTTCCTCCCATAACCAAACATACTTACAATGTCACCAGCATTGGCCAAACACACCGGTGCTCAAAATGTTCCTGCAAATGACTCAATTCGTATGTCACACAGCAATGTTGCACAGTGCTGCAAAAACTTGGCAGGACCCACCTGAAAAAGGAGTCTTGGGACTCACTGAAACCTTCCTGCTTAACGAAGCGAAATATAAATAAGCGGATGTGTGGGCCCCAGCCTGGTGCTCCCCCACCCCCCCTTGTTATTCACAAGAGTTTCATATTGATGGATCACACAGCAGAAGCTGACAATCTTTCAAACCAACAATCCCATCGCCCTGAAAAAAAATCTGCTAAAAACCGTTGCCTAAACAGGTTGCCACCGTATATCCTTAAGGCGCGAGACAGCAGGCCCTGTTTTGACAGTTGAAATGGATTTGATTTATAACAGTCAAACACTGCTCCAGTTAAGTGACAGGAAGGACAGACATTAGATACAACTGGAGATGCGTTCGTAGGCGGAATTAAATGACATGCCTCTGGGCATGCATGCGTGGTAACGTCTTTTGAAAGTACAAAGTGTGGGTAAAAATGCTTCTAATACGTTTATGCAAAGTTAAGGATCTTCAACGAGCACTGAATTCGAATCAGCTCCGTACAGATCCTTGTCTGTAACGCTGTGTGGCTTTCGTCTTGCAAAATCGTGACACGTGTACAAAAACGATTTTGCACAAGACAAGAAAATGCATTTCAAGTCGGTACCAGGATCATTATTGTGTTCAAGGTTGACAAACGCATCCTCGAATCACAGCAGCGCGTCATTGTAGCGTATGTATGTGTGTGCCTGTGTACCCATGCATGTATGGGCTTGATTTGCTGGTAATCATAATGCAGGAGTTATGTTTTATGCCTGCGCCTGAAATGTCTAAATATGCATTCTGTAGATTGCCAAATTATGGTAAATTATTGTGCTGAAATAGTTTTGTAGAAATTGTTTTTTTTTGCTATACTAATTTTGTTACTGAAAGTGCGCCCACATACACAGATAGCAGCGCTGCAACTATAAATGTGTGCGCATATACAGTCCTTACTGTAATCATGTTTACAAAAGAACTATTTTAATATGTTTTGTGCAGTTTAATGATGTTTAGTCTCCGAAATATAAACTTCACTCTCTTCATAAAAAAAGAAAAATAGATTTCATGATCTATGAGGGTATTATTTTTCAATTTTGTCCATATATGTAATCTTGAAATAAAATGTCACGCATTTATAATCCATGTTAAACTGATTTGGCAATATAACATATGCTCTAACCTCGATCTAACAGTCGCATATTCGGTGTGACCTTCGCTTAATGGCCATACTGCGCTCAATGTCAGCACAGTTACATTGGTGTCATCTCATCTCATCGTCAGAAACCCCTTAGTCCTGTACAGGGTCGCGGTGAGCCGGAGCCTATCCCGGCAGACACAGGGCGCAAGGCAGAGATATACCGACGATGGGACGCCAGTCCATCACCGGGCACTGCGGGCAGTTTAGTCTGCGAGCCAATTAACCTATGCAGCAGCATGTTTTTTGGACTGTGGGAGGAAACCGGAATGCCCGGCGAAAACCCACGCGGACACGGGCAGAACTTGCAAACGCCACACAGAAAGGCAACCGAACCAAGATTCGAACCCGGGCCCTTCTTGCTGTGAGGCGACAGCGCTACCCACTTCTGTGTGGTTGAGTTTATTTTCTGCTGATGTACGTTATTCACGGCTCGATTCATCACGATTGCTCTACAAAGCTGTTCTTTCGAGACAGCCGTGTCAAGTGCCCCCCATCGTCTACTTGGCGACATTTCGCCTCCCACGTTAGAGGCATCCGAAGGCTCGCTCAGCTGCGTGTGGCGAGGCAGCACGCGTGCCGCTGTCATTATGCTCAGATTAAAATGCAATGTACATCTTTAGTTTCGTACGCAATTTAATATAATGTAACGTTCAGCATTGCTCGAGCCTTTGATGTGATTACTTCGATTGGATAGAATAGTGAAAATAAAAACTGGAAATTTTAAATATGTATGGTTTTGGAGCGCTTGGATATTCGTCTGAGATGCGAGCACACGGCATACGATGGTGGTCACGATTAATACGTTCACAAACACGCGGAGGTGTTCGCTTTGAAAATCAACATCAAGAAACGATTCCGCTTGTTTAGTGATTCAACGCTGATACGCGGCATCTGATGATGCACGCTGCTCTCGTCATAATCACATCGGCGCATTTGAATTTGTGGCGCAGATTTAAATTCCACTAATCAAAGTGCCCTTTCTTAATGGTCTTATCTAAAAATAACACTTCCAACGGTCATTATACGTTACATATTTACATTTGTTGAAACATCTGAATATAAACTTCAGAGGTACCATCGGAATGCTATCATGAAGACTAAACTGCAGCGAGCATTGTCTCACCCAGTTTCAATGTCCTCACAAGATGATTTTAATGATTACCAATTATTATTGAGCAAATGCTCTTATCCAGGGTAACTTACATCACACGCATACACAATTCTTATAAATACATACGACCATATCAAAGAACTACCTCTCTCATGGCCAACACCATCAATAATGATCTGAACCGATGCTGGACCTGATCTAACTTGAGCACCTCTTCGCGGTGTATAAACATCGCCAGTGGTGAGACAAAGGCGGCCGAGCGTGCTACTGGCCACCGGGCCCCTCTGTGTGCTGCGCCTGCCTTCAGAGGTGCTCGCTAACACAAGCACTTGCCCCAGAAGTCTGTTAAATGCTACGGGAGGTAGGATTGCGGGGGGTTGTGTGTGGGGGTCGTTGCGTTGTTTGCAGTACGCAGTGGCGGCGTAGCGTCAACGGGGCAGTGGGAATGATCTGATATTCGTGTCTGGCGAGCCAGCCAGCACGCCATGGCAGCGAGACTGAGAGACAACAACAACAAACCCCATCTCCTCCTCTTAACATTGCGCGCATTGTGCGTGGAAGCCGCTGTTTCTCCTTGCTGAGTGATGGAGCCACTCCTTGCAGAGTCGATCGCTCGGCTGGCTGAGCAACGACGCGAGCGGTTGCGGCTGCACGAGAGAATGAGCAATGCGGAGCGGTTGCAGCTGCACGAGAGAATGAGCAATACGGAGCGGTGCAGCTGCACGAGAGAATGAGCAATACGGAGCGGTGCAGCTGC
>JAZEWT010000007.1:26063006-26076717 GCA_036362905.1 Mordacia mordax | reverse complement strand
GCCAACAACAGGAAACTGACGCACCGTCCGCTCGCGCGCCTTCCAGATGACATCATGTATATACCGGCGAGACAATGGGTAAGCAACAGAAGCTCGCCAACAAGGGTTTTGCAATCGCACTGTCCGTCCCGAAAGACTCTAACTCCACACACTCACCCAGTCAGCGACAAGAGACCAGCGACGATATATGGATGCAGAGGCCTTCTGGATGTTTTCAATGCTTTAATGTCTTAACCATACTCGTAAGTATACCGCACATGACCGGATAACAGCCCACAACGGTCTGCTGCCTTCCCCCCATACATCAGCGCTATCCTACATCTTCACGCAGCCTCCTCAAAAACTTCCCAGGCGAGAGTGTTCCCAGCCCTCCTCACACCGGCTTATATCCACATTCGCACGCCCGCACGCGCAGCTGCCACCCGCGTCACCCATCACGAGTTGTTTTTATGACTCAGCGTGGGCGTCGTCTCATCACCTGACCCGGCCGCCTCGGCACCCGGTCACTCGCTCACTGGCAACTTGTGTGGACACGGAGGAGGGGGGGAAGCCTAACGCACTGCCCACCTGCACGTGGCCTGGCACGGTCGAGGCTAGGCGCCACATACTATACATGTGGAGATTAGATTGTATGTCTAGAGGCGTGAAACGTTATTAAAAGCAACTTTCACGAAATCCATTTGCAGGAAACCACAGACGGCAACCAGAGAGAGAAAAGTGAGAGAGGGTAGAGGGGGCGGACGAGTGGAAGATGCTCGGCAGTGATGGTGGCGGGGGGGGGTAGGTAGGGGAAGTGACTGTGCAGGTGCAGGGAGCGATTGGGGGCAGCGATGTGGTAAGGGCATGAAGGAGGAAGGGGTAGGGAGGGGGGCAGTGATGCGGGGGGAAGGGCACGGGTTCGGGCGCTGTCCCGTTACAGAGTCCGGGAGCGAGTCCACTTCAGGAGCCATGCTGATTGCCCATCTCGTGGCCGCGCTCAGCCTCGTGGCCGCGACTCGCGGAGAAGGTGAGACCAGAAACGAGCTACCGCCTCCTGGTATTGGGGCTCCCCTAGGTAGACTCAGCCTCAAGTGAATGCCTGGTGAGGTGTGGAAACATCGCCACCAAGGAGACAAAGTTAGCCTGGCGTGGTGCTGCCCTGCTGGCCACTCGATGCTGCTCGCTAACAGTGCTTGGCTCTACAGGCAATTAAGATTATGCGGGGGATCTGTTTGCTTAGATTCATGGAGAGCGGTGGTGCAGCGCTTAGCACACCGCATCCGGACTCGGAAGTGTGAGGTGAAGAATTCTCACTCAGCCAACGTAGCTAACGGCTGTCTGAACCGCTGGACCTCCTCGAGGTCCACTCGGCCTCAAACGAATACCTGGTGCCGGGAGACAGAGGCTCGCCCTCGTATGTCGTTCTGGCCTTACTAGGTGCTCGCTGACAGCACTGGGTTTCACTGGAGGTCGCTGTCTCGACGTGTGCGTTGATTAGTGTTGTCATCTGTTCCGATTTGGCTGAGATTGCTCCGTTTTTGCGACATATCTCGTTTAAGCTAATATTATCCCGGGAACTAAATATCTCGGTGTTTTTTTCTCTGATTCCTCATTCTAAGTTTAGTATCCCTCTTATCATCACGTCTGTACATCATATTGTTCCTTCTTGCTGACCTGTGAGCTATTCCACAACACAGGTTGGCAGCGAGCCATCATCCTGGCACTACGACAGAGCATAGCTCGGGAACATGTATTCCTTCTGCAGAGTTAAAGAATAGGAGAGAGGGGACTTTTACTGTAGCGGTGTGGCACCACGACTCGGACAGCAGACTCGTGGCGGCTCGGCGATAACCGCCACGGCGATTCACTCCACGGACTTTCAGACAGCGAGCAGAGACTTCTTGTCTTTTGATGGTTTATTGAGCAACACGCGGGACCCGGGCATAACGAACTCGAGCGGCGAGACTACATGTTGACGACTGATGACTGCCCCGTCTCCAAACAGCCACTCCCCCACTCACGAACTCCGTCTTTATATCCCTCCGTCTCGCCCTCCCCCACACCTTCCGGATGACCTCATGCATAACCACTTGTTACAATGAGTCACGCACTACGTGTGTAATGTGTGTTGTGAACCGGAGCCCGCCAGCAAGGGATTATGTAAATCAACAATCGAGTTCGATGAATCACGGGTCTCGCAAGTAATCGCACTAACGCTCGTAAACTCTTAACTCCACAGCGGGTTGGAATTTTCTGGAAGAGCCACGTGGGGGGGACGGACAGTACGAGTTGCGGGAGAAGGGTGGCGTCATTTAGAAGGCGCTAGAAGGGGCCACGGGGATATATAGACGGGGGAGTTGGAGGGGCGAAGAGTCTCCTGGGGGAACGAGAAGGAGCGTCGCGATGTAGGCAGCTCGTTGTAGGCCGCTACTCCGGCCCCGTGTCTTGCTGGTTTCAATAAAGCATCTAAAATCAAGAGGTCTCTGCTCATCCGTGCTCGCTGGCTGATCTATCGCGGAGTGGGCGCTGATCCTCGCCATGGTGTTGCCGCTGTAAGCCGTCACAAGCCCGCAGTCGAAGCCGTCACACTTCCTTGTTTGTTGAAGAATTATTTTTATCGCTTATTTTACGTCCTTATGTAATGCCATTGTTTGACTTTCAGTCGAACGTTTCCTGATGTTGTTGTTGTTGACACGTCGTTCTCTCCGCAGCTCTGTAGTGCAGGGCTTTGTGACCCTCGGGTGAAAAGCACTCTTGAAGTGTAATTATAATGACTGATTAGATTTTTTTTCTTTCAGAAATGGCTCTGGTGTCACAGGTTTTTGTAAGTAGAGCTTGCAACACTAGGGAGAAGGTGGAGGAAGATGTGGAGAATGGGAAGGAGGAGGAAGTTAATCATAGAACTGTATGGATTCTTTTTTTTAATAAAAAACGACCCTGTTATTCCAGGATTGTGTAAGTCAAAGGTGGCAACCCTAGTTCGCGCCTGCACGTTGATTCTGTCACAGTGCCGAGTGACTGCAACTACGAGGTGATTATTCACACGGGAGCTGACAATGGAGCCGGGACAGATGCCAAAATACGTATTGAAGTCCACGGCGACAGTGACACAACACTGACACTGGACGGCTCGGCGGGTTCAAGCACAAGCGCCAACGCGTTGGAAGCATCCGGGGTTAGTGACTTGACTTACGTTTACCTCATCGCGGAGTGTTTTTGCAGTAATAACACCTGTGCTTCAGACAAAGAAAGTACTGCCCGATGCATTTCGATTCCTGCCACAGACGCCTGTCTGTGTGGCGTTTGGAGTGGGTTAATTACGTGGCTATCCCTCCCCCCCACACCACTGTAGCTTATGGAGTGCTTCTGAGTCTCTCTTGGAATGAATACACGAAACTGAATACTCCCAGTGGAAGGGAAATAGTTGTCGTTCGTATAGTGGTGGGTTCCTAACGCCATAATTAAAGCTGTCTTCAATCCCCGAGATGACTAAAGTAGAAATGAAAGCCACCAATTAATACCTGAAATTCGGATGCTCCTGCTAGGCGAAAGAGGATTAAATCTTCGCCAAGAAGGGCTGCTACAGACCAGAGTTTATTATCCAAACACCGAGCATTACTATCATGACGTTTATATCCCACAAATACGGGCTTGCTGCATGTGCCCAGATCACACAACCATGTTTTTACCAGACCACATAGTTCATGCGATCTATAAGCTGAGTAAATTCTGTATTGACATAAATTTCACACGAATCACGTGAGCTATAGGCCAAATTAATATGTGAACGGAATAGGCTTCATTTATCCATGCAATCCATGTTTCAGGTTGGTGTTTGAATGACCTGAGGTTTATTTTTATCACTTTGTCTATAAGCCAAATTTCCATTTCTACCAGCCGGATGGAATGAACTTTGCCATGACCGTACCCTGCCATCACACGAACCTCACGACCTGGCAGATGCCAACGGCTGCCGTACAGCAGCTACACACAGGAAAGTGTAGGATTCGCTGCCCCTAGAAATATAGGGGTCGATGCCCCTAGTCCCCTCAATCCCTGCTGTATTAATAACGAATGGTGTATAACTGCTCCCTGCTGCCCCCACCGTCCATCTTCACTGCAAGTTCTATCTGCTTCGCGAGGGCCCCTCGTTCCTCTACGCACTGCCACCCACACCGCTTATCGTGCGGCGCTCCCCATATGCGTGCCAACCGCTGTGCCACCGAAACACACAATGCGCTAACCGCTGTGCCACCGAAACACTCACACAATGCGCTAACCGCTGCGCAAAAGCTGCCCTCTTGCAGCGTGCCAACCGCTGCACCACTGCTCCCCCCTCACACACAGCGAACCACTATGCCACCGATCCTCACTCACAAAGACGAAGATCCCTCGTGTAGCATCTCCAGACTGTCGGGTCAAGTGCCGTTAGCGAGCAGCGCCTATGAAGGTCGACACGGCACACGAGGAGGTGAGTGACCAGCACCACTCTCGGCTGCCGTTGTCTCCCTAATGGCACACACTGTACTAGACACTCATTTGATGCTGAGTCTACCTAGGGGAGACCCAGATACCGGTTCAAAAAAGCTGGTGAGCGAGATTTGAACTCGGGTCACCGGATTCGTAGCCCAACATGCTAACTGCTGGGCCTGTGATCCTCACACTCATTCACTCACACACAGAATTCTCCCCTCTGGTCACCGGCGTTAGGTTTCACACTGCGCCGACGCTCGCCTCACTTTCTAGTGATACAGTTACGATACACACGATGGGTGATGCAGACAAACTTTATTCTCTGCCGCCCGTCAGGTCCGCCTCTGCGCTGGCTCTCCATCTTTCAAATGGTGGCTGCCTCCCCGCCGACTCTGTCAACCTGCTATAAAATGGCGGGCGCCTTGTCTACACGTGTCTCCCTGCCCCCATATGAGCCCATATCTGAGAGCCTTCCTCTCACTCTCCTCGTGTCTCTGTCTCTGTCCCCCCGTAATTCCAGCAGTCGTCTGCCTACTCCTAACAGCGACTGTCATTTTCTCCTCCATTCAGCCATACGCCTCCTCGCCTCCTCTCCTCCCCCCTCCTTCATGGAAGACCCCTCAGTCACCTGCTCCCCCCTCTCCCTCTCTGATTCGTCCCCCTATTGTCCACAACCCTGTCCTCATTGGCCCTTCTCTCCACTCCCCCCCAACCGTATGCCGGCTCCTAAGTGGTCAGTCCGTCGTTCGTCCCTAACGTGGCATCTCCTCTGGCTCCAGGCGCGACCGCGTTGGAACCTGGCCCTTGACGGTGCCCCCGGCTGAACCAAATTTCCACAACTTGGGAGAAAACTTGGAATTTATCCCCCCTGGTGGGGTCCTGGTCTAAAACCCATAGTCGTATTCTCGGGGTGCACCGATGCAGGCCTCGACATCGTTGTTGGGTGTTAGGTGCGTGAGGTCCATGGCATTACAAGAAAGCTAAATCTTTGTGTCGAACCTCATCAATTCATGATACTTCAGCGTTTTGTTAATTATTAAGGTTCTTCATTGTAGGGTGCGCAGGTGTAAAGGGGAGTGGGGAGTGGTGACTCAGTGCTTCGTAGGCTGCGCTACAAACCTGGCAACTCGAGTTCGAATGCCGCTCATGACTATCCAGTGGTGATGAGCCTCCCCTAGGTCGACTTAGCCCCAATGTGTACCCAGTACAGTGTACAAACACTTCCACCAGGTATACAAAGGTGGATGGGTGCGGGGATAGCCAAACACCCCCTCGTGTGAGTGCCAATTATCGTGAGGACTCGTTAATGGCACTTATGGGCACATTCTGCCAAGGATACACGGGGAATCTTGTGTGTGAGTGTGTGTATGTTGGTAGGCGGTGGGGGCTCTTTGTTTTCATTTCACTGGATGAGCTTTTTGATGACTCCGCTCATCTGGTCTTGCCTTCGGTGTCATTGTCCATGGCGGGGTGTGGTGTGGTTTTATGGAAACAGGTGGCAGGATGCTGGAAAAAGAAGAAGAGCAGTGGGAGTGAGGTTGTCGGTGCGAGGGGTGGGGGGTGGGGGGGTTCGATTCTGTGGTGTTTTTGGTTTTTCTGGGTGTCCATATATTAATGGAGAGAGCGGAATCGTACAGCATAGTTCAGTATCTGTTGTGCTACAGGCACTATTGCACTTAATGATTGGGCAACACAGGCAACTGCAGCCCCCCACACACGTACAGGGGTGAGTGTAGGGGGTGACCAGCCGTTTAGCAGAGGGACGTTAATGTATAATTGATCAACTTATTACAATATATTGCATTGAAATACCACTTGATGCTCTGTTAAAATTAATCCAACTTTAGAATTGAAGTCACTTATGCTGATATTCTCTGGAAGGATTGAGTACTTTTTAATCAGGCGTGGAGAGGTGCCCTCATCGTTAAAATTCGCCCCAGGATTCACTAAGACCGCCCCCCCTAGGTACAGGACTCTAGTCATGTTGTTGAAGGGCTGTCTGTAGGTTGTCGTGGTTAATACTGGCTGAGTTCTTTGCTGGACTTGATATTTAAGTGAATAATAAAAAATCTTTCCTTGCAGGTCGACACATACTGCGAGCACTTGCCCTCTCTGGGGAGAATCAAAAACATTGAAGTAATAAACGATGCGACAGGTATCTTTGCTAATTGGAAGTTAAATAAGCTTGTGATCAAAGAGCGGAGCAGTGGATGCGTGACCGTGTTCAAATGCAACTGTTGGATTCCAAACTACAAGGAGATTTTCCCCGTGGAGGTAATGAGATTGGCGAATCGGAGGTAATATCACCATCACATCATGGCCCTTCCGTTCATTTTAAACAATTTGGCGATGTCAGGGGTAGTGGTTCCCATCCGTTTCTAGTAACACGGCACACTTTAATAGGGGAACAATTCCAATACCTCGTGACTCAAACATCTACACAAAGACATTTATAACATTATAGAGATACATGGAGATAACGAGATATGCGTAAAAATCAATAGAGATACAATGAGACACATAGAGATACGTAGCTTCATAGTGATGTATGGAGACCCATACGGACTCATGGATACACAGAGAAACATACCACTTATAAAGATACATAGAGACTCTTGAGACCCACAGAGATACATGAACAAACATATGTACCCAAAGAGCCTGATCAAAATAATCGCTGAAACAGATATATATGTCCATAATAAATGTATACATATTTAAACACATGCACAATATACAATAACAGCAATTGTGCACACATGTACCCCATGTCAATGAAATGTATGCCTGCATTTGTGAAACAAAACAACATCATAAGGAACACTCGACGTTGGTCATATATATTTGCCCTATTGTTTTGGCAACATTCGGTTTAAATGACGTTAATCGATTATACATTATACGATGACTCACTGTAATTAACCTGTAGCGCTTCTTTCTTTAGAAAGCGATTGTTACTGTTCTATTCTATGCTTCTACTAAAGTCAGTGTTGGACGGTGCTGGGATGCTTCTGTGGTCCTGAGCAACTGTGGAAATTCCACGTGCCTATGGCAGAATCTATCCTCATAAAACGATTGTATTTCATGCTCTGGTGATGGCAGTTTCTTCGTGTTTATGTTCATTTCAACATTTAAATCAACACATACATACGTTTAAATATGCGTAAACAATGTATACAACCATTTACACACCGACACGCACGTACAATTATAAACCAATATACACATGAACACATACACGCATACACCCATGCTCATAAACTCTCTGACACACACACACGGACGCACACAAAGCAGGTTAAACCATGTGGTGTGGAGACGGATCATCCAGAAGCAGCAGACGTGACCACAGGTATCGTTCTTGTAAACACACACGGGCACTGTGGGCTTTGCGTGCGAGCCTGCAGCTGGCTGAGGCTTGATGAGTGAGTAGTAATGGGTCAAACGCATTCATTCTCTGCCATGCTGCTGAACTTCTCTAAGACTCCAAACTGGCTGCTGCCTCCAACGGAGGCTCCTACCTACAACACTGGTTTCTAGTTATAATACTGCCCCTATCTGCACCCCTTCCGGTGTGCCTATGCAGTGGTCCTTGCCTCACAGAGAGGAGGTCCTGCCCGAGGCAGTTCGATTCCCACCTCTAACACTGACTCCTAACACTGGCTCCTATCCAGGGTGTCTGTACTGGTAATATTTGCGTCTCGTGAAAGGAAGAAGGTTTTGCCCAAAATCGTTTGATGCCTGCCTCTGTGTGGCGTTTGTGTTTTCACCCCCTGCTGTGCGTGAGTTTCCTCTGGGTTTTCCGGTCTTCTCCCAACACTAAAAAAACGTTAATTTACCGATAACATTATACGGAATTGTAATGTAAGTTTTCACAGCTCGATGCATGATGAAGGAGAGAGGGGGAGCGATCGACTCGGCTATCTCAAATGAGCAACTTTTCGAAGCAATCATTATATACGATTGCAGTGTCTCACCGCATATGTTGCTGGCTTCCCCCTTGCCTCTGCAGTTGTCTAGTGCCTCTGAATCATTCTCTTCAAATATCGTGCACTTTCAATGAATATGCACAGTGTCGCTTTATAGATGGACTACATTTTAAAAAATCAGAGACTTTCTCACAATCCGGTTGAATGTCTCATTCTTGCTCATTCTTTTTCACCACGATTTCCAGCCTGTGTTCTTTCAACTCGGCCTTCTCTCTGCCTCAGCTCTTCTCAGTTGTCCGATCACCAAGTAATAATGTGGACACCTGTGACTTTAAAATACCCTGACACAAAGGCCGTCAAAAATGTTTACACTTGTAGTAGTGAGTCTCATCTACAGGCTTGGTCCAGATATCGTCGTGCTACTGCTGCCTCAACTACAAGCTTTAATGCGGTGGACTCCTACCGGTCTGTCACAATCGACAGATCGTTCCCAGTCCTAAACAATCGATATTAACATTGCATATACTATGGGAAAAGCCCATATTCTATTCAATGGTATTTAAAACTTTGGTGGCTTTGGGTCGCAAATGCAAGCTGCTTGAGAAAACCGTGAGTCCTATCTCTAACACTAACTCCGACCTCGATCATTTGCTGCTATCTCTGTCACTGACCGCTATCTCGAACACTGGTCCTTGTCGCTAACACTGCCTCCTATAGCTCAGCCGAGATTCTGCATGGTGGTTGTATATGAAACTCTGGTGGCCATAGGTCCACAATGTAAGCTGCTGGAGATATCTCAGCAATGACACGCTACTGTTGCCTAGGTTAATTGGCCTACTGCTCTAAAATTTCCCTGCGATGAACTGGAGTCCTATCCTGGGTATAACCCAACTGTCGGCCCTGCATCTGCCAGGATAAGCTCCGGCTCACCACGACGCTCCACAGATTTACGCAGGGGACTGATAACGAATTTTAAATGCTGCATGAATCCAAATTTTATTAAGGTATGTTAAAGGAAAGTGTAGCAGACTTTAACACAAGTATACTCTTCAATTAATGTTGCCACGTGTTATTCTGACAACAGTGCGATCTGGTAGCACCAGAGCCTGGGCGACAAAACCTGAACTGAGAACCTCATCCTCGGATGACATCACTCCGAGTTCAGTTTCTCATGTTAACACAACCAGCAAGGCTCAAGAATTTGCGCTGATTGGGATTGCGGCGGTGGGAGTTCTATTACTGCTGATCTCCACAATTTGGATCATCGTGAAGAAGAGGACTGTGATGACAGGTGGGTTTACGATGACTGTGAGGCACTGAGCCAACATCGCTGTGGTTACCCTGAACAAGGTTGAAGAATATGAATACCTTGGCTTCATGATCGACTCAGAATTAAAATTGAAACCTCACATTGATTGCGGACATAAATATTGTTTTCCAAGTAAGTTTGGTTGGGGTTTGGTGAAAGCGACTATTATACCATTGTTCGATTATGCCGACATTGCCTCAATCAGCGTCCAACACTGTATTCTCATCTCTCATTATCTGAAACCGCTTAATCCTATATAGGGTCACGGTGAAGCCGGAGCCTATCCCGGAAACACAGGGCGTAAGGCAGGAATACACCCGACGACGGGACGCCGGTCCATCGCCGGGCATTGCGGGACAATTTTAGTCTGCGAGCCAATCAACCTATCCAGGAGCATGCTTTTGGACTGTGGGAGGAAACCGGAGTACCCGGCGAAAACCCACGCGGACACGGGGAGAGCATGCAAACTCCACACAGAAAGGCACCGGAGCCGAGAGACTCGAACCTGGGACCTTCTTGCTGTGAGGCGTCAGCGCTAACCACTGCGCCACCGCGCCGCCCCCAACACTGTATTAAATAAACTTAACTCATTAACATTCCGCTGTTAGATTTTATTTGGATGCACCATACAAGTCATCATTGTTAACTGTAAATTGGCTCAATTTACTTTTCTAAATAATCGCAAAACTCTTAACTGGGCCATATTCATACTTAAGGTGATAGTTAACAAGTCGGAAACATTTAATGGATTTGTTGACCTACCAATTATATAGACTAGACCTTAGAAGCTCAACCTACTGTCTTCTACATGTCCCTAGGTACAATATTGACTCACCGGCAGCAGGGTAGCACAGTGGTAACATCTACGCCTGACAGAAAGAAGGTCCTGTCCTGGACGATTCGAATCCCACCTGGGACGCCTTTCTGTGTGGAATTTGTGTCTTCTCCCCCTGTGTGTGGGTTTCCTCCGGGTTCTCTGGTTTCCTCCCAGTTCAAAAAATATATTCATTAATTAGCCGATAACATCATAATATAACGCAGTGCCTGGTAAATGTTGGTGCCTGCTGAATGCATTGCTGCCTTCCACTTGCCACTCTGTGGTTTCATCACATCTCTATAAAGATGTAATTCACCCCGGATAAGTGTGTCTGCTCAATAATCATTCATGAACATTTTTTGATATTTAATAACATTTAAAAAATTTGCCCGAGGAGGTTTGAGGGGAAAGTGGCATGGTGCGAGTAGGGGCAGGGAGGGAGTAGAGGCAGGGAGGGGGGAGCGGTGACAATGCAGGGAGGGGGGGTTGGGCGCTGTCCCGTTAAGAGTCCGGGAGCGAGTCCACTTCAGGAGCCATGCTGATTTCCCATCTCGTGGTCGCACTCAGCCTCGTGGCCGCGACTCGCGGAGAAGGTGAGACTAGAAACAGCCTCAAGTGAGGACATGGTGACAAAGTTGACCTGGCATGGTGCTGACCATTCATTGTGGTGTCAGACCTCGCACCGTGCTAGGCCAGGTGCATTTAGTTGACCTGTCAAGAGAGGCGCCGGCTGCGTCTCGTTACGCTGTCTGGAAAATCAACAGGTGTGGCTTCGCTAAATCAATTGGTTGTTGAGAGCGTCGTGAAGGGGCGCCGGAGTGCCTGGTAGAGCGTTGATTAGGGAGACGCATGTGGGCCCTGTTAAGTTGTGGATTGACAGCGGCGGATAGGAGGGGCCAGATGTCCAAGAAGGCGTATAGTTAGACGCAGGTATTGAGGAATCGAAAAACATCACGTGATGTCTAAGGGGCAGATATAATGCATGGAGCAGAGTGCAGGAGAGAGCCGAAGGGAATATGGTTGGCTGTCCACGAACAAAAACATGTAGCCGTGAAGACTAGAGTTTTAGCGAGTAAAGCGAGTGCTGTCTCACGCGGCCCACCAGGTGTTCTCCTGTGCCGCTTTCGAAACCCAAAACGCTGACTGGGAGGGACGAGTTCGACTCCAGTGGAGGGGCGTCCCGGTTGGGTATCACAGTTCGTGTCAGAAGTGGGATACGGACTCGCGTCGGAGACAGCAGGGAACGAGCAGGGTTCCAACTGTGGCGTACGGCGGCTGAGGAGTCCAGCAACGGCGTGACAACTGCGGAACCAGCACAGTGAGCAGTGCGGCAGAAGGAAACAGCAGCGAGCGGCGCCGTTCGGAGCGGCGTGGAAGCGGCTGCGCGGTGTTGGCAGTTGCAATGCGCTGGGAGGTGATGTGAGCCCCATGGGCCTGTGCTGCGTGAGTCGGCCAGCAACTGCGCGGCGTTGGCAAAATGCCAACGGCGCAGATCGAGCTACGGAGAAGCGAGCAATAGCGAGCAGGAGCCGCCATTCGGCACAGCGGGGAAAGGTGCGAGCGCGCACCATAGTCTGAGCGGTGGCCGCGGGGTCCAGCAGTGGAGCGAGCGGCGTGGCTTTGGAGGTCGCCATCACCCGCACAGCGGAGGTGACTGCGCACCATTGCAAGTGGTGCGGCTCGAGTACAGCGGAGCACAGGACCGCAGAGTGCGGCAAGCGGCGAGCCGTGAGACGAGCAGGAGCCGGCCAGGCTGAGGAGCACGGCGCAGCGGAGCCGGAGGGAGCTGCAGTTTGCGACTGCACGAGGCGGTACATGCGAGAACGGCACAGAAACGCAATGCAGTGCAGCGAACGGCGCGGTGCAGAGACAGTGAACAGGAGCCAGCAGTGGAGTCAGCGGGGCGGTGCGGGGACAGCGAGTGGGGTCCAGCAGTGGAGCGATGGGTTGAGGAATCAAAAAACATCACGTGACGTCTAAGGGGCAAATATAATGTGTGGAGCGGAGCGCAGGAGAGAGCCGAGGGGAATATGGTCGATAGTCCACGAAAACATATAGCCGTGTGGGCTCGGGTTTAGCGCGCGAAGCACAGGGATGAATAGGACTGCGTTACGGTGCCCAGGCATTGTTGTGTCATTGTTATGTTACTTATGTTACTGTTGTGTTAGTTGTTACTGCTATGGGTACTTTTTTGCCAGGATACATATATAAGATTAGTTGTTACTGTTCAATAAAGCATTGGAACGAAGAAGCCTCCAGACTGCTCGCTGCAAGGGTGTGGCTCGCGTGTGCGTTGCCGGCGCTAGTGAGCGTGGTGTCTCAAGCAGCTCACCACGTGTTCTCCTGCAACGCATGCGGAACCCGATACGCTGACCGGGAATGACGAGTTCGACTTTCGACTCCAAAGGAGGGGCATCCCGGTCGGGTATCACACACTCCCTTGTGTGCTGTGCTGGCGACACGAGATGCTACTCGCGAACTGCCTGCTCTTCAGGCAGTTCAGACTATCCCGGGATCTTTTGTCGCTTATCTTCGTGGAGAACGGTGGTGCAGCAGTTAGAACACTGTGCTATGGCCCCGGTGGCGTGAGGTGAAGAATTCTCACTCATAGCCAACGTAGTTAACGGCCGTGTGAACCACTGGACCTCCTCTAGGTCGACTCGGCCTCAAGCGAGTACTTGGTGCTAGGAGACAGAGGCTCGCCCTCATATGTCGTTCTGGCGGGTGCGTTGATAAGGGTTGTCAACCTGTTCTGATTTGGCTCAGATTGCTATGTTTTTGCGGCAACTCTTTTAAAATCTATAATTTCCCGACACCAAATATCCCGGTCTTTTTTCTAGGATCCCTCAGTCCAAGTGCAGCATCCCTCTCACCATCTCGTCTGTATACCATATTGTCCCTTCTTCCTGATCTGTTAGCTATTCCACAGCACATAAGGGTCTTTCACACCCGCCCACCCACCCATGCGTTGTTTCCCATAGTCCTATCTCACATTGTGGGTGGCACAGTGCCACAGCGACTAGCACTGTCTCCTCACAGCCTTTCTGTACAGACTGTGTGCGATCTCCACCTGTTCTGCGTGGGTTTGATTGAGGTTTTTCCTCCCACAACTGGAAAAAAGTTAATTCATTGATTGGCCGATCATATAATATATAGGAAGCAGTGTCAAGCGGGGTGGTTCCAGCTAACCACATGCCTGACCCC
>JAZEWT010000007.1:25959631-25973934 GCA_036362905.1 Mordacia mordax | reverse complement strand
CTGGTGGTTGTGTGGTGGTGGTGCTGGTGGTGGTTGTAAATAGTGCTGTGCCTGTCCATGCACCTCTATGTAGTCACGGAAGAGGAACCTGCGGTATTTGTCATGAAGCTCCCCATCTCCGAGCATGGGGAACACAAAGTCCTCTGGGGCACGTACGTGGCAATCGCGTGCCATGCAGGAAATGCCTACACCCTCGCACGCATGAACACACACACGTGGGCATTTACACACACAGTCAGTAATAATAATTAAGGTGTAGAACATGCCACTGCACACATTCGAAAGCGTTCGTTCAAAAAGAAAATGCATTAGAGGCGTGAGAAAACCAAGAGAGGCAGGGAGGGGGAACTGGCACCAACACGTGCCAGGTACTGCATTCTGTACATTATGTTATAGGCCAATTATTAAATCAGTATTTGTATTTGTTGTAGACAGAAACTAGAGAACCCGGAGCAAAGCCAGGGAGAACAAGGGGAGAATACAAACTCTGCACAGAGACGTGCACAGGCAGGACCTTCTTCTGTGTGAAGTGCACAAGTGCTGTTCCACCATGGCGCCACCCACTAGGCAGACTCTTCGTGACTATTAGGACAAGTACTGTTATCAAGTAGCACCTATGAGAGACGGCACATGAGGGGTTGATAATGCCAGCGCCACGTCCGGCCGCATTTGTCAGAGTCAACCGAAGAAAAGCCCAGGACCGGTCTAAATGTTTGTCATCAATTTAGGTTCTGAGCGGATCGCTGGGTGTATAGCGCAGTGCGCAAACCGCTGTACCACCGATCCACAAAGACATCTGCACATTGCACTTATATTTAAATGCACATAACAAACGTAGGGTGAGGCCACACAATGATCTGGCCACATAACTGTTGTGAGATCCTCCACAACCAGAAACAGCCAAACAAATAAAAATAACTATGCACCGATTATTATTGTTTCAGCTCACTCACTGATGAGTTGACGAGTAATTTAACCCCATTTTAGCAGCGATTAGGAAGCTTCACTTGAAACTATGGCAAATGCCATCACGGCAGTGCCAAACATCAACAAGATCCCAGGTGTCCGAAAACAAATCCAGGACATTAGGGCTTTCTCGCTCGACGAGTTTAACGCAACTGGTCAGTGACCGGCCTGTGAAAAACAACACAAGCGTCCGCCCTCGGGAAGCACACCGCACACGGTGCCGGCCCGCCTACCCTATCACCCCCCTTGCCACCCCGCTCGCCTGCCCATCCCATCAGCCCTCCGCCCGCCCTCCTGCCCGACTCACCGACACCCACGCCGTCTCGCACCAAAACGCGGCAGTGTTGCTCCCAGCATGCCTTGCAATAGGCGTGCTGGCAGGCGAGGCTCAGAAGGCTGTCGCGGCGCGCCGGTTGCAGGCAGACGCCACACTGCTGACCATGCGTACCGCTTGGCTGCAGAGTACGCGGGCGTCGGGGAAGGGGGACATGGGTCACACGGACACCCTCATCCTCCGCATAACACCAATCACATTCACTGGGTAAAGCCCACGGAGCCACGAGCGATTTGGCCACACTTGATCACTCACCCATGTCGCCGATATCGTCACATGTGGGAATTTAAAGGAACAGCCAAATGATCTCAACGCACGCTTCTATATGCAGAGGGCAAATCCAGAAGAACCCACGGAAAAATGCACACGACCATGGGGAGAACGCGTAAACTGCAAATACATAGGCGCCGAACCCACAAGCTGCTGGGTGGCAGCTGAGGGAGTTAAGATCTCACGTCTGTGGAGCCCCAACGACACGTGATATGAATCCACGTCCGATTGTGTGGCGGCTCCGAGTAGGAGCTCTGCCGCAGATGTCCGCATCATGGCCCAACGGTGCATTTGCCGCTTGGCATAAAGGTTCATGGTACGAATACGGCAGGCCATCTGGGATAACACTAGTATGTGCTTTAACCACACATGTACAATAATAATATTAATTACCATTTATAAGATGCCGCACATTTATTCAACCCGTTCGAAGAAAAAACAAGTCAGAGGTGCATGGAAACTGCAGGGATGAGGTTGAGGGTGAGAGCAGCCATGCAGTTAGCTGGCGCCAACATTTGCCAGCCAATGTGTCTTATATATTATCATCTTATCAGACGAGCAGAGGAGAGACTCACGGCCTTGGTCTGTCCCGGCAAAACCTTGGCCTCGATGAACTGCTGCCGTGGGTTTGTCCTGTGCCTGCCGACACAACAAAAACAAAGATCCCCCATATAGCCTTAACAGACTATAGGGTCAAGTGTAATTAGCAAGCACCTATGAAGGCTGGCATGGCACTTGAGCAGGTGGGTAGCCAACACCATGCTAGGCCGTTTTTTCGTCTCCCTAGTAATTATGTTTACACACCATATCCGTTTAAAAAATCGTCACTGGTGTTGACATTGGGCGAGAATATAACTCTGGTCGCCATGTTCGTAGCACAGTATGCTCATGCTATACTACGGCTCCCACACTCCATGCCATCACACACACACAGTTCATATACTGCACCGACACAACACTCGGTACGTCGCTCACACAGCACACCCCACATCGCACAGTACCAATAAAACACGTGACACTGCACACGTGGCACATGCGTTAAAAAGAGAGCAGCACATCTGTGGCACACAGTCACCGCACGCACATAACACAGGTGCCACACACATGCAGGTAGCACACAGGAATGAAGATGCTGGTGCTTGTACCCAATCAGCATTTCTTCCACTCGCTCTGAAAATTTCTCGACTAGCCCCACATTTCACAGACCACCCCCCCACACCCAACCAAAACAATGAATGAATCCCTCCAATACAGGGGGTTTTCAATCTTATGAAGCTCAAGGCCCACTTGGCCTACTTGAGTCTGGTCTCCACAGACCACTAGGTCGCACCTGTGGCCCACTGATGGATCACGTTCCCATTGGTTGAGAATGGCGGTTCTCATGCAATTCCAAAGCTTACCACCCCTCCGCCGCCACTACCCCCGACTACGTATGTTTTTTGAGGTCGTATGGTTCAGCTCTGCCGACGGGTTTTCAGTTTGTACACAGGAGCGGAACGTCGGACGCTGTGCCAAATGACTCGCGGCACAACCCGATCACCCGGCAAAGTACTGCGCCTCCCTGCGCCGTTGACAACAAACCGCGCGCGCACCCCGCCACACGCACAGTAAGCCGAAACCCCACGGGCCAGGAAACACAGCACGGCTCCGACTAATGTTAGCCAAGAAGTGGCGGTAGCGACACCTGCGGTATCGTCGCGCAACCCAATCCGTCCCAGAGAAGCTCGCTCCAAATAGTCCCGATGACCGGAAGGCGAGATTCACTTCACTATCACCTGGCATAGGCCAATGAGAGTGCGATACTGGGTATAGCCCTAACCCTAACACCTGATGAGTCGTAACCCCAGCTGTCCTCCTACCCCATGTCCCTAATCTCTGGCCTTAATCCCAGTCATAGTCTTGCACTACAACCCTACCCCTCTCGATAACCTTTCCGCAGTGTCCTCGTTGAAGAGGATGAGCTGTACCCCTCTTCTTTTAATAGCCTTAACTCAATGGTGGAAAGTCCACATTCCTGTGACTGGGGTGAGTCTACCCACGCCTTCACGAGCCAACCGGATGGCACAGAGGTTATACAGGCAGAGTCGGCACCACTGAGATCCTGGGCTTCAGTCCGATTTCCTGCTGCCTGTGATTAAACCAGGTTCTCAAGTGGAGCAAGTTGATGGCCAAAGCGACAAACACTGAATCAATACACAGTAAAGGTCTAATAATCAAGACATTATAGCCGGGAAATCCTGATTGTCGAGCGGGTGGCCAAGGCCCGATTGTACAGCCGAGCCAAGCGCCATGTGGCATCAGGAAGACAGTGACAAATGTTGTACAGAGTAGTGTATAGATTTGTAAAAGATTTGTAACAAACAAACAAAAACCCTAAAAAAAACGTGACTGTTGTCAATTTGCTGTTCTTGTATCGTTGCTGTTACGGACATGCCGTTCTCCGCAGCTCTGTGCAGCGCTTTGTGACCGTCGGGTAAAAAGCGCTCTAGAAGTGCAATTATTATTATAATGCAGAGTAGTGTAACACATATAGTAGAGGACAGTGTAGATAATAAGTGGTGCTCTGCAGTTACAGTATTCCATCGTTAAAAGTAATTTTGTGGTAAGGTTTCTGTAGCCCAAGTAACAATTACAGTGTGCAGTGTACAAGTTCCTTCTGCTGTAAATTATTTATACAAAAGCTTATTCGCCTCCTACTGTAGATAACAAAAATCGTATTATTAACCTAACATTATATTGTAATGATGTAGGTTTTCACGGCTCGATGCGCCTGCAGATGCCTCTAACGTGTGAGGCGAAACGTCGCGAGGAGAGGAGAGGAAGCGAACGACGCGGCTGTCCCAAGAGAGCAGCTTTTTGAAGAAATCGAAAGTTATATTATTTACGGATATTTACATTATCGAGATATTTACAATATATACAAGTGGCGTAGGAAGGTGATATTACAGTGTATATAGCAATAGCATCCAATGGTCTGGCAAATGTGCTAATCCGGCACCGCCTTGGTCCCGGGGGTACAAGAATATTGAACGTTTAATGGATTTTTTTAAATCGCGCTGTAAGTCATTTCTGCCACCACTGGATGCCATTACACAGTCTGCCAGAGGAAGCCGAATCCCGCGAAAAACCGAATCAAGTTTATTCCTGCAATCGCGTTTCCCCGAGATGAAATGATGTGCACGGCCATTGATCAGAAGTGCTTCGGGGCAGCGCAGGACCCACCTCTCCATCATGTCGTGCAGACGCCACTGGCACGCCACCAGCACGAGCTTGGCAACGTCCGGCTGAACCTGGTGGGCGAGACGGCGACGCGGCACTAACGTAAAAACAGGCGCACGCCCAAAATATGCGAGCGTCCGTGGCCGGCGTCTTGCTCCATGACCACGTGCCCCCCTCCCAGGCATAGGGTTTCCCTGCTTGCACCTGTGTCTGCTCTCTGGCACCCTCTGATGCGGTGGACCCTCTCTCAAGACTCCCTCCAGAGCCCAAGGTCTCCATTGGCTATCCCTCGACAGAGCTGCCAGCAATATGATGAAGAAAGTCGTTGAACAAACTTCGATTGAAATCACTAGATTTGTGGCTGGATGCAACAACATTTGGTTGCCGGGTAAACCCATAAAAGTCACTAGATCTGGCGACAATATTGCTAAGTTGGCGATGCCGCCCTGCGACCGCCGACCACAATCCCCATGTGACCTCACCTTGAGAGTGGCGGCTGCCTTGCCCTGCAGGTCGGAGAGGAGGCGTTCGGCCTCGCGGTGCGAGAGGCACGAGAACTCGTACTCCTCGGGGTCGAAGGTCGCATCGTCCACGTCGTCCACGTCCCCATCCACCCCCTCATAGTAGTCGCGGATGTCACCCTGGACACGCAAAGACAAAGGGCCCCACAGATTTTTTTGGGAAAGTGCTGTTAGCGAGTAGCATCCATGAAGCGTTACACGACGCATGAAGGGGTGGCGCGACCAGTACCACGTAGGCTGCTTTAGTCTTCCCAGTGCCGGCGTTTATGCATCACACCAAGTGCTCAATAGGGAGACCGAGAGAATAGCACAAAAGCGAGAAGGTGAGCGGATAAGTGACAGGATGGGTGAGGAAGTGGGCTTAAAAGTTACCTGCTCGTACTCGTCCTCCCCATAGCCATCGGCATCCTCCTCCTCGCTCAGGTCTGAGCCCTGGCTGTTCATGGCACCGCGTGGCGGCTCGCTCGCCTCGCTCCGCGGCTCCGCGCACACCTAGTGCATAGGACAGCCACCATCGTCATTTACAACACAGACATCAATATCGTCATCAACATCGTTAGTACCAAAATGATGCATGCTCAGAAAGGCACACAACGAAGTCACAAACATCTTGTCAGCATGCAGAAGATCCCCGGCTTCAATTTTGCAGAACAAACCTAACCCACTTTCGCAACACAAACTAAGGCCGATACGGATAGAGAGTAAACTATTAACTCTCGCAGTTTTGCGAATACGTGGTTACAGTAATCTCTTTCTGGTGAGGCTGCTGTGGGTCTGTAGCATGACAAGAACTAGTGCGAGAAGCATCCAGCTTCACTGCGCATCCTGCATCTACCACCACCCACATTCTACAGTCTTTGCTTAACCATTGCTTGCATCGCATTCTCGATCGTACAGTACAGTACGTATTGCCATCGTGTAGCCCATAATATGGCCGCTAAAAGAAAAGGGAGAGCAAGTGCATCTAGTCAAACATGAAAATGGTATTTATGATATTCAGGATTTGCGCAGGTTCCTGATACTTATGCCACGCAAATGTTTAAGGTTTACTGTACTTGAGATGCACAAATGGAAAACTGAGAAGTCTACAAGGTGCAACTCTCGTCACCCAGAGCCAACCATAGGATGTATAACCACTCAATGTCCAATTCACAAACGCGAAAAAGGCATCAGAGTGATAATGCAAATCTCGCTACTCCTAGCAATTATCTGGCTTAGCCACCTCAACGTAGAATTATTGTTGTTGCTCCACATCAACATTATCCAAAAATGATACCACCATAACCATCAAATATTAAGATCATTACAACACACATTAATATCGGCATCATTGTCACCATAGCTACCACGAGTAGTGAAGAACTCTGAAAACAGAGGCATTGCAACAACGAACCACGCACAATCACTCCAGCCATTTCTTAGCTATCAAAGCTGACAAGAGATATTCCGGTGTTGTGCAATCACATCAATAACACGATAATATATCATCAAAACCATAGCCACAAACACATCGTTATAAGCAACACGCAAACTGCCATAACATACCAGCTTCAGAAAAGCCAGGCCAGAAGTCCCAGCACATGACCGTTTCAACTCCACTAACCTTCACTAAAAAAAAATCCAAACCCGAATAACCCTGCACAGATTCTTATCTCTCCTGCACATGTTCATCAATCGGCTTTATCTCGTCTGCCCACAAAACCAAGGAGCAGCAGCGCAGTGTCCCAACGTTGAAAGGTCGCGGCGTTCACCAGACCTCGCTGTGAGCTCGCGGCGCGACATCTCCTACCGCCAAGATGTAAACATGACGAGGAAGAGACTGGTGCCATGTGGAACGCCTGTCGGAGCCATGGGGTTTTTTTTATATTTTGCCATATAAATCGCCACTCGTGCCGTGCGGTAGAGTGCGCTGGCTAAATTTAGGTCCTCCCGCAATGACGCACGGCGGTGGAATGTGTTGCAGCGATAGGGGCTACACAACACAGATCCTCTTGCATGCGGCTGTAAAGATCGCAAGTTCACACGGAAAGCACACTGCCGTGGCGTTAGGCTTAGCACGCTAACAGCTGCAGCACACTGCACTGGAAATCCGGAGGGCCTCGGGTTCGATTCCATCTCCAAGGGCGAAGTTGGTAACAAATGATGGCGTTTAGCGCAGGGGTTCTTACCTCGGGGCAAATTAGATCAGGACTCCAAGCACCATTAGGTGGCGCGCGGGGGTGTAGAAAATCTCTGTCCATCCAGCAGCGTAAATGTGTACACCACGGTTAACATATTTATATTAATTCCATTTATAGAGCGCTTTTCACCCGAGGTTAGTCGAGCAGCCGCTCACGCATGGTGAGGTAAGAGGTGGCAGCACCCACATTTAGGACATCTGACCAGAGAGCTGAGCTTCACCAATGGAGGCAACCGCGTGAACAAGCAACTGCAGCTATGAACCACCTCTTTCACTTTGTACATGCGTTAGATAGCGAACACTGAACAGCGTTCGGCAAAACTCGTGACAGACTTTGTACCCGAGTATTTGTTTGCTCCTCTGGGTGTGGAACCGAGTGGCATCCTTAACTCTGGGCTCTCAACAATGAGAGACCTCAACAGAGAGCAGTCAGAACAATGATGATGATAATCCAGGACCTCCCGATTTGCTTTAGTATCTTATTGACGGTCACCTCCACATCACTCTTCTACTGCAATCATTACATTGCGCATGACCCTACACTCACCAACCCACTTGCTCATCCACTCACTCACTCGCTCTTCAGTCAACGTTTCTGTTACTCTTGTATTGTTCCTACCACTGTTATAGTCGTCATGCAATCACCCGCCCACGAACTCACTCACTGGTGGTCGCGCACTCTTCTTCTAATTACTACTACGACCATGGTTACCGTTAGTACATTGATTATTCCTCCACCACCTATTACACTGTTTAGCCAACACACTACACAGGTCAGAACACCACGCTCACCCACTCACCTCTCGTACACCACACTGCAGGTCACACTTCCCATTCTGATGCTCGACCTCAATTCCCTGCCATATTATTGTGTTGCCCAAGCGATGATACTAACTTTGCTCGAGTCAATAAACGGGTCAATTCGTATCTTTTATATGTTTAAAAATGCCGTCTGTTGCTCGGTGTCTCGTCTTATAAACAACTGCGCGTCTGCTTAGAAACGGTGATGTTAAAACCACGATGCGTGCTGCTGTGTTGACGCCAGTGCCTAAACATTCGAAAGGGCGGCTCTTTTCATCCAGAGGCTCTGAGCCAGCCCACCGCCCCGCACCACTCTGCCCACCGCCCCCCGTCGTACACCATCACCTCGTACCCACCAAGCACTTCTACTCTTCTACAGTACAAAGCCACCACGAAAGGCTGTCTCACAGACAAGTTTTGTCTGCCAGGAGACCGTGATGTTGCTATGCGGTTTTACTCAAGTTCCGAATTAATTTCGAAGCTTGGCAAATTTGGGCCGTGATGTCGTCTCAAATGACATCACAGAAAATGTGAGGTCCACTGTGAAGCACAATGGCCACGTCACGTCCCCACAGTTCCTCCTCACAATCGCACACCCAGCACCCGAGCGACCAGCCCAGTCACACTAGTGCTGCTTTTAACGTTTATAAATACGGTGTTAGCAGCTATAAACACCTGCCAGGCTACTGGGTGCATCGTGAGTCATTTTCAGGTTGCAGTGCTTATGAAGGAACCAAACTAGATTTTTAAAGGGCCAATTTGTGAAAAAAATGCTTTTTAAAACCAGTTCGTTTTACCCACTATGGCTAATGTATACCATGGCAAATGCGACCAAGAAAACAGAGCACAGTTGGAAAGTTTGCAAAGAGCCATGGAGAGATTCATGCGTGGAGTTAAAAACCGAAGGAAAATACACATCTGAGAACCACATTCGAGACATGACAACTGACTGTTAGGAACTGGGATGATGGCCTGTGGTTTAGACCAATTATAGGGGCAGCAAAAGTACATACCATGCATAAGAGGGCGTTCGACCGAGCGTTGACATTACCGCGTGTGCACCAGGTACTCATGTGGATTCTTATTTCTGCTTCATAAGACCGGGAAAGATGGGAACGGCTTGGGGAAGCCTTCATCCAGCAGTGGTTGATGAAAGCAACACTCAACCAGACCAATTATCTTTAAAGACTGAGAAATGGAAAAAGTTTAAAAAAATCTCAGTGCCATGTGCAAAATACTTGAGTCTTTTGTGGGCGATGAAGGGATAATAATAATTATTGCATTTTAGAGCGCTTTTAACCCGAGGGTCACAAAGCGCTGCACAGAGCTGTGGAGAGAACGGCGTCAGCAACGACATCTCTCATCTCATTATCTGAAACCGCTTAATCCTATATAGGGTCACGGTGAGCCGGAGCCTATCCCGGAAACACAGGGCGTAAGGCAGGAATACACCCGACGACGGGTCGCCAGTCCATCATAGAGCAACGACATAAGAACGGCAAATCAACAAGATGTCATTGCCTGCGTGCTCGGCACGCATTCGCGATGACATCACTTGTGGGTCTCAGAGCCTGCAGCGGTGGATGTGCAGTGAACTTCACAGGAATGTTAACGGTAATAGCATGAGTTTAAATGTATCTTCATAAAGCAGCGGAGTGAGCGTGGTTGGGATGGGCCCACGTACAAGTACCGCAATGAAATAGGGCGCCGGCCCTGTCCTGTCGCGTTTCACCCGCCTTTTGCTGCAACCTAATACCTATGCTACTGCCTTTCAGTAGTGAAAAAAAAATCAACTCTGCAACTCTATCACCCTTAGGGGGTCCAGGACCCATCTGAAGAGTCTAAAAAAACTAAGTCACACACACACACAGGTCAAGGAAAATCCTCCAAGTGCTGTTACTGGCAGCTTCGCGTGTTAAGCCTCGAAGGGCCTGGTACTACCCAACTGCAATGTGAAGCACACATGCAGGCGCGACGCAGACGCAGGGTTTCATTATGACCGCAGGGGTTCTCAAATCTTCTGGAGCTCAAAGCCCACCTTTAGTCTGGTCTGCACGGACCAGAGGTGGCGCTCGCGGCCCACTGATGGGTCGAGAGCCACCGGTTGGGAATGGTGGGCATGCAGCACTGTTTGAGGGGGTTCCGCGGCCAGCAGTGATTAATGAAGGCCCTCGGCTGGTTCAACACAAAGGAGACAATCACCGCCATGTGACTGCACAGCGCGCTGAGCAGCAACGCTGAAGTCAACGCGAAGCACATTCTGGTTCCGCTTCTCCACCGAGCGCCTGTGATTCCCACTGTGCTGCTGGCCGCTTCCCCCGGCACGCGAGAGCGAAACGTCGGACACCGCGTACCGAGCAACACGCGGCGGAACCCCCCGAGCACACGCACCCGAGCAAACCGACACACTTTGCCAACAGGACACCAACATCACCACCCATCAATGCCAGCAGCACCCATCGCGATAAACCGACCACCAACTCTCGTAGGGAGACCTCCAAATGCGACAGGCTGTAGAATTGTCCACCAACAGCCATTACATTATCTATCCACTGCTGAATCAAGGCCTCCGCCAAGCTGTTCGCATTTCTAACGATCATCATCACCAACGTTGCTCTACCCACTGCTGGGTGAAGGCCTCCCCCAGTCCGTCGTCGCCAAAGCGTTTACGATGTCGCGCTGTTACCAATTGACGAGTGGTGAGAAGATCGCATGGCTCGCTTCGTTCGGACCACCGTGTACACCCCTCGATTGTACCCACGCCCGTGTGTGTGGAGACCCGTGGCCTCTGCTCGTGATCCGTGGGATCTCGCCGGCGCACGCACGGCCACCAGAAGAAGCCGGAGCTCAGCCCGCGGAGCCGCCGCGTTCACATTTAAATGCTTTCAGAGAGCGCGGGCCTAGCGCCTGAAAATGGGCGCCGAGCCTCGGTCTCGTCTGGATTCCCTACCGCCTGCGCGCACTCGAATCCCGCAGAGCGCATCATCCCGGGACGAGGGGAGGGGGCGACGATGGTGATGACGGTGATGTTGTTAATGTTGGTGGCGATGTTATGGAAGGTGATGTTAGACGCGGCGATGATGAGACTAATGACGGGTGGAGATGGTAGTCATCACAATGGTGGCGATGATGGTAACGATTATGGTGGTGGTAATGATGTTTTGTGGTGGTACTGATGATGTTAAAGGAGGTGATGATGGTGATGGTGATGTTAATAACTCACTTCACGGCAAGAGTGCGAAGAGGAGGTGGAAGAGAAAGAGGCGACGGATCGTTAGACCACGGTTCGAGGGTATGGTGATGCTGGCGATAGCGTTAACGATGATGGCGATCGTGTTAATAATAACGACGATGATATTGATGACACTGATGATGGTGGTGGTGATGTTGGGCTCACCTCGTCACTCACACGCACACGCTCCAGGGCAGGAGTGTAGGAGCGAGGCGCGATGGAGACTGCGGGCCCCTGTGTTGACACTGAAACCTCCTCCTCCTCGCTGCGTCACCTCCGCATTGTGAGTCACGCCAGGATCCTGAGCACCGTGGCGGTGCGGCTCGGTGCAGAGAGGAACTGCCTTTGGGATGAACGTTGGGGTGAACGCAGGGTCGGTGAAGGTCCTCGTTTTTCGATCGTGATAGGCAGGGCCCTCAGTGAATGATACTAAGTCATGAACATGACTGAATTCTCCAGCCATGTTCAGTCCACCGCTGAATGGAAGCCTACCCAAGTCGCTCGCAACCCCACTCTCAAGGCCCTTGCGATGCGATTATTGAGAACAGACGTGGGAGGCTGCGGAGTTTATGTGGGACTTTGGTAACGGTTCGTAATGAACCGTGATTACTGAAAGTAAAGGAGCAGCCCTGCAAGTCATTTCTTACAACCACGCTAGCGGAAGGGTCTCCACTGAGGCGCCCTAGAGCCTCTATCCAGTCGACAATTAGATTGCATTTGCAATAGAAAGGGGCCGAGGCGAGCTTCGAACCAATACCAGGCAGAACCAGATGTTAGCTGTGCACTAGCGATGCATCATCTGGTTGATACCCCATGGCCCACCATCCTCACACATGCAAGTTACTGTCACGGTCTCCAACGGCATGCGATGCCCCGTGGACGCCGCTGGCTGGACAGGGGCAGAGAGGATCAGGGAATAATCCTGCCCCTGGAGATGGAATTAACCGGTGGCTCTGAGTTTTAAGTCCGATCCTGCTGTTGACGGTTACACCACGACAGCATCAAATAACTTTAATAGATCACATTTATATTAATAGGTTAATTGGCTTGCAGACTACATTTCCCTAAGTGCCCGGTGATGGACTGGCGTCCCATCGTGGGTATATCCCTGCCTTGCGCCCTGTGTCTGCCGGGATAGGCTTCGGCTCACCGTGACCCTGTACAGGACTACGCGCTTTCTGACAATGAGATGACATGACATTTATATTCAGATTCAATATACTGATGTACGTTTGTCACGGCTCGATTATTATCATTTAGCAGACGCTCTTACCCATGGCGATTTACACCGCATGCATCAATATTTTTAAAAAATAAACAAACCTACATAATACCGGCAGCCCAACAGATATCGGACATGTAAGTAATGGCTGAAGAGATGATCTCATCTCATCTCATTATCTGAAACCGCTAAATCCTATATAGGGTCACGGTGAAGCCGGAGCCTATCCCGGAAACACAGGGCGTAAGGCAGGAATACACCCGACGACGGGACGCCGGTCCATCGCCAGGCATTGCGGGACAATTTTAGTAGGTTGAAGAGATGATATATGATGATAATTGCTCTCCATAGCTGTTCTTTCAGGACAGCCGCGTCGAGTGTACCTTTTCAAATTCTCGTTCAAATCTAATGTTGTTTTACAATATGAATAAAACTGAATATTATTACATTGTCACATGCGGGGGTTAATGCGTTCATCGCCGGGAGAGACATCCCCATGGATTTACTCTCGTGCAGGACGAGCGGTCATGCCGACATCTCCTCGATGCAGTCGCCAGGTGTCGCTAAGACCTCAAGTCAACAAGACATCTGGTGGTGCTGCTTGTACATCGACAGCCGTGGTGTACAAGCACAAACTCGTCACTCAACACGCGCGTCTCGACGTGTGTACAATAGCAGCAGTATGTTCAAGAGCTAGATGCCGATGTTGAGGTTTGCTGCTGACCACGACGAGGGGGCTTCACGAGAGAGCGTTGGTGTCGTTTTGCTTGTTCTTCCTCCATTTACGAAGGAGATGTACGCATTGGCTTGTGGATAATATTAATTGCATTTCTAGAGCGCTTTTCACCCGAGGGTCACAAAGTGCTGTTCTGAGCGATATTCTGCTGATGCAGTTCATGATTAGGGTGGCTGTAAGGGTTGTATGGCGGTCCTTTCCGCCCTGATTGGTACACCTGCATAATAATCCACTTACCTGTGCACAGGTGCATAATAATCCCACTTACCTGTGCACAGGTGCATAATAATCCCACTTACCCGTGCACAGGTGCATAATAATCCACTAACCTGTGCACGGGCAGCCAATCAGGGTAACCACAGGCCCTATATAAACCGAGCCACCCCAAAGGGGCGGTGCCGGAACTTCTCCTCACTCCGCGCTAGGGTAACTGCGCCTCTCGGCTGTACTTCCCCGCGCCGGTCCTCTTAATAATGAGCGCTGTTGCTTCCTGAAGTTGCTGCTCCGCTGTTGTTTCCTAAAGTTGCTGTTCGCCTCCTGCTGTCGTCGCCGCACAACAGAATCCACTCATTCGTCGCGCTGCCGACCCTTACAGGTGGCGCAATGGTAACATCTGCGCCTCACGGAGAGAATATCCTACCAGAGGGCGGTTCCATTTCCGCCTTGGGCGGTTGTTAGTGCGGAATTTGTGTTCTCTCCCTGTTCCGCGTAGCCTTCCTCAGATTTTCTCCCATAAAAAAACACACACGCTTATTGTTTAATTGGCCGATAACATACAGAAACGCCGTATCTGGAGTGTTGGCACCGACTGACCACTTGGCTG
>JAZEWT010000007.1:25918856-25935497 GCA_036362905.1 Mordacia mordax | reverse complement strand
CCCACGTCCCCGCAGACCCCTTCTAGAAAGTTCTAACCGACGTCACCCCAACCTGGAGACGTTTTGCCGTTCGGGGGCGAATCACCCCCCTTCCTTACCAACCTCGCCTCGCACGAGCCCTCGTGGCAACCGTGCCCCAGCCATCCGCACCCACCGTAACCAGGCGACCAACCCGAGTCGACGGCGCAAGGGACAGCGTGCACCCAGCCTGGCACGGCGCGACATCCACCACTCGGCTTCACTCGTCCCCATCACTCGGCACCGCTCGCTCACGCACACCCCCCCCTCCTATTCCTTAACTCTGCAGGTAAACAGAAGGGGAGGAGGGAGAGGAGTTTGAGACTGGAGAGCGGTGGGAGGTGGAAAGACCACAGGCAGCAGACACCACGGGGGGGGGGGAGCTGATGTGGAGCAGCTGATGAGCATGGGATTAGAAGACGCAAGAAATGAGAAGAAACGGCGAGACACGTGTGTGCGAGCGGATCGCGCAGTTTATTAGAACACAGCTGCCGGCGGGAAGCGCCCCGCGTTCACCGAGATATAAAAAGCAGAGGCCGTCAAAAGAGTCCGCGCATGGGCCAGACGTCAGCCAAGACAGCAGCCAGGGCGCTAGCAGCTCGTCCCCGGTAGCGACCACGGGGAGCTGGCCGCACTGCCCATGTGAGAAGCCACTCACTCGTCTCTGAAAGCGATCGCAACGCGAGTACGAAGGACGCTCCAAGAAGGCTAGAAAACCGAAGTTTGGCACAAATTCAGTCGAGCACATGCTCAAGATTATGATGCCAAAGTAATGTTGTGGGCGGCACGGTGGCCCAGTGGGTAGCGCTGTCGGCCTCACTGCAAAAAGGTCCCCAGTTCGCTTCCCGGCTCGGGTGCCTTTCTGTGTGGAGTTTGCGTGTTCTCCTTGTGCTTGCGTGGATTTTCACCGGGTACTCCGGTTGCCTCCCACGTCCAAAGACACACTGCTGCCTAGGTTAATTGTCCTGCTGAGAGAATTGTCTTAAGTGCCCTGCGATGTACTGGCGTGACATCCTGCGTATGGCCCCGCCTTGCGCCCTCTGTCTGCCGGGATAGGCTCCAACCCCCCGCGACCCTGTACAGGTATTGATGATGAAATTCTCATCTCATCTCATTATCTAAAACCGCTTAATCCTATATAGGGTCACGGTGAGCCGGAGCCTATCCCGGAAACACAGGGCGTAAGGCAGGAATACACCCGACGACGGGACGCCAGTCCATCGCCGGATGATGATGATGAAATTCGGTTGTGTATTGTAGGCTCAGCAACAGTGGGGAACAGGGAGGATGTCACCTTTTTATATTAAGAGAGACCTATAGCAACTTGTATCGTTATGCCGCGCCTTAAAATAAAAATCTATTTTTAATACGTATTATTGACCTCCCAAATTTGGGGGCCTCCCTACAGCGGTGTCGGTTGTTTGACCATACTTCTCCGCACTGGTCAATCTTTGTTGAGATTAGACAGTGCAGCAGCAGAACAATCATAGGCTAAGCTGCACCGCCCTCTGCCACACGCGGTGCGGCCGAGCCGCACAAAACAGGCCTGGCCCAGCTTAGCTTCTCATCGGGGACTTCCCTGGGTCAGTTTGTATTTCAGCTGGAAGAAACGTTGCGCTATGTAGCACTTTTTAACAGTTGTCTAGAGGGCAGGGCTAAGAACGTTACATCTCAGGGCACCGGGGGGAATTTAATCAGCAGGGCAATGAACCGAGGTAGCATGCCTTTGGACTGTGGAAGGAAACCGGAGTACCCGACAAAAACCCATGCGGACACAGGGAGAGAACTCGCAGAGCACACACACAAAGGTACCCGAGCCAGGACTAGAACACAGGATATGCTTACTGAGGCAGCAGCGCTACTCGCTGCACTGCTGTACCGCTCTGAATGAGACCAGGCACAAATAAAAATGTTAGTTCCTCTGAGGGTATAAATATTGGAGAAAGAAACATTCAGTCACACTGGAGCTCACGGCCTGGGGACACGTCGTTGCAATCCCAAGCCACGGTCAACATCAGTGACGAGGTGAATGGGAATCAGTCCTGGGCATCGGCTGCTCCACCTACCATGACAAACAAGCACGGTCACGTATGGTCAAACAACTTGGGACACGGCGTGTGGAGGAGGCCTTAGGCAAGGAGCTTCGGACAAAACCAAGAGAAGAGCTGCTGGCGGTCGCGGGTCGCGTCGGCTCGTCACTGAACGCGGCAGCAGCAAAGGGGGAAGTATGTACACGCACGACTTATAAACGCGCAGACAAGTTGGCACAGGTGACCGCCACTCCAGCACCGAACCGTACATGCGCACTGAGCTCCACTCGTCTTCAACACGGGGAGAAACCACAGCTTCAGGATGAACGTCAAACACCATTGCGAATGGTTTCCCATCATCACCACCACTACCACCGTCACCATCACCAACATTACCCGAGTCGTGTGTCCCTGCGTGGCGAGTGGCACCACGGTCAGTTGTTCCCTGCACGTCATCGTATTTACAACTGCTGATGACTTCCCACTAAGTGGCACTCGTTTAGCAACCCCACAGGGACGATGAATGGGTGGAGTTGGATATCAACCCTGGCTGTGAGTCAAGTTCTGCGATGATCCTTGGCATTTGCTCCCCATAGCTGATCTCACGGGATAGCGGTGTCGAGTGTGCCTGCTCCCTCCCCTGTGACGTTTCTCCTCCTACGTTGGAGGCACCGTCACTGTAATGCATTAAATGTGCAACAGGACAGCAGGAACACTTGACAGCTATCTCGAAAGAGTGGCTATGGAAGGCGATTCTCAGACCTAACGCCGTGACAAACCAACACGACTACACCGCTGCTCAAGAATCGTAACGGAGCCACAGCGAAGGAATGGGACGTGTTCGAAAGCACATCCACTGGGCAGATGGAGCCATGAGATCGGATTGAGGACTTCATCCAGCAGTGGACTGAGCATGGTCGAAAATGTATGATCGAATCGCCGTTATTGTTAATGTGTTGTTACTACTGTGTCGTACAAGCCGATTTGGTGGTACCAAGTTTATCCCTTAGACATCGACAAAGATCATTACAGCAACGATCATTATTACAACTTATCCTTGGGTTTTACATTAGGCCAAAACCTGTCATAGCTGTCATGAAGCCCTACATTGGATGATGCAGTCTTACGACATAAATTTGACCAGATCATCGCCCGGCCCAACCCAAAACCGAGGAATCGATCGTGATACCGTCTACGGAAAGCTGGATGTCAAGTTGACGATGGCTGTGATGACAACGGGAACGTTTGGCCCCTGACGAGGATACCGACTTGCCATCCGCTCACAGTTACGTTTTCCCGTGAGCTGGAAAAACAGATCAAAATGGAAACACAAATTTACACATCCATTAAAAAAACCCCCACAAACACGACCGCTCACGCCATTTCTCTTTGGTTCGTTTTGATTTCTAGAAGAACTGCGGAGTTCAGAGTTCGCGGTTACAGAGGCCCTGCCAATCTCTACTCGACGATTCCGCTGCGTGTGACGATAACAAAAATGCGAAATCGCTCTGTGATTAAGAACCGCGTACCTTGGTGGCGATGGCACCGCAGTGCCGGCCGCGTCCGCAGCGACACCGACTGTTCGAACAATCTTTAGTTTAGAGAGGAAAAAAAAAACGAAGGAACTAATATCTTTATTAATAATAAAACGCAAATAACCCACGCGGTTAGCGGGGAAAACGCGTGCGCGCAGACATGCGCGCATAAAATAGAACATAAAACGGCAAGAGGCGAGTGGCGAGAACGAGGCGGGAGACACGTGGCGGGAGCTCTCCGTCACACTGGAGCTCACATCGTGCCCCACTGGGATACACGTGCGACCGAGAGAGGGGAGGCTTGCTTGTAACATTGGTTCACGCAAGCCGCCTTCAACATTTGCTTTAACTGTTGAAATTATACCGTGTACAGAAGGCCGTGTGGCTGATGGGGATGTGTAAAAGATACCCTTGAGGATTGCTCTCTCCACAGCTGGTCTTTCAGGATACCCATTCCGAGCGTAGCTTCTCTCATGCCGTCTCACCTCCCGTTGTGGAGGCACCATCAAAATGCCTATGCCGAAAGAATGAGGTGCGGCAATCCCAAAAGAACAGCTAAGAAAACGTACATCAGAACATTCTTCATTTTTTTTTAAATGTAGACAAATATGGGAGACGAATTATCATCTGCTTATTGTTAATTGGGTCACTGATCGCGGGTTCGTGAGTATTTGACCATATTTCACTCTTCAAAGTTTGTCAAAGGATGTACGGGACCCACGACGAGTCCCAATAGCAGTAATTGCCACTGAAGACATAACCGGGGGAGGGAATTTAACTCTGTACGCTGGGTTAACAGCCCAGTGTACTAACCACTGCATCACCACATTAATCACAAACCACAATTATAACGACAACGCTCTAGTGACACTATCCCGGCCTGAAGCTCCGCAGTAGCACTGGCATTGCGACGCAGAGGTCGCCGCCGGTTCGATGCCATCTTGCGGCGTGGCACGTGAATCAATGGAGCAAGCTGAACCCTCACCGCCTCCATCCACTCAGTGGATCGGCCGGCTCACGTGATGGGATATCACATGAGTACTCTCACATTCTGACACTTGTGAGCCGAAATGGATACGTTGGCCAAGTACCCTCTAGAGCAAAGGTGGGTGACCTTTTACAAGCGGTATGCCATCTTCACTTATTCACTCAAATGTACGGGATCTGCGTGCTGCCATTGAAAGGCTGCCCCTGCTAAGCGTAATGCACAAAATCAACCAGATGAATCGTTTTTCTTTCTGTCAGAGTTTTCATTAGACAGCATAAAACACAGATTTACCGAGCATTCAAGCGTCGTTTTGACTAGTTTTTTTTCTCAACTCAAGATTTTTCGCCCCTTTGTTAGACTTTCCGTTCCAAGTCCCACTCGAAGTCGCCTCGGTCACTGGCATGTGCGCCGCACGCCGCCCGCCCATACTCTGGCGAGCCCCCCTCTCGGGGAGACTCACGCACTAGCGTGAGCGAGAACACGGCTGAGCCATGGAGCTTCAGCGGCAATCATTGGGAGCTAAGGGGGCGCGCGCGGGGATGCGCTTGCGAACGCGGCGGACTCGCTCGTGCAGCCGGTGCAATAAAAACATCGCTGTCACTGGGATCGTACTCGTGTAAAATATATATACTGTATATATACTGTATATCTGTATATATGCAATTGTGTATAAAAATATTTTGCTAAGTGCATTAAGCAAGCACGGACGTCAGTATAACATCACTCACAGAACTCACCCAAGTGCTCACCCACACATCTCCCAGTCCTCGACAAAAACACATGAACCCATGACCTGGACTGTGGGTGAGCTCAGGGATCAACGGGAGGGGGGGAGGGGGGTCAAAATAGGGGTAACCCCGCCCGGTCTCTCCCCCCTCCCCCCGTAGGAGTCACCTTACTGACCCACACACGCGCGATTATCCTCAAAATCAGTGTAGGAAACATTTAAGTTTTCCGTTACCTCTTTAAATTAGCGTCACAACTGGGTTGAAAAGGGATTGAGAGGAATGCGGAACAGGGCTTGATTGGGACAGAGGCCGAGGGCCGAGTGTGAGTACTGGGCTTCGAGGGTTAATGCTGCCAGAGTTGGTAGGGTTGTAGCGTTGGAAGTGATTAGTTTACATACGGCCTTTTATCAATCCACTGATGGATGAGGGCCTGCCCATACTGTGTGGGCTCTGGGTGATGTTTGACCATACTTGATCACGCTGGCCAGTGTGGGTTGGTGAAGGGTGGCGTCAGTTCAGATATCAACTCTCCCATGACCAGTTTAGACATTCGTCATTGTTGTTGGCCGTGGATGAGAATCGAACTCTGGTCGCCGCCGGGTTTACAGTACAGTTTGCTCACTGCTGCGTCACCGCTCTATCCCCGAGCAAAGGAAATACGACAGGAGCAATGATGACTGGGGCTGTGATGCAGGAGCCACAGGCCATTGTGATGGTAAATAGGGCAGGTTTAGGGCTGTAGGGGTCGAAGTTATAAGGCAGAGGTCAAAGACACAACACCAACCCACGGGTGGCTGAGATACGGCAGCACAGAGCCACCCCTGTCGGCATCCAATGCGTGACGCGTGCACTGCCACGACACGATCTGCTGGACACAGGCGACAACACATGCTCGCAACACACGGGGACACACGCACGTAGCGCGCCGCACAAACACACGCGCGACAAACCGGACACACTGGACACACCGGACCGCGCACAACGCAAACGAACGTTCCATCTCACCGCAAAAGGAGCAACGCTAAACTCGAAAACACTATACAAGGGGTCCCTGCTATACGTCTGTCCAATGTCGTTTCGCGCATACGTTCGAAAGTTTTTTTTTTAGGAAGGGTTTTGTGATATGGCCAACAATTCTCCGTACATTACGGCCTGACGTCAAATACCTTGTCACGGAGTGTCCCTATCATCCGCAATGCCCAGCATCTATTTTCTTTCACGGATTTAATAACTGCAGCACTATGTACAGTAACACCATATTCGTGCCCGCCACTTTTCAAGGTAAGACCATAAAATTGTCATTATAAAACAGTCACGCTTATTGTAAATATGTTGGAGTATGAAAATAGGATCTAAAAAATGTTTAACCATTTCATTTATCCTATATTGATTAGTTTTGGATACATTTTTATTGCTAAGTTGAGCTGTGTGGGAAGAATGTATCTCTCATGAATTACGTTAGCTATCAGAAATAAATCCCCCCGTATACACCGTTTGCTACGCATACAACTTTTCTTGAACATATTTTGCGTGTATAGCAGAGACTCCCTCCCCCCCATACACGTTCTGTATTAAGACACAAAGTTCCAACACACTCTGGAATCGGAACAGACTCTCTCACACACTCAATTTAGAACTGGAACACACTCACACACACACACACGCTGGAAACGCAACACACACACACGCACACACTGGAAACGGAACACACTCACATACTCCAGAACCGGAACACATACACACACACACTTTGGAACCGAAACACACATACATACACACTCTAGAACCTGAACCGAAACACACACACTTTGGAACCGAAACACACATACATACACACTCTAGAACCTGAACCGAAACACACACACACACACACACTTTGGAACCGAAACACACATACATACACACTCTAGAACCGGAACACATTCACACACTCCAGAACATGAACACACACACACACACACTTTGGAACTGAAACACACGCACACACACTCTAGAATCAGAACACACACACTCTACAACCGGAACACACTCACACACACACTCTGGAACCGGAACACACTCTGGAAGTGGAACACACTCATAGACACATGCTAGAACAGTGAGCACGCTGGAATGACGCACACGCTTACTGCCCTGTTCCTAACACTCTCAATCATAGTGAAGGCAGCGGTGGTGCCGGTGGCAATAGTGGTGGCGATTACTGTGGTGTCCATGGTGATAGTTGTGGTGGCAATTTTAGGCACACGGGGTCAACGTCCTTGGGATTCCGAAACGCGAGCTGTGACCCTAACCACACTTCCCAGACTAGCAGCACACGCATAGAACTCTCATTAAGTGTGGGGTGGGGGGCCCTTGACAACCAGTGGAGAATAATGGGGGGCCTGTGCCTCTCCAACCCATCCATGCCCCCAGTTGCAAATCAAACCCAGAACCCCTACCATGACCTCCGTTGCCCTCTAAGTTGATTGCCCTTGCTGTACCAATGACCATTTACATTGGGCCCCAACGGCCCTTTATACTGACACACGTGTCACTCCTCACTGGGCCTCAGTCTAACTGTACTCACACTGGTCTCTCTGCACACACACCACAGTGTCATTCCAGATGCACACACACTCGTCTCACTCGACACAACAACCACCTTTTGCCACTAAGTGGTGGTAATGTCACCACACCGTCTGTCCCAGGCAATATGCACTTTGAGGCCACGTGAAGTGTGGAGGCTTGCAGACAGGTCACGAGATAAAGCCAGGTGTCATGAGCCGCCTGGCTGAGATGACTGGCAGATGCACCACCTCTGTTTCTTTATGTGTCAATTCACTATGTTTTAGCCGCCTGGCGCACAACTCCGTGTTATGAGCGACGCCCCTCTGCCCGGCACGGGAGGATGACTGCCACTAACTGCTCGATAGTGTCCTTCACAAATCTCAATAGAGGCGAATCTTGACAATGTTGGTACCAGCCTTCAGCAAATCCACTCAGCTCCAGGCCCTTCTATGCCACATCAGCCCATGTTTTCCCTTGCCCATGCTGTACCATTTATCCCCCTCTATCCAACCAAACTGAAACTGCCTGGGCATATGATGGCTGGGCATGCGGGCTACATGATCCAGTCACAGCAGGCTCGCCTGCTGGAGGAGCTCATCAATGGGACTTTGTCCAGATCTTTTGAGAACTTGTGAACTCCTCACACAATCCAACCTGGTAAAAACCTGGGATGGATCAAAGGTAGGCCAGTTGGAAAGTTTCAAAAATGGCGCAGATGTGCCACCAGGCAGAGGTCCACATAGAGAAGAGAGGGCATGGCTATGGTTGAGAAGACCCGAAGCATCGTGTGAGGCAACAGACCAGGCTGTTTTCACATCGTGTTATGCAGCTAATGATAAGATAATGCCGCTCAACTTATTTGGAGACCCTTGTTGCAAAACCAGAATTGGCCATTAGCACATTGCTTATGTATGCAAACTTTTCCACTATCTCCACAAGCCTACCATCACTCATGCAGAGGTGAGGGGTACTTTAGGAAAGTTTGAACCATGTACCCAATGCAGCCACTGCAGCTGCATGAACCACAGTCCTGAACCTAACCTAGTTCTCCTCAGCATCAAGAGGAGGGGATGATGCCAGCCTCATACACAGCCACACACACAGCCTGCAGTGTCACTCCAGATGCATACACCACTGTGTCACTTCAGATACACACACAACAGTGTCACTCTACGAAGGACCCTAAATATTACTCCATCTGCATACCAGACATCTCCCATTACTCTGTACTGGGCTTCGACATCCGAGAGTGCACACGCATTATGCTTGGCACATGGATCTGTGTAGCTCCTCCTTCTGCAGCAACTCCACTCGATATCCGCTACAGGAGCCACAAAGCGTCTTCCTTCGTCAATTTGGTCTCCGAATCTTCTCACTAAGAGCTTCCTCAAGTTGACAGGAGCGACGGGATGACGGGCAAAGGAAGCCAGCGATTCAGATTAAATCCAGAACTCGATTGTCAGAGGAACCCATTTTATCTCTGCTCCGCTGACGCATCGGAGCTGAGCCAGTGCGGGCGCTCGCGCTCCATGGGCCCCACAGGATGACGTCTGGCTCGGAGCCCAGCAGGGCCATCGCCGGTGACAGTGACACATCCATAGCGTGGAATGCCAACTGCTAGGCCCCTGGAGTGGAAAAACCACCTGGCGCCTTCTGAGCTAATGCGAGGCCATCCGGGCATGGCTCGGCTATGTAGTAAAAATAAGTTTGGGTTCCAGCTCGAACCCAGACCTTGAGTCTCAGAGCAGTCTGAGTTTCAAGTCAAACTCACAACTGGATTGTCAACGGCAAGTCCGTGACTCACGTGCATCCTCCATGGGAGAGACAGAGTGCATGAGGAGGCAGAGTCGGTGGCACAAGACACTGATGACAATGATAACGATGATGTCTGTTGGAATGATATTGATGATAACGGCAGGGTTGATGACATCGCCAAACCTCACTTCCAATTCTTCAAAAACTTGTTCGAGCACGCAGTGGTGAAATTGAGCAAGTCGGGCGAGGATGGCGAGGGTGGTGGCGAATATGCCGTCGTGGTAGTGACGGCGATGAGGGCGACGAGGGCTAACGGTGTGGTTAGTTTTTCTGCGGCCCGGGGGAGAGCACCACGGGGGTTGAGAGCCCATCCAGCGTCGCCAGGGGAATGGTCGCCATGGAACCCGCAGACGGGAACTTCACACGGCAGGGGTGAGGGGCGTAATGGGGTGGGGAGGCAAAGGTGAGGCAGTGGTGAGTGTGTGCACTGGGCAGCAGGGTGTCTATCCAATGGTAACTGTGCCTTACGCAAAGAAAGTTTGCCTGAAGCAGTTAGATACCCGCGTCAGGCACCTTTCTCTGCGTAGGTTTCCTTCAGATTCTCCGGTTTCCTTCCATAACTAAAAAAACCCCCCTCAATCATTGGCTGATAACATCAAAATATATAGGACACAGTGTTTACCAAATGTTGGCGCCGGCCAATGGCATAGCTGCCTTCCCCCTCCATGTCTCTATGGAATTATCTCACACCTTCAACTTTGAACAAACACTGCGCCACGAGTTCTGAATTGCAAATTAAATATTAATGTTAGTTGTCTTAGAGGGTTGCATGGTGAGCCCAGTGGTGAGTCAATACTCACACAGAAGGGAGGATCTCCCTGCCTGTATGCGAGCCGCATTGTTGGTGATCCGTCCTGCGTGTGCATGGTGGATATCAGGTGGTGTGCGGCAAAACAGCGATCGGGGGCTGGTGAGTTTCCTGATGAGCCGGGTGGTGAGCGAACGCTCACCTGGAAGGAGGAGTTGCCGGCCTGCGTGCGAGCCGGGCTCTGCAGCGCCAGGGGACTCAAGGTGCTCCAAAAGTGGATGCTGCCCGACGGGATCAGCGGCGACGGTGTCAGATACAGGGGCTGAGGATCGCACACACGGGACCATGACTATCATCACCACTGTAACCAACAAATCGATACCAACACCACCACCATCATCCTGTCGTCAAAACTATCCCATTGCTGCCGTCACCCACGTCAGTCAGTGCCACTATCATCAGTTGCTGCCAGAATATTATCATTGACTTCAGCAATACCGTCAGCCACAATGATTCAAGCGACAGGGTTTATTCAGGTTTCAGACATCAGGAGTGAGTTTGGCGAGGTGTGTGTAAGTTTTGAGGTGGTGAGTGCCGTGGTGAGGACAGAGGATAAGTGTGGTGGCGAGGGTAGTTCCGAGTTGGTAATGACATGGTATTGTAGTTAGTGTGGTGGCGAGTGAGGTGCGTGTGATGGGGCAGCGCTGCCCTCTGACCTGTCCCAGCAGCGATGCCCCGGTAGTGAAGGGCAGCAGGGGGCTCGGGATCATGTCGAAGGTGCGGAACCCCGCGCTAGGGAGCGCTCCCCCAGAACTTGACGAATCCGACTCGGAGATGATGAGCAGAGGGGGCTGGGGGGGTTTGGGTCTCTTCACGCGGGGGGCCTCGCCCCTTTCCGGGGAAGATGGGCTCATCGTCATGGAAACAGGCATCTACAGAGCAATAAGCCACATCATGGCAACAGTTACCAGCGGAGGGGGGACAACACCGTGATGTTATCATGGCGATTAATGACTCGTCAATTCGAAATCAACCTATTTTCCAATTGTTTTAACCCATATTGTTTAACCTGGTGCCATACTTACACCTGTACCTCACTTTCTGGCACCTCGCGTTAGTATTATATTGACATTCTTCTTTTGATCTGCAAGTGTTTCGCTTAAGACTGTTAAACACCTCGCTTGTTAGTTGTGGGACATCTCTCCAGGAGCCTGCACTCCATTTCATTGATGTTTCCGTGTTTTCCATTCTGACACTGTGTTCATATCTGGCAATCTGGCTAAATAGATATATAGATGATGATTGCTTCGAAAAGCTGCTCTCTCGGGACAGCCGCGTCGATCACTCCCTCACCCTCTATCGTGACGTTTCGCCTCACACTTGTGTGTGTGGTGTGTGACTCCTATTTATATATAAGTACTATATTTGTGTTAAGTCTCTTCTATAGTGTTGCTCTATTCCAGGAACAATGGACAAAGGTTGGGGTCCATTTGAAATGGTCCATTTGAAATGATCCATTTGCCTCTAACGTGCGAGTCGAAACGTCGCGATGGAGGGAGAGAGAGCGATCGACGCGGCTGCCCCGAGAGAGCAGCTTTTCGAAGCAATCATCATGCATCGAGCCGTGACAACCTACATCATTACAGATAAATAGATGTTTACTATTACAGCAGAAAATACCCAGTGAGCTTGCTAGCTCCTAATGTGGGATTCCTGCAATAAAACAAACGTTCGAGCTGACGAACGGAAAAACATCTACAGTCTCAATGGACCAAGAAATTAAGGCATCCATGAAACAAATAAAATAAACGCAATATACCTGAGATGAAAACCTAAGCGACCAGGATTAGCCTCGTTTAGCGCAGTGACCTCAGCCAATAAAACGAAAAAAGCAACAACACCCATTCCTCTTTTTCAGTGAGGGACGTTTCATAAACATTCGTGGATCACATAAATCGTGAATAACGCCTTGACCCCCACATATGTATCAACTGGCCAGAAACATTGCACTAGAAACCAAGAATAGACATATAAAGGCACTAGGTAATGCAGGAAAAGATGAATACAAAAGATATTATAACATTTCAAGATACAAATGATGCCAGTAATTCCGTAACTAAGAATCTACCAGTCTTGGTAGAGTCTACTGGTATAGGTAGACTCTTCTTAACTCGGTAGAGTCTTCCTAACCCAGTGAAGTCTTTCTAACTCAGTTCAGTCTCCAGTTGGCAGACACTACCCAAACCGGTAGCAGGTGGCTGCAGATTAGGGTCTGCGGGTGTATGACCTTGCCTCCTCCCACCACAAGGTGGATGAAATATGCTACGCGTAGGCACTGCTTTTCCTCATGGGAGTACTCACGTGCTCAGAGATGCTTCTAAAAATGGGGGAATGTTTGCGAGGGATGCACCGGTGCTTCGGCCACGTTATTCGAGTGTGTGGATTCGTAAATCGTAAATTTTCAGAAAACCAGTATGGGTCCACAATGCAATAAAGCAAATAGAACTCAACGCAAAAACACCCCAGTAAAAAGAGGGAATAATATTCAGGACTTCCTGGATTCCAGTTTGTAGGTGTGGCTGTAAGGACTGTTCCCCAACTCACCCATGGTGAGCGAGATGAAAAATAAACGATCAACAAGAAGTTGAACGCTTGCACGCCACGTGACTGTACCTGGTGATGAAGTGATTTTACGACAGAAAAAAAATATTGGCTGGGAAAACCTACATGTTTAAGTTATTATGTTGCTTTTATCCTTCTTCTAGGTACCATATTCTACAGGTTGGTGATAATAGTATTCCACAAATCTCTGCTCTTTGAACTTATAAGAATGTCCATTGTTGATATGTTCATCCATCTCGAGAGACTCTTGACATAGTTCAATCCCTGTCATCCACGATCTATCTTTCCTTCAATTAGTCCAGTTATAACTAGATTTTAAATATCCTCTTTCCTCATGATATGCCAAAGAAACTTCGACTTTATTTTAATGTCATTAAACACCTTCTTTCTACATCAATCACTTCACTCCGGCATCATTCCCCCATTACGCAACTCCAGTAACACATCCTCAAAATGACCCTGATCCCTGCCAATCTAGGTTCCAATTCGGCCATAGTACTGAAACCACTCTAGTTAGAGAAGTTAATGACTTACTTGTCACTGTTGATGAAGGCTTGCCAAGTATTCTTATCTTCCTGGACCTGAGCGCTGCCTTTGAGCCATCCACAATCATATATTCCCAGTACCGGTGTCTCTTCACTGGCTACTAGTTAAATATAGGATGGAATTCAAGATCCTCCGTCTCGTCAACAAGGCTCTCACTGGCGCTGCTCCGATACACATTCGTGATCTACTTCAGGCACCCTCCTCAACACGACAACTTCGATATCCTCCAATACGGGCTTGCTGCATGTGCCCATATCGCACATCCGTTCAATGGGTGATAAAGCCTTCTCGCGCGCTGCTCCCAGACTCTGGAATGCCCTTCCATTGGAGATTCTGTCAGCTGAGTCAGTGGGCATCTTCAAAATCCAATCTCAAGACTCATTTGTTCCATAAGGCATTGAAGTCTGGCTAGGACTATTGATGCTGCTTAATGTTGTTGTGCTTGGATGATGGCTCGCTGTAGATCTGTACCTGCTCAGGGACACTTATTCCTTCCTTCATTTAGAAAATTATTTGTATCTCTAATTTTATGTCCTTCTCTAATTTATAGCCATTATTTGACTTTTAACGGATCTACTCAGATGTTGTTGTTGTGGACATGCCGTTCTCTCCACAGCTCAGATTTGTAATAAAATAAACATGGTATTGTTGTTGATATGCCGTTCATATCATGCTGTTGTTGTTTAAATGCCGTTCTCTCCACAGCTCTGTGCAGCGCTTTATGACCCTCGGGTGAAAAGCGCTCTAGAAGGGCAATTATTAGTATTACATTCTATTCGTAACAAAATTTATTTATTTAAGGTGTTACTTGTCCAAGGTACCTTTAAGATGCGTCTCAAGAACTACATTTCAGTTGCTTGAATTCTCTTTTATATACTTGGTGATATTGTCCAACATTTTGATGCATTCGTGAAAACTGGTGCAACATTTCTATGGGAACGCTTAGTTTCGTCCCCATAGAAATGTTATTATTTATCAGTATCTTTTTCATTATGAAAAAGCTATCTTTGGCCATCCCTATCCTCTGTTTAATTTCATTATCACATTTACCATATGAAGTTATCCAGCTTCCTAGATAGTTGAATTTATTGATGTATATATAAAAAAAAGAATCGGTTTTTACCATTTCTGGTAATAATACTTGTGTTAAGATATTAAACCACCAAAATAGACACCTTTCACAAAGTGTCCAGTTTGCAAAAGCCGCACATACATGTGGCAAAATATGCACAAAAACAAGCTTTGATAATATATGCATAGGTGTCTATTTTGGTATTTTAAAATCTTAACACCTGTATAATTGCCAGAAATTGTTCAAATCTTTTCTCTTTTTCACATATCCATACTGGCAAAAATACCCATAGCTTAATGACCTTCTTTACATTTTCATTACCTATTTTGATGTTGCATACAGGTACACTTTTCTTATTTGAAATTACCATGCATTCTGTTTTCCTAAAATTGATAGTTAAACTCTTCTCCTCACTTTTACTAACAACCTTATCCAGAATTTATTGCAGCTTCCCCTCTGAAAATAAGAAAAAAATCATCATCCACAAAATGCAGGTTATTCATATTCTGTCCACCAATTATCAACGTAGGCAAACGTTCGATTACTGTCAAGATGTTCTCATTGTACAAGTTAAACAAGCACGGTGAACATAGAGTCTTGCCTCACACCTCTTTGAATTTGAACGAAATAATTTTGTTCATTTCTGATCTTTACTGCTGCGGTTTGATACCAATATATGAGCCTTAGAATTCAAAAATCTTTACCATCAATATCCAGTTCTTTAATCGTTTTTAGTAGCTATTCGTGTTTTATAACATCGAATTCTTTAGTTAATTTAACACATATAGAGATATTGCTTCATTTGCCCTTTCTGAAAGCATTCGGGTGATAAAAATGGCATTTCTTGTACCTCGATCTTCAACAAAAACCACATTGAACATTTGTAACCTGTGGTTTAATTCTGTGTCTGGCTCTTAGCATCACCACTTTTAATAGGATCTTTGTTACATGGTCAATTAGACCAATGGTTCTATGGAGGTTACATTCAGTAGCTCTAGGCTTTTTGGGGAGTGTAATAAAGATCGATTTACTGAGATCCTCAGGTATCTCTTCACCGTCATAAATCTCGTTGAAAATATCTGTCAATTTTTCCAAGCCAAAGTCTTTCAAACATTTTATTTGTTCGACTGATATTTCATCTGCTCCTGTAGCGTTGTTATTTTTCATTCAATTAATAACGGTTCTTACTTCTAACTTAAGGATTTTTAAACCATCCGTTTTTTTAATCGATGGCTTTCCTACTCAGGTGTCGTAAAAATAAATATTCAATACATTCTGTCCATCTTTTCAAAACTTGTTTTTTCTCGATGAGTATGTCACCATATTTAGCTTTACGTATCCACAAGCAGTGCACCCTCCTTTACACGATGCCATTAATATTCCTATACAATGGTGAAACATCTTTGTCCTTATGCTTTTCTATTCCTGTGCATTGCTCATTGAGCCATTTTTCTCTATCTTGCATGATAGAATTTTATTATTCAGTATCCAATACTCTCTTATATTACGGTTTTTAATCTTTCTTCTGTCCTCCATTAATTCAAGGATCTCTTCCGTCATCCATTTCTGTTTCCTTTGTTGTACTTTTACTGGTATAACCTGTTTAGCTATTCCAACCAATGCTTCTATAAAATGCCCCATTTCGACATATTTCCTTCCTCTTCATGTTCTTGAAATCGTTCTTTAGCTGCAGTTATGTATCCTCCTCTAATCATATCGTTCTTCAGTAAAACTTTATAATCGAGCATCTTTGTAGTTTTTGGTTGATCAAGTTTCTTGAGCCTTATCTTAATGGTGCAAACTACAGGTACACAGTTACTTCCACAATCAGCCCCTGGGTACGATTTTGCTTGTTGAACTGCATTCCTGAATCTTTTGTTCATGGTAATGTATGATGATTGCTTCGAAAAGCTGCTCTTTCGGGACAGCCGCGTCGATGGCTCTCTCTCCTCTCCTCGCGACGTTTCGCCTCACACGTTGGAGGCATCTTCA
>JAZEWT010000007.1:25896637-25907792 GCA_036362905.1 Mordacia mordax | reverse complement strand
ACACACTCTCACACACTGTGACACGCACACTCGCAGACACACACACACTGTGACACGCACACACGCAGACACACACACACTCACACACTGACACGCACACACGCAGACACACACACGAACAAACATCCTGGCGATACACACAAAGAAGCCTCATAGCAAGAAATCATGGGTTCGGCTCACGGCTCGGATTCCTTTGAGTGTGGAGTTTGTACAAACTCCCCACACAACAACCAATTTTCTCTATGTCTCCACATACAGCCCCCACACTCACCTACACACACATCGCCATACCATAGCCATAGCCTTAATACTAACCTACACACACACATAGACCTACCATACCCATAGCATTAGCACTCACCTACACACACATCGCCATACCATAGCCATAGCATTAACACTAACCTACACACACATACCCTACCAAAACCATAGCCTTAACGCTAACCTACACACACAGTCCTGCCATACCCATGGCCTTAACAATTACACACACACATAGCACTACCATACGCATAACACCAAGCTACACACACATAGCTCTCCGATAACCATAGCCTTAATCCTAACCTACACACACACATAGTCCTACCATACCCATAGTCTTCACACTAACATACACACACATAGCACTACCATACCCATAGCCTTAACCCTAACCCACACACACATAGCCATACCATACCCATAGCCTTAACCGATACCCATAGCTTTGTCCTTATGGTACGGTTGGGATATTAGAATACAGCAATAAATATAAACAGACCTATATTATTATTTATCAGTCGCTCTTATGCAGGGCGACTGAGGTGTAGTGAGTAGAGTAGTGAGGAGGAAAACAGAGAGACGAGGGGAAAGCAGCCATGCATTTAGTCGGCGCCAACAACAGTCGCCAGACACTGCATCATGTTATGATCGGATCAGTCAATTAATTAATGGGGGGTTTTCGTGTGGAGGAAACCAGAGAACTCGGCGGAAACCCACGCAGAACAGAGGGAGAGAGAGAAAGAGAACACAAACTCCACACAGAAAGGCGCCCAAGGCGGGAATCGGGCTTCTGTGAGGCGCAGATGTTACCGCTACGCCGCACAACCCTGCCAATTATAATTAATAATACTAGTATCTATACGGCAAACAAGCCCAGACTATCATCTGGTGGGGCGGCGGTATCGCACAAGGGCCACAGTCGAACCGCGCCACTGTCGCCTGCACGCCGAGGTTCGTCTCGGACTACGGGGGTTGCGGACGCTCACAGGGCCTACAGCGAACCTCGAGAGGCCGAGCCCTGGGCTCCTAACCTTACCTTGAACTTACCGACCACGCTGCTAAGCCTAGACACCTAGCATTAAACCTCAGAGTACCACTGCAACTGCCACACCGTGACCCAGCTACACTGCAACACAGCTACACCCCTACCCCAACTACAGTGCAGCCCTGTCACCGTCACTACAGTAGCTATACCCCAACACAACTACAACCCTAACACAACCTCACTGGTAACCCCGTCGCTGCCACCCCTGTGCCGCCCACGCCCTCGCCGCGGGCCCCAACTCCAGGTCTCGGCCTCCTCCTCCGCCTGCACCGCTCGCACCAGCGGGTTCGAGTCCTCACGACGCGGGGACCCACTGCGGGGAAGGGGGCCCCGACGGGACCCTCCTTCCTCCCCCTGTAACCCGTGTACCCCTGCCGCTCGGGCTGGGGCCCCTCACCTCGCAAGGGCCGCTCAGGGCTCTCCTCCTCCGGCCCTGCGCGAGGGCCGCATGGCTCCAGGAATGGACGAGGTCTCCTAAGGAGAGCCGACAGGGGGTGGGGGGTAGGTCCTCGATGAGTCCCGGTGTGATCCTTGAAGATCCCACCGGAGTCTCTGGGGGTTCCCGAGGGGGTTTCTGGCGAGGAGGGCAAGGGTCAGCGACTTTGGCCTTCGCTGGCAACCCCCGTTGTTGTGTCGACCTCCTCGTCCTCCTCCTCGTCCACCTCCCCGTCGTCTGATGTCCTTGCGCAGATAACCTCCTGCTCTCTGGATCTGCTCCTCTCAGACTTCTCGTCGCTCCGTCGTCTCCCAGTCGCGGCCTCCGCCTCCTCCTTCTCGCCCTCCTCCTCTTCCTCGCCGCGATGCGAGATGTGGACTCGGGGCGGCGCTCGTTCACCCGCCTCGATCACAGCAACAACATCGCCATGGCCGGCATCACAAAGATCTCCCCCCCCCTGCGTAGCCTCGACTGTTGTCAACGAACGGCACCTGTGATGGCCAACACGGCACACCACGGGGTGGGTGGCCATCGCCAAGCCCGGCCGCCTTTATCTCCATAATGGCGATGTTTGCCCGCCGTACCAGGTACTAATTTGAGGCTGAGTCAACCTTGGGGGGGGGCTGTCCAGGAACTCTGGTTGCCGGGTTCATAGCGCACTGAGCAACTCACGATTGTGTTACAGGTGGCACCACCGTTACACTACATTGTGTACTGTCCATGTCAATCCACTGCTGGATGAGGGGCCGTGTAAGAAACACCACCCTGATACACAACGTTACTGCGATCGGACATAAGCTATATACTCACACACCCCCCCCCCCCCATTGCTATTGTACACTGACAATCAGTTTTGATGATAAGTACAATGCGTATGTATAGAAATGCACTTGTTATTACATACGCGCTCGGTGTAACCGTGACGATTGTACACACGATGTGCGGCTGTGTCCGAACATTACAGCGGAGCACATTATAGTTCGCACTAATTATGCACAAAAATAAAAACTGTGTGACCACGATCGCTGTGACAACATTCACCGTCCTCACACAGCACTGAATGATAAGCTGCAGGACACAAGTAGCCACCGCTGCGTCTTGTAATTTTTATGTGTTGTCGTTTAAATTACATGACATTTACAAACGTGTTATTATTAAGTTACAAAGCACCGCTCTGTGCTTACGATGCTGTCCGTGTGTTTGGTGGCCCAGTGGATAGCGCTGTCGCCCCACAGCAAGGAGCCCGGTTCGATTCCCGGATCGGATGCCTGTGTGGAGTTTGCGAGTTTCTCTCCCTCTCCCATGCCCCCGTGGGATTTCGCCGTGAACTCTGGATTCCTCCCTCCCCACCGTGCGAAGACAAACATCTCATCTCATTGTCAGAAACCGCTTAGTCCTGTACGGGGTCGCGGTGAGCCGGAGCCTATCCCGGCAGACACAGGGCGCAAGGCAAGGATATACCCACGATGGGACGCCAGTCCTTCACCGGGCACTGAGGGCAACTTGGTCTGCAAGCCAATTAACCTAAGCAGCAGCATGTTTTTTGGACTGTGTAAGGAAACCGGAGTGCCTGGAGAAAACCCACGCGGACACGGGGAGAGAACTCGCAAACTCCACACAGAAAGCAGAACCCGAGCCGAGATTCGAACCCGGGACCTTCTTGCTGAGGAGGAGGAGGCGACAGCGCTACCCACTGGGCCACCGCGCTTGCCGGGGTTAATGGCCCTGCTGAGAAAGTTGCCCCAAGACGTTGTGACCTGCGATGTACTGGCGTCACATCCTGGGTATTCCCCCTGCCTTGCGCCTTCTGTCGGCGAGCATAAGCGCCGGGAGCTGCGACGCTGTACAAGATTAAATCGGGTAGTGAGAGTGAATGTAGTAGGCGAGTGATTTGACTCAAGACTGCCCAGCGGCTACTTTCCAGACACAAAATTCAGATGCGAGAGAGACTTCGCCTCGGCCGTGAATCGCACACGAGTATAATCTGCGCCGCACGGAAGTGTTGAAGTGAACTCTGAAAGAGGAACGTTTAGTAAAACACAACACGGCTCCAAGGACACAACCCTGAGAGCCGTGATATGTAAACAACAACACAACGACACAACGACCAACAGCGGACCACGTGCTGCGTGCGTGTGCCGCGGGGCACGACTTTGTAACCGATAATCACACTAAGTCTACTCATGCCGATTCGATTACTGTATCTTCAACGTTGGAATCACAATGCCCGTTATTTTTGACCGATTCGATGCACCCGCATTGGGAATGGATTTCTGAATGTATTGCCGTGCGACGCGAGGAGACGGTTTGCCGCAGGGTTTTACGCGAACGAATCCCCCCAGCCCGTGTATCGTAAACGTAGATTGTTAGCGACGAAAGATGTGTGAACGGAGCACGATAACTCGAAGAGAATCGGTGAATCGGTTCGCGGCACGCGTGCCATTGGTCCTCCGCGCATGCGCACGACGCGCGCGGCGGGGGGGGTCCGGATTTGGCAACGCGGTCTCGTGACGTCAGAGAAAGGGGGGCGTGGTTCGGGCGTGGCCACGTGAGGGAGTAGGCGGGGCCACCGTGCAAGACGGGGGCAGTGGGCGGGGCCACGGGTGGGGGTTATAAAAGCCGTCCCTGGCTTTATTACTTTGAGCTTATTTCGCATGACGAGAGAAGCTAATGGTGGGATGTTTAGATTATTGCTGTCATTTCTTCTACTTGTTCATCTCGAAATGTGTCACAGCCTCAAGATTCCTTTTCAGTGGGGTCCTGCCAAGTTTTTGCAATAAGAGGACAATCTTTCCGTCGCTACGTGCGATTCCGATTGAGTAGTCGAATGGTGCAGTTATATTGTGTGCGGGTTTAGCTGTGGGGAAAAAAAAAACGGCGAACCCGGAGGAAACCCATGCAGACCAGGGGGAGAACTACGTAAAATGCCTGGAGTCGAACCAGGCCCCTCCTTCTGTTCGGCACTAGTGTTGGCAGCGCACCAAAATCCTGCCGATTCGGCAGCGGTCAAGGAGGCATCAGCATCACAACTCCACTGTTGGATAAATGCGTTCCACGCAATCACCATCCGTCATAGTCCAGTGCTGCTACCATCCATCTCACCACTCATGTGCTACACTCTCCAATGCCTTCACTACATGTCCATGGTGGATGTGTTGGTGACGGTTTTTTATTTAATTTGGTTGCAACTCCATCAGCAATCTCAAACGCCAGCCCTGTCCCTTGTCTCCATGACACGCAACTCCACGCTTTGTGACCTTTTATTATTTTTTATTATCAAGGTCTGAGCCACTGGTGAAAATTTCTCATTGCTATGGCAGAGCCGTGTTTTATATTTCAGCTATTCGTGCAACTTTCCCTTCCACCATTCAGCCACTCACCAACTCACACAACAAAAAAAACATTCGTCAATAACACGTGGCCGTAAAATGTCTTATAACAGGCAATGGCCCTTCTTCATAGCACAAACGAGCCAGATGGATTAGAGTGGACACACACCTCTGCAATCACACATTCTCTTATAAAAACAAATCCCCGAATAGATTGAAAAGACTATCGAGTGCTGTCAAGCGACCTAGCAAAGGCCGAGGACCAAGTTTAGAAAATCGTCACTGGGGTTGACCATGAGTGGGAATTGAACTCGGGTCGCCATATTCACAGCACTACACGCTAACGGTTACACGCGCGCACTCGCACACTCTCACGGAGTTGTGAAGCAGCAACCATAGTGAAACCATAACAATGTTAAGTAAAACTCTTATTTAATTTGCAGGGGGGAAAAACAGCGTCGTGCATTTACATCGTTTCCAAGTCGCGAGCGTGCGAGGAGGAGGAAGGCAGAGGAGGTCCTGGGAGCCACAGGGCTATTGGATACCAGGACCAGGGCAAGGTCATCGTCATGACCATTGCACACATTTGTAAACAAGAACCCACACGCAACAATTAAAACATCAGGATATCAACATCACAATAACCCCGATCGTCATCGTCTGCAGCGGCACCACCGCAGCACACGCTCCCCGTCAAGGCTCAGGCTTCCAAACGCACATGAACGGCTCAGCCGTGGCTCAAGCTCACGGAAACGGGTGCGGATGGGATGAGTGTCATAGCCGACTTGAGTTAAGCTTAGTTCTGAGCTGGGTCACTCAAGTCAGAGCCCGAACCTGACACGACTAAGGATACAGGCCCAAGCGCAGTGTGTACAGCTCACGGTGGAACAGAAGCATTCCAGCGTGGCCTTGTACATACACAGGCTTGGAATTTGGGCTACAGTTGTTAAGCCTGCGCGGAGATCCTAGGTTTTATAGACGAGTAGTGTATCAGTAGGGGGTGACGTTGCCATGTGGTTTAATCCAACAACAGTAATTTGAGAATTTTCCAATTGTGGAAAAGATAGAAATACATTTATTGTTACAGCTGCAAGTATCCAGTGAGCTTGCAAGATCTAGATGACGGATTCCTGACACAAACGTCCGAATTGATCAAACGACAATGCGTAAAATGGCAAGCAGGCCCTAACAAACAAGCAGTGGATTTAGCATGTTGATGAAAACGATGATGGTGAAAGGGCAGTAACAGGGCCAAACTGTTTGAGCCTTGCAGCCACATCGGTTAGTACCGCGGTGAATCAATCATAAATACTAGGCGCAGTCTGCTCCAAAAGTGGACCTTAAAGATTTTGCAACTTGTTAAAAAAACTACAAGTCGTAGGATATGCGTACAGCCAACATTTGCCAAAATTTGTAAATTACGCAAAGTGCTGTCAATTGGGAAACAAATAAATCACTAGAAGCTGGTAAATGATCAGAACTCGAGTGAAAACGGCCAAGAGTTGGCGAGGACTTCCCAGGCCAATCAACGAAGAATGATCAGGCCAAGTGGCGCTCCTTCCACTCCGACTGCCGCCGCGTGTGCTCTCGCATCTTGAGTCATCTCTTGTGGCCACGACTATGACACCTGCTTTTCTGTCCTCTCGCACTGCTTATGGGTCTGTCAGTCAATAGGTAAATATTTGTTCTTTGTGAATCCATGGATCCTACCCAGATTTATCTCTCTCTCGACAGCACTTGTACCTTCCATCAACACCATAGCGACAACGGGGCCGAATTAGTCTGCAGCACGGTAATCTCTTGAGCCAGCACCACCGCTCAGGTCAATCTCAACCTCCTGCCTCTAGATCACGTAGCCCTCGCATCGAGTTCTTTCTTCAGACTCTTCCTGCGTCATTCCACATGTGCGTCACATTTTCGAGTACAGTATCCACCTGCCTTCATTTATTCTCGCAACGTGTCCCGAAGCCTCCACAGCTTTCTCCCCTTGATTGTTTGGAGACCCAGAAGGTCAATCGGCTATTGTGTCGTTTTCAATAAAGCGGGGGGTGCTCTGTCCATACAGGACACATCATTATCAATACCCGCTTAATCCTGTAGAGGGGAGTGGGGGGCCGGAGCCTATCCTGGCAAATATGGGCTGGAAGGCGGCGCTATACCCAAAATGTGACGCCAGTACATCGCAGGGCACATGTTTGGGGTAATTTACTTAGGATGCCAATTAACCCAGGCAGCAGCATGACCTTGAATGGTGAGAGGAATTCGGAGTACCTGGCGAAAACCAACGCATGACACGGGAAGAACACGCAAACTCCACACAGAAAGGCACCCGAGCTGGGAATGGAACCCGGGACCTTCTTGCTGTGAAACGACAGCACGACTCACTGTGCCACCGTGCCACTCGATACAGGGCACGATCAATACAATAATAAGATTCATCAGAGCTCTCTCGTGTCACCCACACAGGCCGCTGGGAAAAGTGCTGTGAGCACCTGTTGAGTGACAACATATAAAAGGGTGGTCGAGGCAGTAGCACATCCAGCCGCCCTGGTCTCGAATGCCGATGTTTGTACACACCGCACCAAAGCCCCTTTTAGGGTTGTGGTGAGTGATGACCGGTTCAGATGTTGCCAATAACCGGTTCAAATGTTCCGCACCGATGAAAAAGCCACGGTTCGCAATTGAACACAGTACAAGTGGATTGTGACGCAACGTCCTAATCAATGAGCCACGGCTCCCAACAGAAGCAACGCACAAAAACACACCACGACACACACACAAACCAGCGTTAGCGACTGCCCCAGTAAGAGGGCTGATGGCACGCACGTTTCCACAATGAGGCGTGCATCTAAAGGTGTTCGTATCCTGATCATGTGCGTTTTATTTTACATATGGGTGAAAGTGCAGCCCTGCAATGGCTGGCTCTTGCCACTGCTTGTTTAAAGGCCTCCTCCAGACATACCAGAGGGTGCTCTAAAGCCCATCTAATGAAGGGTGTTTGGCCTACTCCTCCACGCTGGCCACACGGCTCGAGAGAGATGGGCATACCCACACTTTATCAAACCACACACGGCTGTAATGACCCGTGTGCAGTGGGTGGGGGAAATTTGCCCCATTGTTTCTGATCAAACAGGAGACCACGCGATGTCATTTCTAGCAGTACATATAATACGAACATGTCGTTTACATGTAGCCGATTTTAGTTGCCCAAAATAATGTACCCTTTAAATATTTATTACCTGGGTGTGCAACCGATTCTGGTTAAATAAAAACATTATAATAATGATAATAAAAAAGAGGCTATACCTGGGCTGATTAGTGTCTGCAAAGTCAAAACCCAGTCTGATATATTCCCGATAACGTCTGCAGCATTGGTTTCGCGAGGTCACAGCTCAGCTACCGGCACCTCATGACGTCGACACGGAGCCACGGTCATCTTAACCACTAAACGCCACGGGAAACCACGAAGACGGCAACAGGTGCCAAGCATTGAGTCTCACAGCGATACCCACGAACCGCGCGCGCGCGGTACCATGACGTGCGATCGGATCGTACACGTGTCTCACGGCGCGACGTGAGACGTTTCGCTCCGAGTGCTGTAAGCTTCTACAGTATTAAATTCGAGATTCTCCTTCTCACTTACAAGGCTCTCACTGGCACTGCTCCAACATACATCTGTGAGCTACTTTAGGCATCCTCAACACAACTTCGATCCTCCAATGCAGGCTTGCTGCGTGTGCCCACATCGCACTTCCGTTCGATGGTTGATAAGAGCCTTCTCGTGCGCTGCTCGCAGACTCTAGAATTCCCTTCCACTGGAAATTTGGTCAGCTGAGTCCCTGGCAATCTTCAAACCTCGTCTCAAAACTCATTTGCTCCATAAAGCCTTGAAGTCCTCTCGCTAGAACTGTTGGTACTGCTCACTGCTGTCTGTTTGGACAATGGCGTGCTGTTGACTTGTGCCTGCTCAGGAACACTTATTCCTTTCATTTTTTTACAATAATTTTATTTGTTACTTGATGTCCTTCATTGATTTATATTTATTATTTTATTCAATTAATCTATTCTGATGTTGTTGTTGACATGCTTTTCTCTCCACAGCTCTGTGCAGCACTTTGTAACCCTCGAGTGAAAGGAGCTTCAGAAATGCAAATATTATTATTATAAGTCACTCAGGGACCGAGGAAGCTTCCGGCAGGTGGAGCGAAATGTTGGCAAACCACACTGAATATACGCGACAGAAAGCTACACGGCATGACCGTAATAGGAATTTACGTCAGGGATACAGTACGAAACGGTGTTAGCAATAGAAGTCGGTGCCAGATAGGAGTCGGTGATAGCGGTTGGGGATGGAAGGCAGTGTTTGAGACGGGAGGCACCAAATTTAAATATAATTATTATAATAACAATAATTGCATTTCCAGAGCGCTTTTTAGCCGTTGGTCACAAAGCGCTTCACACAGCTGCGGAGAGAACGGCACGCCAACAACGTCACGAGAACAGAAAATCACCAGCAATAAAAAAAATTGGGTTTTTTTTTTGTAATATACGCATCATTGCAGATCTCCCCGTGTCCGCGTGAGTTTTCGCCGGGCACTCCGGTTTCCACCCACAGTCCAAAAAACATGCTGCTGCATAGGTTAATTGGCTTGCAGACGAAACTGCCTGCAGTGCCGGGTGATCGACTGGCATCCCATTGTGGGTATAGCCCTGCCTTGCGCCCTGTGTCTGCCGGGATAGGCTCCGGCTCACTGCGACCCTGTACAGGACGAAGGAGTTTCTAACAATGAGATGAGATCGTTGCAGAACAGCAAGTAAAATATGATCAGACTTTCAACTATAATTAAAAAATGCCAACTTATCAGTGAATATAACACATATATTGGGAAATGATGTAATGTAACATCGTATAATAACAATAATTATAGCATTCCTAGAGTGCTCATCACCCAAGGGCCACAAAGCGCTACACAGAGCCGCTGAGAGAATGGCACATCAACAACGAGACAAGAACGGCAAATCAGCAACAACGTTTTTTTGGAGGTTTTTTTAAATACAAATCCGAGCTGTGGACAGAACGGCACCGCCAACAACACCAGGACAGCCCGACCGAAAGATGAAAAATAGCAATAAACTATAGGACAAAAAAAAGCGATTAAAAATAATAATTCTGCTACAAACATGGATGGAATTAATGTTCCCGAGCAGGTGCAGTTTGGAGGATTGCCATCATCCCGCCATAACACTGAGCCACATCAATCAACCTAGAGAGCTATGCATCCCAGAACAGTAGGAGGAATGGAAAGAGTCAACAGTGTCGAGATGGGAATCACAGTGTTCGAGATGGGAGTCTCGGTATTAGAAATAGGAGGCAGTGTTAGCGATAAGAATCAAGAGTCCTAGGCGGAGGACTTGAAAGTCTTACGGAACAAGTGAGTCTTAAGACGATATTTCAAGATGCCCAGGGACTCAGATGAGCAAATCGCCAAAGGAAGGGCATTCCATAATCTGGGAGCAGCGCGTGAGGAGGCTCGGTCACCCATGGAATGGAGGTGCGACCTGGTCACATGCAAAAAGCCCGTATGGAAGGATCGAAGTTGTCGTGTTCAGGAGGGTACCTGCAGTAGGTCACGGATATGTCAGAGCAGCACCAGTGAGAGCCTAGTAGGTGAGGAGGATCTTGAATTCAATCCTGTATTTAACAGGTAACCAGTGGAGAGACATCAGTACTGGGGAAATGTGATCGTGGATGGGTGTGCCCGTGAGCAGTCCAGCAGCCGCGTTCTGCAGACGTTGGAGACGATTGATCAGGTAGGCAGGGGTGCCAGGGAGCAGTGCATTGCAGAAAGTGATTTTGCCACATCCATTGGCATCCAGTACTGTGTAAAATAAATTTAACCACTGTATAATTTCTGTTTTGGATGCCCCCTACAAACCTACCATTGGCTCATTTTTTGTCCATAGAGATTAACAAATGCCTTGGTTCGCATTGCCGGCAGTAAGTCAGACCTGTTTCCAGTGCATGTTGGACTCCGGCAGGGCTGCCCTTTGTCACCGGTCCTGTTCATAATTTTTATG
>JAZEWT010000007.1:25877505-25890493 GCA_036362905.1 Mordacia mordax | reverse complement strand
GTATAGGACTAAGCGGTTTCAGACAATGAGATGAGATGAGATATTCCAGCCTTTTCTTACTCTCGCCATTACTGCCGTTTCTACTTCTCCCACACTTATAACATCCCCAGACAGCAAAACTTCTTAACGCTTTCTAACTCCTCTCCCTCATTAATCATCATTTTCTCCATTTTCAAAACTTTTCCCTTTTTTTCTCTGTTCTTATATTTTGGACAAAGTCATTTGTTATGCTAAAATCACCTGCTATTTAATTCCACTAAATCGTTTATGGATCCATTCTGGCATGTTTTGCCAATTAAAATAAGCATATTCAGGGTCGTGTCATCATTCGCATGATTACAGAGTGCCTTTGTACTCAAGCACAACACATTCACGCATACAGCTCTTGCATCAATCCACGTGGTTATATCTCCGTACCTGACCCGGATGGTGTGTATGGCTTAGTGTAGGGGGGTACACAATGACCAAGCACATACCTTTGCCGATCTGCACGCAGCTGTGACACCGCCTGGCAGCCGGGAAACCTGGCAACACAGCGACATGACGTTACAATCCCGCCAGCTATGCAGCGGTAACATCTGTGCCTCACAGAAGGAAGGTCTTGACCAAGCCGGTTTGATTCCTGCCTCGAGCACCTTTCTGTGTAGAATGTGGGTGTACTTCCCTTGTTGTGTGGGTTTCCTCCAGATTCTCCGGTTTTCTCGCACAACTAAAAAAAACCTTATTAACTGGCTGATAACATCAAAATATATCGGATGAAGTGTCAGGACAATATTAGCAACAGCTAACAGTGTGAATGTTTTCCCTCCTTCCCCACCTTCCTGCGGTTTCCTCGCACCTCCGAGGTAGTGTCTTTTCAAATGATTACTTTCAAAAACTGAATATGCCACGTGTATAAATTAGAAAATAAATTTTAAAACCATCACACCAACATGCCTTCACAATCGCTCGTCATCACAAAACACATGGCCACGTCACAAACCCGCGTCGTCACAAACCCGAATCGTCACAAACACACCGACGTCACAAAACCACCATCGCCACAACCCAAACGGAAGGTGTGCTGCAGAAAAGTGTGCTCACCGATCTTATCATGAGGCTTGGTCATGATCTCCTCCCACATGTTGTTCTCCAGGTTGTAGGCATTGATCTGGACACAGAGGCAAAACAAAGAGATCTCCAATACGCATTTCACACTCTTGGGGAAAGTGATGTTACGGAGTAGCACCTACGAAGAGAGGCGTGGTGCACAAGGGGGTTGGTGGCCAGCACAGTATCAGGTCGTTTTTTCCAACCCAATGATCATGGTTACACACCGTACCAGGTACTCACTTCAGGCTGAGTGGACCGGAGGCTGAGAAAAGATTCATATATTCCCCAATGATATTGGCTATGGGGAATCCCACTTGGATCACCGGTGGATCAGCGGGTTCGTAGCACGGCGTGTCAACTATTGCACCACCCCTCCCCAGGCAGACACGCATGGATACTAGAACACGCACACATGCGTGGGCAAGCGTCGAAGTGAATAGATGAGGTCGGGGAGGGAGAAATGAGGAGGCAGTGTGCCGGTGGTAGTGGCGAGGCGGTGAGGTCGAGGAGGTGTGGGCCTCACCTTGTCAAGGGAGTAGGCCATCCACGAGGTCCCACCCCCCAGCACATAGATCCTTGTGTCGTCATGAGCTATCTCGTGCCGGTACCTGCAACACAACGACGTGCAACATCCGCAACACAGCCTGGGGCAGTGCAACATCTGCAACACAACACTCGGAACATACTACAGGCACCCGCAGATATGTTAAACTCTAAGCATAGCACTTTTCTATAGCAAAAAGAGTCATTACGAACTCAATATTGATGAATAGATGTACAATTTGCTGAAACAGAATAACTGCATCTCCAAAAATATGCTATACAATACCTTTAAAATGCCACCATGTATCACGTCCCCTGGTGAACTAGGGTGTGATTTACGCACAGAATTCACACGTGCTCAAGACTACAACAGTATCAAGTGCTGCGCCCTCGCTTAAGATGTCTGGAAAGTGATGCGCTAGAGACAGCGGCAGCAGTTGTGCAAACAGGCACCGGAAAGGAGTTACTTCAGAGAGTAAAACTTTGTGTGTTAAACTTCCGATTTTCCAGATATGCGGTCCGGTTTAACAGTTGCCTCAAAAGGTAGCCAGGTCATTTCCATTGATAACCTAATTCACATTGATATAGTGTCAAGAAGGTTAAAATTAGTTTGCGTACAGACATAAACATTGCTTTCCAACCAAGTTCCATTGGAGACTCTGTAAAGGTGACTATTCTACAATTTGTTCAATTATCACAACATTATCAATCAGCATCTAGCACTGTTTTATATAAACGTAACCCACTATATAATTCTACTCTTGTATTTTTTCTGGAAGCCCCACCCTTGTGGGTGCAATGTATATTGGCATAAAACTAACTTCTCTAAATAATTCTATATATATATTCATTGGGCTCGAGTCATACTTAAGGTTCTACTTAACAAGTCGGCAAAATATTTCATGGATCGGTTAACCATACAGATGAAAATAAACTAAACCTTAGAAGTTCAAACCGACTGTCTGTTCAATGTCCCTAGGTGTATATGACGATTCGAAAAAAGACATTTGTGACAGCCGCCCTTCGTTTTTGAACAATACTGTCATGAGCTTGAAGCTAAGGTCACCACACCATCGTTGTGCTACCTTAGATCCCAATTCGAATTTTAAAAATTGCCTAACTGCAAATGCTATTTATTTAGACGGCTGAAGATACGCATCCGTTTGTTATGCAATACGATTATTATTTTATTACCATTGCCCCATCACACTGTTACACTTCTTGATCTCTTATTAATATACTGGAATTGTTGGTTATTTTTGTGCACTTTTGCGTGGTACCGTTTACTGTATGATTATGGTTAAGGGTTTATTTTTGCACAAATTTGTGCTGTACATTCATTTTTTTACCTTATAATTTTACATGTTGTTGCACTAGTCAGTTCAAACGTTTTATGCACCACAGGAATCCCCCATTCAGAGCCTGCAAGCTCAAAAAGTTTATTCTGCTGTGATAACAAACATCTATTTTATGCCTATGGGTACCTGTTTTGCCAGTACAAAGATGTAAAAAAGAGAAGAGGTTTTACGATTTCTGGCAATAACACCAGTATCGATGAATTCCATTTTTTGGGTTAGGTTACGAAAAAAATGTTTTTTGTAAACCCTCCACCACCCGACAAAGGCCAATTAGCTTCTGAAGTGAACTTATCTCAAGTAGATGCGTACGGGTTGCCTGATGATGCAGATTGCAATTATCAACGAAACGTCGTATTTCTTTTGTAAATGCGTGAGTTTACTCTCCAACACACCGGTGTGCTGAAACAGTGAAGAATTGGCATACTTTGTTTACGTTGACACACTTTACGAATTGGCCTTTGTCGGATGGTGGAGGATTTACGTACAAACATTTTTTACGTAACCTAACCCAAAAATAGAATTCATCGATAATGTTAGTCACAAAAGCCTTGGAATTAAAATAGTAATACCAGTGTTAAAGTCTTAAAAAACTAAATAGACACCGTCCACAAAGTGTCAAGTTTGTAAAAACCATACATACCGGTGGCCATATAAGCAAATAAAATGCTTTGATAATGTATGCATTGTCCTTCAAACTGATTGACCCACACCAAACTGCCTCCTTTAGAGCCTAGTTTGAGTGTTAGCCAAGTGTTGCCAAAAGGTAATCGGCTCAGGACAATGCTAATTACTGTCAGAAAGTGGTAAAACATCTTCTTTTCACATCTATCCATGTGTTCAGGATGTTTGATGAGGGTGAAAAACTGAGTAACATTGCCAAAGTGCTTGGCCTTGCCACCGGCCAGAGAAATCTGGTCACTCCATTTCGGATCTCCTCTTTCCTTCGCACTGCCTCTGACATTGCTATCGTCAGTTAACCACACTTACTTGAGTCTCACTTTAAGTTTAATCTTCTTCAGAGTACAAATATTACATTGATAGTAATGCACGCAGTATTTTTAAAAAACGTTTGTTGGATTAAATATGCACATTTTTTACATCGTTAAGATAATAAAAATAGTTGCACTTCTAGAGTGCTTTTCACGTGAGGGTCAAAACGCACTGCACAGAGCTGTGGAAAGAATGGCATGTCAGCAAAAATAACGACCTAAGAACAGCAAATCAGCAACAATAACGTTTTTTTTTGTTACAAAGCTGAACTGTGGAGAGATTGGCATGTCAACAACATCATCAGAACAGTTCAACGGAACGGACTAGTACAACTGACTAGTCGACTGGTTCCATACGAACCAGTCTTCCATATATATATATTCCATTGGAACCAGTATCCACTTATATAATGGGTAGTCCCGGCGATGGACTGGCGTCCCGTCGTCGGGTGTATTCCTGCCTTACGCCCTGTGTTTCCGAGACAGGCTCCGGCTCACCGTGACCCTATATAGGATTAAGCGGTTTCAGATAATGAGATGAGATAATGGGTAGTATATGGGATAATTAAATGCAATATGGAAATTCACTTAACAGAAATGTTTTAAGGAACATAGCCCTCCGTTTATTAAGGGATGACCGTACAGACATTAATACCAACCCCAACTCGCACCACACATCGCATTACCCACCTCTTGTAAGGCACCCACCCCAGCCCACCGCTACCGCGCGGCGGCGCGCTCACCTCTCGCCAGGCATCTCATCGCGGCCGTTGCAGGGCTCCAGCTTGACCCATTCATGCGTGCCGAGATCAAGACGGTGCAGGTCGGTGTTGTAGACGTAGCCCGTGGTGCCGCCAAACACATAAAGCGCGCCGTGGATAATGGCCATGGCCTGCCCGTAGATCTTGCTGGGCTTGCGTCCGCGGCTCGGTAGCCGTGTCCAGCAGCGCGAGCGCAAGTTGCACACGTTCACATCATTACCGCTGCTCTCGCCGAACGGCACGCCCGTGCCGCCGAATGTCAGCAGGCTGCTGCCGTGCAGCACCACTGCACACGGACACACAAGCGAATGCAGGAGCGCAAGCGGCCAGGCATTAGCAGGCTATCACTGCGTAAGACCGCTACACGCACGCACGACATACGCGTCCTACAACAGGCCGATCGCCCAAAATGAGATGGGAGCGGAGGTCGCGCCGCCGCTCCATCTCTCCCTCCTGCACCACCCACCCTCACCTCCTTGCCAGCCCTCCCTCCCCTCCCTCCTTCCCAGCCTTCCCTCCCCTCCCTCACCAGACATAGAGGCGAGCTCCTTGGGCGTGTAGCCATCAGTGGGCACGCGGTGCCATGTGCCCGTCGCCAAGTGGTATCGCCAGAGCTCACGGAACAGGGGGTACTCCGCGTTCCTCGGTCCCCCCGATTCATCAAAGTCCGGGTTGTACCCCCCGAACACGTAGAGGTTGGCGCTGTCCGCGATGCAGCGGTGCCCGCTCCGCGCGGGGGGCTCAGGTTCACCTGTGGCGGGGTGTAGGATTGGGGGGGTGGTTTAGGGGTCCACAGTGGATTAAGGGTTGGGGGTGAGGAACGGGGTTAGGATGAAAAGTGGAGTTAAACCACGGTTCAAGCAAGAGCTGAGCTTAGCGGTGAGCCGAGTAATGTGGGCAGCTTAAGTATTAAGGTGAGCAGTGAAACTATGTAGACGTAGGCTTGTGGTTGTGATGGTGGGTAGATGAGTAAGATTATGGTGAGCAGTTGAGTCGTGGTGAGGAAAGTGGGGGGACATGGTGAGGTAAGTGAGAACATGGTGAGGGGAGTAGGCTGGTGGTGAGGGGAGTGGATTTGTGGTAAGGCGTGTAGCTCTGGAGCTTGCAGGACTTGTGCTTCCTGTTGTGTATGAAGGTTCACGTTATATTACCTTAAGCAATGTAAGAGCTATGGGCTGTGCCTGGGGTCTGGCTGTCATTGCTAAATCTGGGCTGTGTATATCTCTACAGCAGACGATTCTATGCAGGGAGCAGCAGGAAGTAATGGAGACAGTTTCACACTCGGAGGAAGCACCACGAGCGGTCTCTCGGCACCATTACACCACCTCCCTGCACGCCGCTGCCAATTAATCCAAGGTCAAGGGTACGGCAACAAACACCAAGGTCTGTTACCGAACCAAATGGCCACAAATCACATGGACCATCAAAGAATGCCACCAAAGGAGGAGTGGCAGGTGGCTGAACCCACCCTGTTTCTGGTGTTTGTGGTGATGGTGGCAGTGTCAATGGTGACAAGGCCAGTTGACAGTACGTTCGCTGCTCGTTGGAGAGCTTCGAGGATCTGGTCCGAGCAGGCTACCCTGATCACGACCATTTTATTCCAGATGGTGTTGGTGAGAGAAAGGACACAGCGGGGCCTTTACACACCCTCCGGCCCTGATGTCAAGTCACTGCCCGTTATGTGGATCTCAGAAAAATTATAAAAAAAAACGACCGCTGATGAGACTGCAACCAAACCGTGCAGAAGGATAGAGCATTCACTACCTCTTCTCCACTGCATGGTCAAGCCGTGCTGAATCAGCCTGGCATGGCTCATAACGCGCAAGATTATTTTCCACTGCAGTAGTCGAGCTGAGCCACTTAAATTGCAGGCTATGAACGAGTTGAGACATCTAAAGATGATGTGGCGATTCTAACCTCAATGATCTGACCTCGCACCAAATGAATGCATCATTAACCCGCCCCACCCCTGGCCCTGCTTAGTCCGGAGCCAGATTTAGACGTCTTCCAGTAAGGCTGGTGTAGCATTGTTTGGCTCTGGCTTGGCTCGTCATATAGCCAGTGTTAAATCACGCTTGCCTTGAGGGACCTGTATTGGCTGAGCTCGAATGTGCAAGTGGAGAAGGGGTACACAAGTGTTCAGCCGGGTCCATACTTCAGCGATCAGTTGCGCAAGGATGTGTATACCCGTGCCCTTTGGCTGGTAGCTCCAATCCCCTGCCAACATACGAACTGCAACCACCAATCACAGTTCAAGATGTACAGCACGTCGCTACAAATTGCTGAGCAGACCGATGCTGAATAACACAGCCCGTATCGACTGCGAGCAAACTGGCTGCGCAACTGGTTGCACACAACCACACAAGCAAATCAGTAGCACAACCGATCGGCCAGGTGTGGAGCCGGCTTCAGGTGGGAGAAATTCCAGGCGAGCGCAAAACCGTAACGAGCGAAGGCACTCAGTGGGTTGTCGGACGTCTCAGTGACACAGGCCGGGACTAGGTAGGTAAGAGAAGCGGCGAGTGGAGGAGACCAGGAGAGCACCAGGCTCCTCGCTCACTGTCGCTCACCACCAATCCTCGTCAGCAAGGCTCACCTTGATACAAAAACCTGTTAGGGACATGCAGACTGGGGTCGCGCTCCTTAGCAGCCCCGATCCCCATAATCTTCTCGCAGCCTGCCGTGATATAACGCAACGCGGGCGATGGCTTTAGTGGTGGCGGTAGTGACTCGCGCGCGGTTAAAACTGTCGCAGCGGAGGGGGTGGGTGAACCACGGCGATGCTCGTGTAAAACAATCGCTGTCGTCGCCAACAAATGGTGGCGATGCAATGGATTACCGCGACTGGGACTAGAGTTAGCGTCAAAAATGGTACATGACAGGGGGCTTTTGAGGGAATCCACGCACTACTTAAATAAAATCAGTGCCCAAAGCTTTCACTAGTCTACATAAATGTTACCCATATTTAATCATTGCACTGAATGTTAAAAGTTAATTTTGCATTACTGCTAACAGCACAAATAGACATGTTCGGAGCAATAAACATGACGAGTTTCCAGAGTAATGCGGAGCACGCGGATCTTGAAATACTGAAGCTGGCAGCCAGATTCCATCTCTCAAAAGGAATTTAGCTGGTAATGTATAACGAAAATACAGACCCACAACCTCGACATAGCCGCAACGCCTCAAAGCCTATAACATCTGTAATTTTGCGCATTATTATTTATTTTTATTTCCCTCGAATAAATCGGGGGTAATTTTTCAAAAACGAAACGCGGGTGAAAATCGAAGGATAAGCGAAGATGAAAACATCGGTTTAAATCGGATATTTTGTTCTTAGAATTTTAAAATATTCAGCACACGACACAGCTATGTTGCAACAAGCAGCGTGTACTGCAAAAATATTGGCTACATACACCGCACGTGGGCAGTGTACAGTAACTTCAGCTGCTAGTAAGCCACAGCACTTGATCAAGCAGGCAAGTTCATTCTCTCTTGGAATTGTGGCAGTTCAGTCCAACGCCTCGACCGTCGTCGCTGATTTACAATTTACAAACTACGTGCTCGCTCAGCAACAATAGTAAAACACATTGTACGATTGCGTTTACGAGTCCCAATTTTAACACGACAGCTACCATTCCAACTAACCAATGTCAGCAGCGCACAATAACATCCAATAACAATTGCTCTCCAGAGCGGTTATTTCTGGATAGCAGTGTCGTGTTTTCCCTCTTTCCTTCGCGACGTTTCGCCTCCTCGCACGTTGAAGGCACCATCGACGTGGGAGGCGAAACGTCGCGAAGGAGATGGCAACCGTCAACGCCTCGGTTAAGTTGACAGCCCTGTCCATTGCCGTGTCCATTAGAACTTGGTATTTAGCTGGACAGCGTTATCCAACAAACAGTTGCAAGGTCAACATTCTCCTCCTTATGGCTTCAATGTGAGCATAGGAATATTGTCCAACAAAGCAACCATCAGCTGTTACCGTTAACAAAGAGACTCAGGCACGAGACAAATAGGCCACTTGCCACAACCGTCAATATGCAGCAGGCACGTGAAAGGCAACTTGCCGTCGATAGCATTGCATATGTTAAGTGACACCCCCCCCCCAACTTCGCTTACAAATGAGAGGTGTTACATTCCATTGAAGAAATGTCATGCTGATGGAGTGAGTTTTTTCATAGGAGTTTTGGTGTCTAATTGTGTAATTAGGTTGCCACTTTTTCCACTATAGACCACACCGAAAGCCTAGGTCTATTGTCAACACTGCAGTAGTGTAATGACGTGTAATACAATCCCACCAGATTTCGGTGCAAATCAATATCTGTCAACCAATGACGCCAAACAGATTTAACACGACCCTGTGGCAACGCTGGTGTGTGATCACGAGTCAGAACGTTTTTTTTTTAAAGGCTAAGTCTGAAGGAACCGCTAAGATACGTTGCTCTTTTTAACAAATGTCCAGCGAGGAGGTGTAAACAAATTAAATCTCAGGGCACCAGAGACAATATATCCAGAAAAAAATAACAGACGGCGTATATTTGAACCAGAATACCCAGCGAAACGCCGCACGACCACAGGGAAGAACTTACTAACTCTACACAGAAAAGCATCAGAGTCGGGAATCGAAGCCTGGCCTTCATTGCAGTGAGGCGGCAGTGCTACTCGCTGCGCCCGTCGGATTATGCAGCCAGTCGGGATGTCAAGATCACAGAATCCTCCCCTACGGACCCCAAAACCACAGAAACCCAAGAGACACACGGCCACCGAGGCTCCCTGAATTGCCTGGGATCTCAAAACCTCTAAACCCCTACAGGAATTGGATACCTTGAGATTCCTGGGCCACCAAGGAAAGCGAAATCCCAATGATTCCATTGACCCCGGGGACCCGAAATCAGCACACACCGTAGGGATCCATAAATCCCAGTCTCCAAAGGACTCCCAGGCACCCTCTGCTCTCAGACCTCGATGAGCGCATACAGTCCCTGGTTCTTTACAACCACAAACCCCTAGGAGAATTAAACCCCCGGACACCAATAGGACCCAAAATTCCAAGAACCATACACCCCCGAAAGAGCCAACAGGGACCACCTGATGTATTAGGAACCCCAAGCCATGGGTTTCTCGTGATCATAAATCCCCACGAAGCCCGAGGAGGCTTCCGGACCCCCGCGGAGAGCCCCCTCCCCTCTCTCCTCGCCCCCGCATCCCCTCGGGCCCTTTCGCAAGGCCTCACGCACCTGCCGCGCCGAAGGGTCCCCACCCGGGGAGGCGTACGAAGGCGCTGAGCGGCGGCGGCGGCGGCGGCGTCTCAGCCATGGCGGCGCGCGGGGTCTTGTCGGCTCAGTGTCTCCGGGGAGTCCGGTCGGGGGTTCGAGCCCCGGTGTCGACGAGGGTCGGCGAGGAACTCCGAGACCAACGGCGTCTCCTGCCCCGCGCACAATGGCCGGGCCGGGGTCGGAGAGCTGCAGGGGGGACCGAGTGACGCGCTTAGTAATAACGACACTGCGAGCGCCATCTTGCGTAGGGAGGTCGGGGGTTATTTTGCCACGACGGGGTCGAGGTCTCCGCGTTGACGCAGGGGCGATGACGTCACGAAAGCTAGCCGTCTGCCGGCGGAGTCAGCCTGAGTAAGATGGCCACCGCGAGGCATCATTCGCGGAGGGACGGCACGTGACCGGCGGCAAGCTCAGGACGCGCGACTCCGACGAGCGAACACACGTGCGATGACCAACGCGACACACGTGAAGACAAACGACAAATAAACGTACGGGCGGCAATGTGCACGCATGAAGCTCGAACCATAATCATAACGTAATCACTCATGTGGGGTTAAAGAGTTGACGAGCGTACAGTGCGATTACTGGCGAGACCTGTGATTCATCGAACTCGGGTTGTTCATTTACATAATCCCTTGCTGGCGAGCCCCGGTTCACAATACACATTACACACGTGGTGCGTGACTCATTGTAACACGTGGCTATGCATGAGGTCACCCGGAAGGTGCGAAGAGGGGGGCGCGGCACGGAGGAATATAAAGACGGGGGAGTCAGTCATCAGACGGGGCAGTCATCAGTCTTCAACATGTAGTCGCCGCTCGAGTTCGTTATGCCCGGGTCCCGCGCGCACTGCTCAATAAACCATCAAAAGACAAGAAGTCTCTGCTCGCTGAAAGTCCGTGCAGTGAACGCTGATCCTCGCCGTGGCGGTTATCGCCGAGCCGCCACCAGCCTGCGGTCCGAGTCGTGGTGCCACAGTTACACGCAGGATTGGACAATGAGACAAACAGCAACTTATACAAATTATATTTGCATTTCTGAAGCCCCGTTCAGCCGACGATCACAAAACGCTGCACAGTGCTTATGGAGAGAATGGTATGTCAACATCAGAATAGATCGAATAGTCTGGTGCCAAGCCTCGCGCCGTGCCAGGCTAGGTGCATCCCGACGCCTCTGCCGGGGAAGCGGGTCGATCTCCGGGTTACAGCGGTCGGATTGGGCACGGCCGCGGGTTAGTGCCGATTGGCGACGATTGTTGCTAAGGTTAGTCAACTGGGAAAAATAAAGTAGGTAACATCCCCCGAGGCCGTAAAGAACCCTGATGGCACGCCGTCGAACCTTCTGGAAAGTCTGAGGGGTTTATAAGGAGACATGCGGGAGCTAGGGAGGGAGATTCGTGTGGGAAGCTGATGGCAGAGCAGACGTTATGTAGGGGAGGCGAATCATTCGCGTGCAAAGCACAGGGTGTAGTGTGTTAGCGAGTTGGGTGATTGTATTGCTGTTCTTGTCAGTCGTTATGTTGTTGGAGTATTCGTATGTTAGGGTGTTAATGAAGATGCTGCAAGAGAGAAGTCTCCCGTCCTCTCGCTGGTGTGGCTGCTGCGCATGTGGTAAGAAGAATGGTGCCACCACCGTTTCGTGCACATCACCGAGACCCACGAGGGCGGCCTCCTGGTCACGTTGAGGCCAGTTCGCTGGTGTGCCCTCACAGTTTGGTGTCAGTTAAGTGGGATGCGAGCTCACGCCGGAAGCGCAAGGCGAGCGGGGCCCCAGCGGCGTGGGAGACAGAGCCGAGGGACGAGCGGCGTGCGGGGACAGCGAGTCAGAGACAGCATGGTGGAGTGCAGCTGCGGAGACAGCGAATCGGAGACAGGGCAGCGAGGTGCAGCGGAGCGTAGTGGAGAGACCTCGCGGTGACCAGCGTCGTGGAGCGAGCGGAGGCGAGTCGCCAGTAATGGGCATAATTCCACGGCGTTCAGAACGCAGGATGGCCGCGAGGCGCAGAGGAGAGAGAGGGCAGCCCGACGGTGTAGGTCCAGTGGAGTGGAGCGAGTGGCCACGAGGCACTGCAGAAGGGAGCAGCCCCACACTGTCCAGCGGAGTGGGGTGAGTGGTAGTGAAGTGCAGAGCAGCGGAGCAACTCCACGTTGGCCAGCGTTGTGGAGAGAGTAGAGGCAAGTTGCCTGTGTTTGGCAGAGTGCCAGCGGAACGGGAGTGAAAGATGTGGCAAGGGGGCGCTACGCCCCACCCGATCACGGGGGCGGGGTGGCAGGACGAGGTGATGAGCCGGTGCCGCTCAGCTGCTGGGGAGGGGTCAGCGAGCGGTGGTTCCGAGGGGCTGAGCTGGCGCCGCCTAGCCAAGGGGGGTGGAGATGGTGAGCGATGTGCCCTGTGGGTGGTGACAGGAGGGCACTGTAGGCGATCCGCGGGGCCTCGGGTTGCAGCCACAAGGTGGGGGCAGCGATCAGAGCCCGTGTGTAAGCCCGTGTGGTGCGGGTGACCAGAGTGGTGGTGCGAGTGGCAGAAGTCGCTGGGAGCCCGTGTGTTGCAGGTGGCCACCGGAGTGATGGCGCCATTGGTGGGAGAGAGCCTGGTCGAGAACCACCCTCCAAGTGAGAGCCCAGGGAGGAGAGGCGACAGGGGTCGCAGGGCTGAGACAGGCAATTGGTGGCGTCGCGGGAGATTTGCCACGGCGACAAAGTGTCCTGGGCGGACTTTGTCACTGGGGGGGAAAATGTGGTGCCAAGCCTGGCGCCGTGCCAGGCTAGCTGTATCCCGACACCCGCGCTGGGGAAGTGGGTCAATCTCCAGGTTACAGCAGTCTGATTAGGCAGGGCCATGGGCTAATGCTGATTGGCGGAGGTTGTTGCCAAGGTTGGTCAACTGGGAGAAAAAAGCTATTAACGCTATGGGTACTTTTTGCCAGTATACATATATAAGATTACAACAGGTTTTACCGTATCTGG
>JAZEWT010000007.1:25855454-25877437 GCA_036362905.1 Mordacia mordax | reverse complement strand
CCGACCTTCACCTGGCAGTGGCTTTCTTTTGAGCCTATTTGCCGGTGTCAGCCGTTGCCAAAAGGCAGTCAGCTCAGGACTATGCAGCCTCAATGTTTTATAACTTAGGTGAAGCTGTTAACGCTATGGGTACTTTTTGCCAGTATACATATATAAGATTACAACAGGTTTTACATAATCGCCAGATATGGTAAAACCTGGTGCTTGGCAATTATGCAGGTGTTAAGATCTTAACACCTGCATAATCGCCAGATACGGTAAATTAAACAGTAGCACTCAAGATTACACAGGACAATCAAATAATAATAGACAAAGAAGAGCAACAGTGCAAGTGACATGGGAATTAAATGAAGATTGTTTTTAGCATAAGAAAAGGAACAAGTAAATGCAATCTTTTTAAAAGACCAATTTGTACGAATGCAGCTGGGCCAAAATACGAGATCCTCCACTGATAGCCTCCGAATCTCAGAGATGTACTTCTGGCTCTCGACGTTTCAGGTAGTGGCCCTTTGCATAGACTATAGCTCAGAGATACAGAGGGGACGATAAACGTTGTGGTGGCGAGGTAATCCAGCTCGATGTTCCAGGGCACAACCCCGAGCCGGCCTCCACACCACCAGAGATCGCGCGTTGTTGCACCCGTGGATCCCAGGACGACGTGCTGGTGCTTCTTATCTTCGGTAGTTATACTTCAGAGACGAGGACGGGAAGCTTCTCTCTCTGTGAAACTTTAATAAACACTCGCTCCACACCTCTCCGCGTTGCACGCATTAGCAGTCCGTCGCCTCTTACATCGTTAACCATCAGCTCGCCAATCACCGACCCTCTTTACATCTACCCAACCCATCGTTCATCTACTTGACACCCCCCCCCCCCTTCGTGGCCCCTCACTGAATTGGCTCAAACCGGTCAAAACCGGCCTCTTACAAGGAGTTGTTTACACCTGCAAAGTTAAGGAATAGGGGAGGGGGGACTTTTACCGTAGAGGGGGGACCAAGCCCATGTGGGGGACGGGCGGGGCGATCTGCGGGGTCTTTTACTGTAGAAGGGGGGACAAAGCCACGTGGGGTGACGTCGGTTAGAACTTTCTAGAAGAGCCACGTGGGGGGACAGACAGCAGCACAGGCTGCGGAGGGGGCACTTTTACAGTAGAAGGGTGATGTCAGTTAGAACTCGCTAGAAGGGACCGCGGGGATATATAGGTGGGAGGATTGGAGGGGTAAAGGGAGTCTCCTGGGGGAACGAGAAGGAGGAGGAAGCATCACGATGTAGCAGCTGGTTGTATGCCGCTACTCCGGCCCCGTGTCTTGCTGGTTTCAATAAAGCATCTAAAATCAAGAAGTCTCTGCTCATGCATGGTCGATGGCTGATCTATCGCGGAGTGGGTGCTGATCCTCGCTGTGGTGTTGCTGCTGTAAGCCGTCACAAGCCCGCAGTCGAACTCGTGGTGTCACACGCCTAGAGGCACATTGGCCTCTCCCTTCTCACCTTGCGATGACCCCCCTTCGGTCGACCACCCCCATAGCAACAGTACCTCACCCAATCAGACACAAATTGCACTCAGCCATTCGCACCACAAGCCTCTCTCTCCCGGCTCAAACCCTGGGCGTGTCAATGTGCACCCAGTCTGGCACACACAACACCCCACTCAGCCATTCTAACCGCTGCAACTCCGCACCGCTCATCATGCACGACCCACTCAACCATCCACACTGCGCGACTCAGCACCGCTCATCACGCACGACCCACTCACCCCATCATATCGCAACCTCCCCACGGCCTGATCGCTGGGTGTGGGGGTGTCCAAGTGAACCTAGCCTTGCACGGTGCGGGGCTTGGCACCACATATAACCTCAGTGTAAAATCAAAGCTCTTTCTCTACACCAACAGCCAATAGAAGCTATGTGGGCACAGTGCAGAGTGGCAGAGCGCAGGAGTGTCATAGTGGCTCGAAACGTTGCCTATTCTTATTTCTATTTTAAGGCACAATAAATCTCATTTCATCTCATTGTCAGAAACCGCTTAGTCCTGTACAGGGTCACGGTGATCCGGAGCCTCTTCCGGCAGACACAGAACGCAAGGCAGGGATATACCCACAATGGGACGCCAGTCCATCACCGAGCACTGCGGGCATTTTAGACTGAAAGCCAATTAAGGTCTGCAGCAGCATGTTTTTTGGACTGTGGGAGGAAACCGGAGTGCCCGGCGAAAACCCACGCGGACACGGGGAGAGAACTCGCAAACTCCACACAGGCACCCGAGCCGAGATTGGAACCCCCGCGGGACCTTGTTGCTGTGAGGAGGAGGCGACAGCGCTACCCGCTGGGCCACCGTGAATACAATTAAAATGAAACATGATTCGGTTTTGTATAATTTCTCCACACGATCCATCTGGCCACGTGATCTACCGCGCGCGCACGCCCCGCGCGTGACGTCACCGCCGCGCGTGTGACGTCACCGCCGCGCGCGTGTGACGTCACCGCCGCGCGCTCGTGACGACGACCCGATTTATCCGGTGTGCATGCTCGCTTGGCTGGCCAAAGCAATTGCGGCGCCAGTTTATTGCCGTGCATGCCCATGCGTCGGCGCACCCGAGCGGACGAGACGTGGACCCCGCTATTGGCTCAGCGCGTGGCGCCCTCCGATTGGTCAGCTCCGCGGAAGGGGCGGGGAGAAATCAGACCACGCCCCCCCCTGGTCGCGCTCAACTCATCATCATCCATTCAGCGACGACCGTTTGCCGCACGCGCCAGGAGGCGGGCCGTGATTGGCTGGCGGGGTGTCGGCTCTGCGGGTTTTGGTCGGAGGGAGGGACGGGGGCTCGAGGCGGAGACGCGGCTGCAGGTGGAGCGGCCTGGCTGCTGTCACTGTTGCTGCTGTTACTACTCCTGTCACTGCTGCTGCTGCTGTCACTGCTGTCACTGTTGCTGCTGTCACTGCTGTTACTACTCCTGTGACTGCTGCTGCTGTCACTGCTGTCACTGCTGCTGCTGTCACTGCTGTTACTACTCCTGTGACTGCCGCTGTCACTGCTGTGACTGCTGCTGCTGTTACTGCTGCTGCTGTCACTGCTGATCCTACTCCTGTGACTGCTGCTGCTGTGACTGCTGCTGCTGCTGTGACTGCTGCTGCTGCTGTGACTGCTGCTGCTGCTGTGACTGCTGCTGCTGCTGTGACTGACTGTTGCTGCTGTGACTGCTGCTGTCACTGCTGCTGCGAGGTGCTCTGGAGATCAGCGTCTCGGCTGAAGCGGCGGCGGTGCAGCTGAACTCGGTTTCGCATTGTGGAGGTAACGGAACTGTGGCCTAATTGGTACAGTGGCGTTATTGACAATGTCATTTGACACTACGAGTGATTGGCACCGTTAATTGACGCTATGTTACTTGATACTGTACGGGCGGTGGTCACTGTTAGGGTGATTGACACACGACCGTGATTGACAGCGTGTGATTGAATGGCACTCTGGTAATTGGCTGTATGTGATAATTGGCACTGTGCCTTCATTGGCACTGTACCTTAATTCAAGGGGTTCTCTATCGTTTTTCAGCTCAAGACCCACTCGGGTTTGGTCTCCACGGACCACGAGATGGCGCTCGCCACCCACTGATGGGTCGCGACGCATCGGTTGATAATGGCGACCTTAATTGGTAGAGTAAAATAAACTCATGTAACCAGAGTGAGTGGTGTTGGAAGAACATCGGAGAGCTGGGCTCCCCTGACAGCAATGGCACTGACGACTTGCCTGCTTGGTAAGTGGCTCGCGGGTGGAGTGTGACACGGCCCGGCGCAGGAACGGGGAGTGGGTGATGCTGCCCGGCCGCCCCGGCTCCACTTGCATTCGCTTTTACCCCGTCGTTGTTTGATTGACAAGTGCATCGTGGCTAAAATTAAATTACAGTTATGATCATAGATGCCAGTGTTCGCTACGGCAACAACAATAATCCTCCCCTATGCTTTATCGAGGAAAGCAGCGAAACTATATTTATTCTGCACGGGGTACTGCTACATTGCAGTGAGAATTTGGCTCCACGTGTGCGGGGGGACCGGAGAAAAACCCCCACGATGAGGAAACTCGGCAGTGTCATCTATTGGCCACCACCGCCCTGGTGCAGCCCCACGCCTAGCACGGACCCGGCAAACCGTGGCGGTGAATGTCCTGGTCCCGATACCCGGCATAAGTGACCCTTGTGATTGACTATAAGGTCTAGTGCTATTAGCGAGCACCAATGAGGGCCAGCACGACAGACGGAGGGGATGGGTGCCCACGCCCGGATGGCTTTGGTTCCCTCATGACGCTGTTGTACACATTGCACTGGGTCTCAATTGAGGCTGAGTCGACCTAGGTGAGGCCATGAGGTCTCGCCTAGATCGGCTGAGGTTTGCTGAGAATCAAACTCGAGTTACCGAGTTTGTAGCACAGCGCGCTAACCGCTGCACCACCACTCCCCACAGGTGACCCCGTGGAGACTGAGCCTCGCCTTTGTGCGCGAAGAAACGGAGCCGCCGCTGGATGCTTGGGTGAAGGGGGGGCAGCAGGGGTTGGAGACCGCACGCCCCCGCGAAGCTTGGGGAGTGGACGCTGAGCGGTGGAACCGGAGGCGAGCGGGGATCGCAGGGTGGACGTAGACGTGTGGGCCCTGGGCAGTGGTGAATCTCGATGGCGTGCCATGCGCACCTCTTTATGGTCGTCGCGGCCCTCGCAGCGGTGGGCTGGCGCGTTGCTGCCGCCTCCCACGGCGACGAACCCTGCTCCTTGTGCCGGGGAATCGTGGAGAACTTCAAGAAGGTGGGAGCCATGGCAATGGAAAGGTGGCCTCAAGCCAATAGAGGGCAGCTTGAGATGTGGAGACGCAGAGGGGAGTCGATGAGAGCTTGCACATACCTGGACGAGCACGCCTTCTCACTTGGCGACACCTTACTCCCAACCAACCACGAGTGCCGACCCTCTCACTCCACCTTACTCCCAGTCTAACCCTAACCATACACCTAACCGACTAGCCCACCACTCGTGATAGTCAGCGGAGTTCTAATTTCCTCTTGGTCAACCAAATCTGATTAAAGCAGTCTGACTGTCAGGGCTGGGTTGTCCTTTGGGCCGACCTCATAGAATTCGCGCTGGAGACTCTAGCTGCAGAGCCACTAATAATAGAACCTGTGCAAGCACGGTGAGGTGTTAAATTTGATTTCACGCAAGCAAAGCTAAATGTGTGAGCGGGAAAGCTTGCCCGCGGCAGGCAGAGGGGCGACCGGAGCGGTTACCCAGTAGCAGCGTGCTCGCCGCTTGCTGCGGAGATTCTTGCTGCAGGCCGCGCCAGTTATTACCACGGCGCTTGGTAACCACACAAATCTTATGCACGAACCGCTTCATCGTGGACCACCTGAATCCCCCGACATAAATTGTTGTCATGGTCAGAATTTGATATATTACGTGCAAACGACTTCATTGGGTTCATACCCGGCAGCCTCATCATCGCCACTGTAAAACTTTTGTGTCTGTCAAATGCCGCAGTGCCTTCTTTCACGATGACCGCCTTGTGCTGTATGAACAATATTACGTAATAATAATTGCATTTCTAGAGTGCTTTTCACCCGATGGTCACAAAGCGCTGGACAGAGCTGTGGAAAGAACGGTATGTCAACCACAACATCAGGATAGCTCAACCGAAAGCCAAATAGTAGCAATAAATTATAGGACGTAAAATAAGCGATAAAAAATATATATATTCTTCAACAAACGAAGAAAGAATAAATGTTCACAAGCAGGTGCAGGTTGGCAAAGAGCCATCATTATGGCACGGCAACAGTGAGCCGCAACAGTGAGCCGCATCAGCAGTCCTAGCCATTTGACTTGAAAACCAGACGGTACAAGTGAGTCTTGAGATGAGATTTGAAGATGCCCAGAGACTCAGCTGATCGAATCTCCAATGGAAGGGCATTCCAGAGTCTGGGAGCAGCAAGCGAGAAGGCTCTTATCACTCATCAAATGGAGGTGCAATCTGAGCACATCCAGCAAGCCCGAATTGGAGGATCGAAGTTGTCGTGTTGAGGAGGATGCCTGAAGTATGTCACGGATGTATGTTAGAGCAGCACCAGTGAAAGACCTTGTAGGTGAGCAGGAGGATCTTCAATTCGATCCTGTATTTAACTGGTAACCAGTGGAGAGACATCAGTACTGGGGATGTGATCGAGGATGGGTGTGCGAGTGAGGACTAGCAGTCGCATTCTGCACATGTTAGAGACGATTGATCATAATCGCCAGATACGGTAAAACCTATTGTAATCTTATATTTGTATACTGGCAAAAAGTACCCATAACGATTGATCAGGTAGGCAGGGGTGCCACGGAACAATGTGTATTAGCATCTCAGCATCAGCGAGTGACAGGATGTTGCGCAGTCAGGATATATTTCTGGCTACCTTCGTCACCTTGCTGATGTGTGTCCCAAAGCTGAGTGAGAGATCAAGAGTGACACCTAGACTCTTGATTTTAATGAGACCAAATCACCCCGTATGCTTGATAGAAGGCTGTTCTAAGTTTCTACTGTTGCATCAGAGGCAGAGTGAGCCGAGGCAGAGAGTGAAGTACTGTTGATTGCTGTGGTGAATATGTCTGGAGTGAGAGCATTAAGGTTTCGAAATTCTATTTTGCGCTTGGTGATGGAAATGGGATGTGTTACTTGAAGATCATACCACACAGCAGAGTGATCAGACAGACCTGGATCAGTGACGGACAGGTTGGTCACGGATATGCCCCATGAACAAACCAAGTTGAGAGTATGGCCGCATCTGTGATTGGCAGATGTCACGTGTTGGGTGAAACCAAGTGAGTTAAGAGTGGCCATGAGAGTCAACATTGATGTTGAAATCGCCAAGAATCTTTATCCTTTCAGAACTGGAGCACAGCTTAGAAAGCAGCTCAGACGGTTAATTGACAAAAGAAGTGGAGGCTCCAGGTGGATGGTAGAGCAGCACCAACTTCACCGGTTGATCCGACCTCCAAACTCCAATCCACAGACATCTGCTCGAATGAATTGAAGGTCGGTGACGGAATTGGTCAGATGTTGGCAGACCCATTGTGGAGGACTACTCGTGTGAGACCACAGCCATGTCAACGAACCTTCTGATGGAGTGCAAAGTCTCGCGGTAGAGCCTGATTCAATGTGAGAAAATCATCTTGATAATGCTAGGTCTCTGTTAGGTAGCGCAGGTCCAGACTGTTGTCCGATATCAGCTTAACGATAAATGGGGCTTTTCTGTGTTCAAAGAGCGCACATTGAGTGGGGCAAAGTGCATTTACGTTGCAGACAATGTGCATGCCGTAAGAAGGGCACTGACCAATGATATTTTTTGCAAGCAACGTTGAGCTGCAAACGGTCTAACTTGTTGTTTCCTCGGCAGCCAATATGTAGGACTTAATACTTGGACGGGGGTAGGGAAATCAGTTGGAAACAGATTAGTGGGCCTTTTGTTGCCAGTGCCCCAATAGATGTAACGAGGGCGTCGAAGTATCATCAGCTCACGGCAAATGGGCAGAAGGTTAGGGGTACAGGGAAGTGATGTAGGAATCAAGCTCGTTAGAGCCACTCGAGTGTAGGTGATCATATCGAATTGGGGCCAGAGCCCACAGCGGGCGATACGGGGTGCAAGGAAGGGCCACACCCAGGATGCGACGCCAGCACATGACGGGGTACCTGCCCTGGTGTAATTTACTCATCAGGCCAATCAACCCAGAGAGGTGCGCATCCCAGAGCGGCGGGAGGAATGGATAAGAGTCACCGTGTTACAGATACTGGGAGTCTCAGTATTAGAGATAGGAACCACAGTGTTAGACCACCAAGAATAAGAGAAGAGTAAATGAGAGATAAGTGATTAAAATTGTTTCAAACGCACAGAGAGATTTGTGAAACGCGCTTCAAAACACTAGCGGCTTCAGGCAGCGAGTGATGGATCCATTGCAACCTGCCGTTTAAATATAACAGTTGCAAGTCTAGGCCTCCCTCAACACACGACGTTAAATTAATGATTCAGACCAATAAAATAAAAAAAAGAACAAAACAAAATAAACGATTTAAAAAAACCGATTCAAAACACACCCAGAACGACCTGCAAAACCGCGTTCAGACCTCGCAGTTAATATTGTGCTGCAACAGCGCCCAGGGTGAGTGGGCGCTGATGTTCACAGTGACGGTATAGTGGAAGATGATGGTTAAATGAGTGATACTGAAGTGATGGTGAGCGTGGCGTTTGCTGTGAGTCAAGCGAGGTACAGATACTGAATCAGGCGAGTGTAGGAATACAGTTGAAGGTGGTGCTCAGTCCTTGCAACACGTGTTGGGGCCTTAGTTGCTTAATCGAGAAGGCTCCTATAGTTGTAAGCGCAAAATTTAAAGATTAAGGGCAATTAATTATCGCTAGAATTAAAGGAAATAGAAATAAAAATCAAAGTAACAATAATGGAGATTTAGGCTGCTTCAAATGCACAAAGAAATTGTGGTTTATCTGTTGATTGCTTCGAAAAGCTGCTCTCTCGAGACAGTCGCGTCGATCGCTTCCTCCCTCCACCTCGCGATGTTTCGCCTCACACGATCGAGGCATCCTCAGGCGCAGTGTGCATGTGTCGTGTGTGTGGCTCCTATTTATATATATAGATGCATCTAACATGTGAGGCGAAACGTCACGAGGTTGAGAGAGGAAGCAATCGACGCGGCTGTCCCGAGAGAGCAGGTTTTTCGAAGCAATCATCATGCATCGAGCCATGAAAACCTACATCATTATAGTGGTTTATCGGTTATCGGAGCAGCTGAAAGTTCGCCCACGTGCCCGAACATCCAATAGCCCTAGCTGCAAACGTATTCAATCATGACTGTTGTTAATTGCTTTTCTTTTCTGGATTAATGTACAAGGTGGACCAGATGCTTTGTAACCCCCGTTTCATTGACCCCTAACATGATTTGTTAACCATTGCTCATTCAGTTCTGTTTAAACATTTGCCCCAGTGGAATTGGCAATGTCAGGTCACATTTCTCGTCGGACACTGCGTCGAATCATTGCGTGGAAAGAAAGCTGATTCCCATCTAATCTTGCTGGACCCTTAAAAAGAACATTGTTATTCTTTACAATCACCATATTTAATAATGATCATAAAAAATGGGTGGCACGGTGGTCCAGTGGGTAGCGCTGTCGCCTCATTGCAAGAAGGTCTCAGATTCGAATCTCGGCTCGGGTGCTTGCTTTCTGTGTGGAGTTTGCATGTTCTCCCTGTGTCCGCGTGGGTTTTCGCAGGGCACTCCGGTTTCCTCCCACAGTCCAAAAAACATGCTGCTGCATAGGTTAATTGGCTTGCAGACTACATTGCCCGCAGTGCCCGGTGATGGACTGGCGTCCCATAGTGGGTGTATCCCTGCCTTGCGCCCTGTGTCTGCCGGGATAGGCTCCAGCTCACCACGGCCCTGTACAGGACTAAGCGGTATCTGACAATGATATGAGATGAGATCATAAAAAAATGTTTATGTTTAAATAAATTACACACCCATGGGTATACATAACATTATTAGGCATCACAAGACATCTCGACCACCCTGTAGATCTTTAGATCCCCCCCACCATAGACGGGTAACTGATGGTGCCGCATGTGTCACCCCCTGGCAGGGCATAGAGAGCACGGAAAAGAAAAACTTCGGGGGAGGGAACACGGCGTGGGAGGCTGAGCGCGTGGCCAAGTACGAGAAGAGGTGAGCGGGGCCCAGTGGGGCCGCGTGGGACCTTGGAGCTGCTCGCCGCAGGGCCGGCCTTTACCGAGCGTGCCGCACCTCGTGCTACCCTCCTGCATTCTAAAGCAGAGGTGACCGGATATTATCGGGATAAGGCACTACCAATACAGCAGGGGTTCTTTTGCATCTCAAGGCCCATTTGGGTCTGGTCTTCACGGACCACTATGTGGCGCTTGCGGCCAACTAGTGGGTCGTCACGACTCACCGGTCGAGAATGGTGGCACTGGAGAACGGGTTACACCATCCGGCAATAACCATTTGTTCAGATCGCTGTCAATATTTCAGTAATCCTCAAACGGTGAGATCATTATGGCATGCGAAACGAATCCTCTGTTCCGAACTGCTCTGGCTGAATATGATCGCTGGATTTAACCGCCGAGGGAGCTGCTTAGTGTAATGGTCATGGCCTGTGCCCCACCCCGCAGTGTGGGTACCCCTGCCGACGTGACCGGTCAGCCGGTAGCCAAATACCCTCTGGGGTCTCATCTGTTGGAGGACGCCTTTCTGCCAGCAGTGCCGTATGTAGAAAATCTGTAGGGTTTTACTTTACCAACAGCCCAAGGTCTCCCTGGCCAGACGAGCTGTTCTCTGTGTGCTCAGCTGGTAAGATGTAATAATGTAACACGCCTGAGTGTGTGTGTTGGCTGTAGGCTATGATGAATAATGAATGAGGAGTGCGTGACTGTAAGAGGAGACGCAGTGACTGGCCGGCACCTGTCACGCCCCGGCACTGTATAATAATAACAATAATTGCATTTATAGAGCGCCTTTCACCCGAGGGTCACAAAGCGTTGCACAGAGCTGCGGCAAGAACGGCACGTCAACAACGACCGAGAACGAAAAATCAGCAACAATGACGCTCTTTTTTTGTAGGGTTTTTTTTTGTATGAGCAAAACCGCTGATCTGACAGCACTGGGGCCCTGACTGCACACCCACATCGATCCCATCATCATACTCCGCCTCCTTCAGCCCATTGCTCGATAAAGATTCCTCCCCAAGCAATGGCCGCCACTTTGGGTCGTATAGTCTTATTTACATGTGATTTTCAATGGAGCTGTGGGAATTTGTTTAACAATAATTTTATTTGTTATTTTACGGCCTTCAGTGATTTCATAGTCATTATTTTACTTAATTGATCTGCTCTGATGTTGACATGCCGTTCTTTCCAGAGCTCTGTGCAGCGCTTTGTGACCCTCGGGTGAAATGCGCTCTAAAAATGCCATTATTATTGTTCAAACAGAGAAGTGGAGAGCGGTGGGACCTACATACATGAATATGGGCTGTGGTGTCAATGCTGTGAGCGTTATGTGCGGGTTGAGAGTCGTGTGGCTTGTTTGTGGTATTGTGACATGGCGCGGCGGTGAGAGCCGTGGTGCGGCGGTGTGAGGCGTGGTTTGACGATGCGGCGTGCTGGTGCGGTGTGACGGCGCGGTGCGTCGACAGCGAGACGCGCCTAGTGGAGATCCTGGAGTCTCTGTGCGAGAAGAGCGCGTACGCGTGCCACGCCATGCTGGAGCGCCACGAGGAGCAGCTTGAGAACTGGTGGTTCCACAAGTACGCCCGCTCGCCCGCAGCACCCTCACCTCTCCACCCTCGCTACCGTCGCCTACAACGCCTCTCAACTCTGACCTGCACCCCCTAGCCTCTAGCTTAAGCTGTCATCCATAGCCCCTCACCTCACACCTACAATCTAACGCCTCTTCACACATCCTCGCTAATGCCGCCTTCACCCGTTGTTTCCTTGGTTGCGAGCGTCGTGTTGCATGTTGGATGTGTATTGGTTTGCGTGTTGGATGCGTGTTGGTTGCGTGTGCAGGCAGCGTGTCCACCCTGACCTCTACAGCTGGTTCTGTATCGAGACGGCCAAGGTCTGCTGCCCGGCCGGGTACTTTGGGCCCGACTGCAGCCGTGCGTGCTCGCTCCACACACCACGCTCACAACCGCACCACCAACCCCACTCTCATAACCGCACCACCAACCCCACTCTCACAACCACGCCGCTCACACCCACACCACTAATCATGCTCACAACCACACCGCCACTTACTCACAACCACACCGCCACTACTCACAACCACACTGCCACATACAACCACACCACCAACCACGCTGACAACCACACCAACACTGCTCGCAACCACACCAACACTGCTCGCAACCACACCACCAACCACGCTCACAACCACACTACCAACCACACTCACAACCACACTACCAACCACACTCACAACCACACCACCACCACTTGTAACCACACTGCCAAACCACACTCCCAACCGCACCCCCAATTAGTCTTCGAATGTCTGCATGACCCCTGTGCCCCCCTGCGGTCCCCCCCCCCTCCCAGCGTGCCAGGGCGACGTGACGCGCCCATGCGCGGGGAACGGGCGGTGCGATGGGGACGGGACACGCCGCGGCACGGGACTGTGCGTCTGCCACCCGGGCTACGTGGGCTCGCTGTGCCTCGAGTGTGAGGAGGAGGGCTTCTACCTGGCGGAGAGCAACGACACGGATGCACTCTGCTCCGGTACCCGCAAACTCCCACGCTCGCCCGCTCGCTTCCATGCTCACCCACTCGCCCCCACGCTCGCCCCCACGCTCGCCCCCACGCTCGCCCCCACGCTCGCCCCCACGCTCGCCCCCACGCTCGGCTACTCGCTCGCTTCCACACGCCCACTTACACTTCTACCCACGCTCGCCCGCTCACTCTAATGCTCGCCCTTGCCCTCAACGCCATGCTCACTCGCTCATGCGTGCCCCTATGCTCGGCCACTGGCTCGCCCCCTCGCACGCCCCCTCGTGCGCCCCCACGCTCGCCGACTCGCCTCCACGTTCACCCACTCACTCTCACGCTCGCCCCCACTCTCGCCCCTGCGCTCGCCGCCACGCTTGATCCATCGCTCGCCTTCTCACTTGCTTCCACACTCAGACCTTTTACCCACGCTCGCCCACTCACTCTCATGCTCACCCTCGCCCTTAACGCCACGCTCACTCACGTGTGCCCTTTTGCTCGCCCCCTCGCTCGCCCCCTCGCTCGTCCCCATGCTGGCCCCCACGTTCACCCATTCGCTCACTTCCACACTTACCCCCACACTTGCACCTGTGCTCGCCCACTCGATCTCCCACTTGCGCACTCCCACACCCACCCTCACACTCACCACCATGCTTACCCACTCACTGACTTTTGTACGCTCACCCCCACACGCGATCCCACATGCTCACCCTGTCGCTCAACTACTCACCCTCTGAACCTCCGACTCACCCACCATTCCTACCTGCGTTGACTGCCGACTTATTATCGTTATGCCCCTGATGAGTGCTGGTGTGTGTGCGTGTGTGCGCGCGTGTGCACCGTTGCTGTGGCTGGGGGTAGCGTGCCACCCAGCCTGCAAAACCTGCAGCGGCCCTGAGCCCACGGACTGCAGGGTCTGCCAGGCTGGCTTCTCCAATCAGGAGGAGGATAGCAGCTGTGTCGGTGAGCCCGCGTACCGGTTTTCTGCCGCAAGCAACTGGTTGCAGAACACACACGAGCGATGCATTTGCGTGAAACCATCGTTGCGGAGCCGTTCGTGAGTCTGTCTCCCACCCCTCCACCGTCTCCTCAGACGTGGACGAGTGTGCGAGGGATCCACCCCCCTGCCACGCCTCCCAGTACTGCCACAACACCGAGGGCTCGTACGTGTGCAAAGGTAACGGCACGGCAACCACCGTCGCATCCTCACGGCAACTCGCCGCAGTACCGGATTGCGGTAATGGACCGCGGTACCGCACTGTGGTAACGACCCGCACCCCTCACCACCCGACCCACTGTTGCGGCGTGCAGCGTGCGACCGGGCGTGCGAGGGCTGCACGGCCGAGGGCCCCGGCAGCTGCCGCAAGTGTCTGCGCGGATACGCGGATCATGACGGCGTCTGTGTGGGTGAGCAGCCTCCTGTATGCTCGCCGCTCACTCGCTCAGCCCTGGTGGCCAGGACTATACGGAAATAAGAATAGATGCCACAAACCTCATAGCAAGGACAGCGTCTCTTGTCTAAGTGGTGCAACAGCAGTACCTGAAAGTGTGCGCGTTTGTGTGCGACATGTGAGTTTCTCTGTAATGTGTGTATAATGAACCCGCCTGTGTGCACGTGTTTGTCTCATGAACCTGCACGCGCGCGCGCGCGCGTGTGTAATGAACCCGTGCGCGTGTGTCACGAACCCCTGCGCGCTGCGTGTGTGTGTGTGTAATGAACCCGCGCGTGTGTAGACGTGAACGAGTGTGAGGAGGGCCTGGCTGCGCAGTGCGTACGGGAGAACGAGGTGTGCGTCAACACCCTGGGTGGCTACCGCTGCGAGTGTGGGCCCGGCTTCCACGACCGCGCCGGGGCCTGTAAGCTCATCAAGCCTCCAGGTACGCACGACGGCCGCTCCACGCGCACACGGGCACACGGCCCCCACACACAGGCAGCAAGTGTGAGTGTTGGCAGAGAAAGGGCGTAGTTGAGTGAGTGTGTGGGGAGCGGCAGCTGAGTAGTTAGCATTCTGGGCTGCAAACCTGGTCACCTGAGTTCGAATCCCACTCATGGCCCACACCAGTGACTACAGGAGGCCTGCACTGGGCCTCATGTAGGTTGACTGAGCCTCAAATGTGGTGTGTAAATATTGCCACTCGGGAGACAAAGGCAACCAGGCGTAGTGCTGGCCACCCACTACCTTTTGGTTCGTGTAAACTTTTATAGGTGTTCGCAAATGGCACTTGACCCTGTAGTCTATTAAAACTACACGGAGCATCTTTGTCTTTTGTGGGTGATTGGGGAGAGTGGGAGTAATCAGAGCCGATGCCAATCGTCTATTCGTCATCGCGGGGCCCTCGTCGTTCTCGTCACTCGAACGTTGCAGTGAACGGTGACGACGCGCTTGGGTCTTCTCTGTGTCGGCGTATGTGGAAACAACTCTGCATAGCAATAAATATTTCTGGCAACCAGAGTCACCATTCAATACTAAGAGACGGTAACTTTACCGCAACGCTGCGCGTGCAAGGGTAGACGCGCTTTGAGGCCACAATGGGAAGTGTGGCGGGCTCGCCGGCAAGTGGCCGCGTGACACGGCCTGTGGATTGCTGCCAGAGACAGAGCCACCATTGGCCCTGTCCTTGACATAAAGACTCCCATGCAGGCGACTCAGATTGCTGGGCTATGTGCTGTTGGAGATCATCTATGAATGCAGTCACAGTAAACCGGGGGGTGGTGTGGTAAGCACGACACGTGGCCGCTGTGGTTTTACACACCACACTGAATACTGATTTTAAGGCTTAGCCGCCCTTGGGGAAACCCACTACAGGAATTAGTGTTGCCTGTAATGTGGAGATTGTTGTTGCTTAGTGGTGCAGTGAGTCTCGTAGTAATTCATTTAGCATTTTGTAGATTTTGTGATGAAATTATCCGGTAACAAGAACATCTGGTGACACAGTGAGATCACGAACCGATCACTCGTTGAATTACGTGGTCAAGTGACCGGATCGGACAGCGACGGTTACGTGATCGCAGGGTCAAGAGATCATGGGGTCGGCTGATGACCGTTTGGGTGACGGCAGTATTGGACAAATGATCGCCACAGGCCACGGGATCATGCGACGGGGTGAAGTGATGGGGTTGTGTGATGGCATCAGGCGAAGTTAAACGACCGCTTGGTCAGCTGTGACCGCGTGGGTCACGCGACAGCGTCAGACCAAATGTGGGGTCAGGCAAGCGGCGCGGGGCGGAGCTGGCGCCGCGGCCGGCGCGGCAGCCGTGGTGACGGTGGGCGGGCGGCGGTGCAGGCGAGCAGGGCCTGTTTGACGACATCTCCGAGGACGAGCTGGTGGTGCTGCGGCAGATGGGGGTGGGCGTGGTGCTCTGCGTGCTTGCGACGCTCGCTGCCAAGGGCGACATGGTCTACACCTCGCTGTTCATCGGCGCCGCTGCCGCCACCGCCGGCTACTGGCTGTCGGAGCGTGGGGACCGTCTGCTTGACGACATGCTGAGTGTCAAGCAGTAAATGAGCTGGCTAGGCGTGGGGGGGGGGGGCGGAGTGCTGCTGCCAGGGTTGAGTTGATGGGGGGGGGGAACCAAACGATGTTACACTGAAGCAACTCGAAGACAACCGCGATGGTCGACCATGTGGCCACTACGACGACGGCCGACTGGGAGGTTTCAACAACAGCCGTCGACCTGACACGCTGTTGTTGGCAGCGCGTGCACCGATTGGAACTTTTCCTGCGCTTCCTCGAGGCACGGACACTCGTCCGGATCCATCGCGCACGACGCGTGAGCGTGCCCGCGGGCTCCGCGACCGTTTTCCCGTAGACGCGGGCGGAGGGTAGCGTAGCGTCCCATTAACCGTGCGGACCGCGCAGCATCTGCCCACTGCGGCCGCGTCTCGAGCGGCAGCACTGAGCGAGGCGCGTGCAGCGTGTAGCCCCGTACATGTTAGTATCTGTAGCGTAGCGAGTCGACGACAGCTCAGAGGGGAGGACGAGGAAGGCCTTGAGCCTGGCTTCTGATGGGGACCGGGAGACAGCAGGGGCAGCTAGGAAAAGACAGGAAGTTTGGACTTTGGAGGCAGCAGAGATATGCAGATATTTATTGTTATTACAACAGAAAGTCCCCATTGAGCTTGCAAGCTTTAGATGCGGAATTCCTGTAGCACAACAAACGTTTGAACTGACCATAGTCAGAGGAGGGTGGGGGGTTAAGCAACATATCCCAATGTAGGTTTTCACAGCTCTGTATATGATAATTGCTCACCATAGCTGTTCTTACGGGATAGCAGTGTCAAGTGTTTCACCTCCCACATTTGAGGCATCATTAGGCTTCTCGTCCAACCTGGGAGGCAAAATATCGTGAAGGAGAGAGACGGAACACTCGACACAGCTATCCCCAAAGAACAGCTATGGAGAACGGTTCTCAAGTGAAACGGCACTCAGTAGTTGCTGTCGTCATCGACGGCCCCTGATTTCGCTCCGAAAATCTCACTGCGTTTGTTAGCGACGTCGTGGCCTCGAGATTCGATGCGAGTCATAGTCTTTATCCGGCTATACGCGCTCCTCTTCGTTACACGTTTGCTGTAAAGCAGGGCCAATGTCTGGAACGTCGGCCGCTAGAGTTTCTTCCATTAGTAAGGCCACAGCGTTATTGGCACGGAACTCGTTTGAATCCCATTTCATCATTGACCATTTGCCGATGATTTTGCGCTGATCAAGATCACCTTGGCACACGTTCGTTTTGGTCATTTCTCACCCTTAGAGGAGGCCATCATTTTAAACTGTCCTCTTAAACAAAAACAACTTGGGAGGACCCTCCTGCAAAAGAATCCCCGGGACTCTCCGAGTCCTTCCGATGAAGTTTGTATTTAATTAAATAATAATGATAATAATAAACAGTGACTCTCTGTGATCACGGGGCGCGACCCCGGGTTTACAGGGTGGCTAGGCCAGGCTGAGCCGTACTAGGCTGGGGTACGTTTGCCAAGGGCTTGCGAGACGGACTCGGCGCTCATAGTACCCACGGCTGTGGCTGAGTCTCGTCTGGCGCCGACAGCCCCAGCCACGGAATGTTGAAGCGATTTCTCACGACTATAGCCATCGCTCTGAGACCCCCACACACACACACACACGCGTGTACACATGCCAGACACACGTGTACACATGCTAGACACGACACGTCTACACGTGCATGACACGACACGTGTAAACACATCCACTCGTGTGGATCTAGCCATAATAATAATAATAATATTTGTGCACCAAACAAAGATACTTGTATCGATTTTGAACAGGCTGTTGGGGTAAGTGATGTCCGTGAGCACCCATGAAGGCTGCTATGGTACACGAGGGGATGGGTGGCCAGCACCACGCCTGGCCACCTGTCTCTTTTGCGGCGATGTTTACATGTGGCGCTCTGTACTCGTTTGATGCTGAGTCGACCTAGGGGAGGTCCAGCACTGGTTCAGATTATCGTCACTGGTGTTGGCCGTGAGTTGAGATCTAATTCTAATCGCCAGGTTCGTATCTCAGCATGCCAAGTACTACACTGTCTCTCCACACAGCACAATGCGCACAAATACACAATTGCGCACACATTTACACCAACCCTGCACGCACCTACGGATAACCCGCGCACTCGGCAGACACTCGCATAGCCACACACGCACACGCGTGTGCACACAATCCCCTCTCCCATCCCCGTGTGAATCACTGGATCTTGTGGTCGGTGTTCATTGATCAATAAAGTTTGTGTCACTGAGACGGGAAGCGTGTGTCCACATGTGCGTGCGCACATGCGGACGGAGCACTCGGCCCTTGTGCATTAACGCAACTATCCATGGGCAGTAGCTGAATAACCGCATTGCCCGACGTTTGTCTCACTGCATTTGTGGTCACCGTCAACATACATTTCGGCAAAGGTGAGCAACCGACAGGCACCGGTGACGCAGAGCTAGACGTGCAGTTGTCCAAGAACCGTTCGTGGTTTTTGTTGGTGTGCAGGGCCCGAGTGCCATCTGTCCACAAGTCTATTATTTGGATCCCATGGCTTTGTGGCTGTGCCAGCGCTGCTGGCTATCGCTCATCAGATGGTCTGATTGGGGGTGTTCGCTTCGAGATGCACGTAAAGGCAGTCGCCGCTCTGTGTGTAGAGAGGGCCGCTCGCGGGACCCCTGGAGATCCCCAGTTCAGTTCTATCTCCAACACGGCAAGGCTGTAAATCACCGTCAGCAGTGTGCAGGAATATTGGTATCGCAATGATCAGCATCTGGTGACGTTTGAAATCGCGTGTCGCGGAGAGTTGTATTGCGGTGGCCCGGGTGGGTAATCTGACGTTGTTGAGTCCACGTGGGTTTAAAACGTTGCGAAATCTCATCTGAACTAGGGCAGGGGAGGCAGGTGCCCGGCCGGGGGCACGTCTACACGTAACATCGTGTGTGTGCACGACTGTGCGTACATAACGCGTGTGCTTGTGTCTCCCATTGCCGTCGAGCGGCCCGGATCGTTTTGTTAAGGTCAGTGAAGCGGAGGGCAAGGTGGTGGGGGGGGCATGCTGTGAGCGCAGGGCATGGCCAGTCATTCCCCTCTCCCTTTGCGTATGCATGCGTGTGCCACGCGTGTGTGGGTGGCGTTGCCGCAGTTTCCAAGTGGGTGGCTTCATTAATCTTGTTGCTGCTGTTTTTTTGGTCTTGACGGTGATGCTAGTTTTTACGACATGTTACGTGCGCGTTTTTATACCCAGGCCCCAGATGTGGAGGCTGAATGCACGGATGCATGCGTCAGGGTGAAATGTAATTATATTAATGTACGATTAAGTGGAGTGACTAATTTGGGAGACTCTAAATGACCTGCAGCGCTGGTTTGCACGTGCCGCGTTGTGCGGTGGTGCACGGTGGCGCCTAACTGGAGTACAGCTGCTGTGTGTGCGAGATGGGTTTCCTGTTGCTTTTATTATTCGTTACGATCTTGGGCAACAAGGTGGCAGTCGTAACATCCGTGCCTCTTCACAGAAAAAAAGTTCCTCTCAGAGGCAGCTTGATTCCTGCCTCAGGCGCCTTTCCATGTGGAGTTTGTGTTGTTCCCCTATTCTGCGTGGATTTCTTCTGGGTTCTCCAGTTTCCTTTCACAACTTAAACTCCTTCGTTAATTGGCGATACCATATTTTTAGGACGAAGTATCTTAAAAATGTTTGTGCCAGCTCAGCGCATGGCTGCTTTACTCCTCCCAATTTCTCTGCCGTTTCCTTGCTTTTCAAAGTCATTCTCCAACATGAAACGAATACGCGTGCATTGTAAATTGTAGTTATGTTATTGTAAATGTTGTAGATGATGAGGATGATCATAAATCGATTCGTACGTTTTCACAACTAAGGTCGTAGTTCATGATTAGTTATGCAGGAGGCCCTCGCCAACCACAGTGATTGCGTTCCTGGGGCATGGTACTGGCGAATGTGTAAACTGGCTGGTGAGCAAACAAAATCCGCGGTTATCGAGGCTCTTCTAAAAGTTGGTTTATGGATGTAGACGCTCGCACGATCGCGTTGTGGATGCCGTGTGGTGATGTTGCGCGTGCTCACGCTACTGGTGCTGATTGCGTTGTTTGTTTCGATTGTGATCGTCCTGTTGATGTGTGCAGAGGAGGAGATTCAGAGTGACCAGGAGAACACAGAAGAGCACACGCACCGTGACCTCTGACGCCGAGCGACCCTTACAAAAAAACACCACTGACAGCCACACGCACAACCACTCGCAGCCACTACTGCTACAACCACTGTTGCAGCCACTCCCAGCCTCCTCGCCGCACGTGTCGCCACCGACCCTGCTACATTCTAGGGTCCGTGCCCCCAGAATGTAGAGCAGTGCCCCCCTGGACGGGCAGTACCGCCGCAGAGATAGTGGCAATGTTCACGGAGCAACTCGGGTGAAGTAATGCGGAGTGGCAGTTTCACCGTCCCACTGCAGGTTTTAATTGTTTACAGTGTCTGGGAATAAATTATGCTCTATTATGGGGTTGAGGATGGTTAAATAAGGGGGTTCATCTACAGGGCCCTGGAGGCCTCTGTAAAAGGAGGCCTACAAGGATCCCCGTGTTAGATCTGAGGTCCCAGGGCCCATTTTTTACAGTTGCATCTGGGGTATTGGCCCCCATTCACGAAGGAACTGTTTATTATAGGGTCCCGTGTAAAAGGAGAAAGCTAGAATGTTTGCACTCCTTATGCTACTCAAGACTCGGCATATGTAGGACCCTGTAAAAGGGGATCTGGGTATTGGGTTCTCAGTTTCACTGGGATCTCTGGGTCTCTGGAAAAGGGGGACTTGGCTGGTTTCGCAGTCCCGGGAACCCCCGAGGAGATACTTGAAACTGCTCGCGAAATGAATAAAGATGATAGTGCGGGTCCGTAGTGAGTGCCTCTTATCTGCATGATTCAGCGATTTTCCTCTTCGCTTGTGCGGGTTTTCTCTGAACCCTGATTTTTCTCCCATAAAACAATTGACCAAAAGCTGTTGTTTCGGGGAAAGCCTTGGTGATCATTCCTCTCCCGTATGTGACGTTGTGCCTGCAACGTTAGAAGCATTTTCTGACGCCTGAAGAGCAGCTTTTGGTCACAATCATGCATTGGGCCATGAAAACCAACATCAGTAAACTGTGGCCAAGTCAAACGGCTCAGTGTGGCCTACACATTTACAGACTTCAACTCTCCCTACTCTCGACCAGTTTCTGTACCTTACAGTTTGCATCAATAGTGTGACCAGGTGAGTGACAGGTGAAAGAGTGATGGGAATGAATGGTGGGGCATGATGGGTGATGTGAGTGCAGATTAATGTTAGGTAGAAGCAGGGTTCTTATTCAGAAGATTTTTATTCTGAATTTCTGTACACAACAAATAAACCAACAAGCACAGTCCAAGGTGGAAGTATTTGTTCCATTATACTGCTGCTCAATATACCACGTCACTCACCCAGTCGCCCTATCAGGTGCCCGTTACGCGTGCGTGACGGTTGGCCTCGCTGTGACTCTTAAGTCACGTAGCCCATCACTCCATTATGGCAACGGCAGCGGGCGGAAGCTGCGTCATCTCCACGTCTCGCGAGGCAGCGTGCTGCAGTTCTCGCCGCACTTCGGCCGTTACGGCCGGGTGGCTCTGCACCTTGAGGAGCTCCAACAGCGCCTCCTTCTGCTCGGACGAGAGGTCCTCCTTGTAGCGCTGCGCCAATACCAGCAGCGCCTGGTGCCAGAGCACAGGCAGTGCACGCCGCTCCGTGCGGAAGCGCAGGAAGTGGGAGACGAGCGCGTCAAGCACGCGGTAGGGTAGCGCGTACTTCTTGTCGAGGAAGAGGCGCAGGAAGACGCTGTTAGCGCCGCTGTACTCCATCTCCGCGATCTTGAGCAGTGCGGCGCTGCGCAAGCACAAACGTGGCCGACAAGACGTTCCCCGCATCATTGAGATAATTCACATTTCTACAGTGCCTTTCACTCCAAGGTCGCAAGGCACTGTATGCAGCTACTGACGTCGGTGTTGATGCCTCGATGTATAAGAGCTGCACTTGACGGCTATTCTTTCCTGCTCTCGCAATGTCTTGCCAGCAACATTGGAGGCATCACAAGTCTCACGATGCCAATGTGACGAAATAGAGCGCAGGTACACTCGACATGGCTACCCCGAAAGAACAAGCTCCAAAGAGAAATTCTCAAAGCTATAAATAAAAAAGGG
>JAZEWT010000007.1:25818882-25834027 GCA_036362905.1 Mordacia mordax | reverse complement strand
GGGGAGGGTTAGGAGTAGGGGAGGGTGAGTAGGAGGGGAGTGTGAGGAGTAGGGGCGGTGAGGACGACGGGAGGGTGAGGAGTAGGGAGAGGTGAGGAGTAGTATAGGATGAGCAGTAGGGGAGGGTGAGAGGTAGGGGAGGGTGAGGAGAAGTGGAGGGTGACGAGTTGGGGCAGGTGAGGATGAGGGGAGGGTGAAGAGTCGGGCAGGGTGAAGAAGAGGGGAGGATGAGGAGTAGGGGAGGGTTAGGAGTCGGGGAGGGTGAGGAGTTGGGGCAGGTGGGGAGAAGGGGAGGGTGAGGAGTAGGGGAAGGTTAGGGAGTAGGGGAAGGTGTGGAGGAGGGCCAGGTGAGGAGGTGAGGGTCAGGAGTAGGGGAATGTGAGCATGATGGAACGGTGAGAGGTAGGGATAGGTGAAGAAGAGGGGAGGCTGAGGAGTAGGGGAGGGTGAGGAGTAGGAGAGGGTGAGGAGTAGGGGAGGGTGAGGATTAGGGGAGGATGATGCGTAGGGGAGGGTGAGGAGCAAGGGAGGGTGAGGAGAATGGCAGGGTGAGGAGTAGGGTCAGGTGAGGAGTCGGGGAGGGTGAGGAGGAGGGGAGGGTGAGGTGTAGAGGAGCGTGAGGAGTAGGGGAGGGTGAGGAGCGAGCGGGTGAGCGCTGCTCACCGATCCCGTCTCGATGATGCTGGGCAGCTCAGCTCCGCTCTCTCCCTTGCTCCTGTCGGTCGGTGGTCCATAGCTGCCGTACTCGTACTCCTTGTCGTAGTCGAACCGCTCGAAGTCGCGCTCTTCCTCGTTGGTGCCGTACTCCGCCGAGAACGCGTCCTGCGCTGGCGCGCGGAGCGGAGCGGACCCGGCCCGCAGGCACGCGTCAGTCGCGGCCGCGAGCTCATGCCGCCGACACAAAGATACCCGGCGCGTTGTGACCGCGAACCCCGCGTCCACAGCTTGCAAGCTCGCTCTTCAAACAGCTAGATCTGAGCTCCTAAAACATTGATGTCGCCTTGTCCTGAGCTGACTGCCTTTTGGAAACATCTGGCTAACACTAAGACTCGTCTCTAAAGTAAGCCATCTCTGCTGTGGGCCAATCAGTTTCAAGGACAATGCACACGTTATCAAACTTTTTGATTGCATATTTTTCCACAACTTTGCGTGGTATTTTTTTGCAAATGGACACTTTGTGAAAGTTGTCTATTTTGGTGTTTTAAGCCCTATCTATCCGTGCAGCCTTAAGAGACTGAGAAGTGATTTACCCGAGCACCTATAAACACCATCACAGCACACATGCCCAGCCACCTTTGTCTCTCTAGTAGCAATGTTTACACACTGCATCAGGCACTCATTAGAGGCTGAGTCGACCCAGGCGAGGCTGAGGACCGGTTCAGAAAATCTTTACTGGTGTTAAACATGAGCGGGATTCAAACTCGGGTCGCCGGGCTTTAAGCCCAGCCAGCTCAGCCAGTCAGCCCAAGGCACCTGAACCTGTCCCGTGACCTCCTGCCAGCAGGCCTTCAACACTTCCCGTGGCGTCAAAGTGCACCTGGCCTGGCATAGGAGCCATGGCGACGTCACCGCCAGTTAGTGGCGAGCGGCTGTTGTCGTTGTTGCTGCACTGAACGTGCGTGGCAACCACGCACAGTGGACATTCCACAGTCATATGGCGGAGGCCATATGACAGCGCTCGTGTTGCTCCGAGATGGATGGCTTCATGATGTGTCAGTGAGGTTTACGCGCAAACTAACAATGATGCACGAATCGTGATGTGGCGCGCAACTGTAAAGTGGTGTAGCGGTGACATCTGCGCTCCGCAGAGAGAAATCCCTGTGCGAGAGATCTCCATGCCCGCCTCGGGCACCTTTCTGTGCGGACGTTGTGTGTTCTCCCCCTGGTCTGCATGAGTTTCCTCCGGCTTTAGCGGTGTCCTCCCACAAAATAACACGTAAAATTAATCAGCCAATAGCAACACAATATAAAGGACGCAGTATTTAGCAAATGTTGGCATAGGCTAACCGCGTGGCGACCTGCCCTTCACCTCTCTGCCATTTGCTCATGCCCCTGAGTCGTTCCCTCTTCCAATGAATACCTTTGACACTGAATAAATATGTGCGTATTATAAAATATATTATTATTATGGCAAATGATCGATGATAGTGTCGATGATGAACTATTGGTCATTCAGTTAATGACGTATAATTGATGGTTGTGCAAGATTGATGATGATGAATAATATGACGATGATTTATGATGGGTGACTCAAGATGTACGGATGAAATCTATTTTATGCTGCAGGGAGTCCTTGATGATGATGATGATGATGAATGTCAGCTGCACGACGCGATGATGTGAAAGTGATAGCGAAGCATCGGCTATGACGTGCAGCTCATATCGACCGACAATCACTCTGTGTGAACGACTCGCGATGACCATCATTAGGAATAGCCATCGATTATTATTATTGTTATTGCAATGTAGAACACGTCGCGCATATTTTGTTCAATGTCAAAGGCATTCGTTCGAGGAGAAACGATTCAGAGCGGCGAGGAAACCCGCAGAGAGACGAGGAGCCACGTGGTTTAGCCGACACCAACATTTGCAGACAAGGTAGCCCTATATATTATTATTATTATGCTATCGGACAATTAATTAGTTATCGTATTTTGGATATGGGAGGAAGCCAGATGACCCGGTGCAAGGTCAGTAGTCACACAACAGAGAAAACATTCAATTCGAACGCATTCAGGATAACTGAAGACAAATCCAGTCCTGTTCCAAGTTAGTTCCCCAGCTCCTACCATTAATTACTGGTCGCCGGGATTGCATAGAAGTCCGTGACTCACAACCAGCAATCAGCTTTTAAACAACGGCTACTATTGCCGGCAAGGTGGTGGTATAGCGACTCTTTCTATTTGGGCTGTTATTTCATTTTAGTTTCACATTTCATTCACCTTTTCAACCTTTCCACTTTTATTGTAGCTACGTACAGCACCTAGCGACCCTTGGGAGAGAAGCGCTTATAAATGTAAGTTACCCGGTGTGGTTATTGTAAACCTGATATCCTGTGCAAGGTGTATATTCTGTGTTTAGACATTTAACACCCGCGTCATTACTGGAGAGGGTAAAAGTAAAAACGTCTCTCCTTTTATCATTACCATTGATTTTATAATATTGTTCGTACGAGATCATGTGACATGTTAAGGCCACGTATCATTGTGAATTGGGCGGCAGGGTGGTGCAGTGGCAACATCTCGCAGATAGAAAGTTCTGCTCGAGGCGGTGCGATTCCCACCTCGGGTATCTTTCTGTGTGGACTTTGCATGTTCTCTCCCTGTCCTGCCTGGGATTCCTCCAGGTTCTCCGTCTATTTGGAGCCGAGGTGTCACCCTGGATTCTTCTCTATCATATTCTCTCTACATCTCCAATCTATCTCGTACGTGCCGGTTTTATTTATTCAATATCCGCAAAATTCGTCCGTTTCTTACCGTAGAATCGGATCAACTCTTGGCCCAGGCGTTGGTTCTGTCCCACCTGCACCACTGCAACTCTCTCCGAGCTGCTCTGCCTGTATCTGCTGTCCGTCCACTTCAACTGATCCACAATTCCGCTGCTCGCCTCGTCTTTGTTCTGCCTCACTTTTCCCACTCGACTCCTCTGCTCCACTCTCTACACTGGTTGCTGGTGGCTGCACCGAATCGAATTCAAAATACTGGTTCTTAACCATCGCTGTCTCCATCTATCTGCTCCCTCTTACCTCTGCACTATCATCTCTCCCCCTACACCCCCTCTCGCTCTCTCCACTCACCAAGGTCTGGTCGTCCGGTCGCACCACACTTCCACTCTGGGTTCTATGGCCCGCTGCTTCACTGCACTATTCCCATCATGGTGGAATCACATCCCAATATAAATCAGGACCACAGAGTCACTCACATCATTCTAGAAACTGCTTAAGTCAATATTTTCAACCATTATCTATCCGTACATAATACCAATTTGGCTGCTGGTATTATGTATGTTTCTCTTCATTTGTTGTTTATTTCACATGCATTGGTGTATGCGAGTCGCCCTGGATAAGGGCGTTTGCTAAATAATAAGAAAAAATTTCCTCCCAGATTAAAATAACCACTCATTAATTATTCGGCCAATAACATCATAACATATAGGAAGCAGCATGTGGCGTGTTGGCGCCAGCTGACTGTTTGGCTGACTGCCACCCTCTCTGCAGTTTCTAATTCCCTTCGTTCCTGTCCGAAGCCAAGACGATGGCGACTTGGGTGACGACAGAGCAAACGTGACGAACATCTTACCCCTGTGTCATTGGAAACCGATGGCACGGCTGGTGACACTTTGTTTCCGTAGTCGTAGGCGTCTTCCCTGGTCGCGTAATCGTCATCGATCTTGTCCAGCTTCTGCTCACCGCAGCGGGAGACAGCGGTGAGCCGCGCGCAATGCAACGTCGCCCCGGCTCCTGCTTGAGCGAGATACAAAACTCGGGCCCGCGTTTCCGAGTCCCGCCAAGTGACGCGTGATGGTAACTGCTCGATCTATTTTGCGACGGCTGCAGTGGATGCCACAGGCCGAGCAGACGTCCGAGATGGAATATCTGCTGACCGACTGTATCAGGGCTGCAGAGATGGCTGGCAAATCGCGCGTTGTGCAGGGAGACACACGCTTCGACTGCGCATGTGATATCACGGAGCCCGGGCTTGCGGTTGTGGAAATGTGCTGATGAGCCTCGAAGCGATGCACCAAAGAAAGTGGTGACACAAACACAGGCGCAGCATCGAACCACCACGCTAGTCTATAATTTTGGGGATTATTATTTTTAACGCACTTGCTAGCACAGGCCCAAAACGTCAATGGCCAGAAACAAACTGTTGTAAATTATGTGGTGCTGATGCTGCATTGGCAATGGTTCACAGGGTCCAATTGACACAACATTTTTGTTAAACTGTTGAGTTACGTAGTTCTTTTTAACAATTGTCCAGTAGAGATGAGTAAGTAATGTTACAACATCTCAGGGCACCGGGTGGAAGTTTAGTCAGGATACTTAAGCTGGACAGCAGCATGTCTTCGGATCGTGGGGGTACTCATCATGGACACGGGTAACACACACAAACTCTGCACAGAAAGTCACCCAAGCCAGGAATTGAACCCGTGCGCGTCCTGCCGTGAGGTGGCAGCGCCGCCGACTGTGCCACCGCACTGCACCCACAATGACTCAATCACGTGCTTGAGTGAGTGGCGTGGTAAGAAAGCGAGCGAGGGGGCAGGTGAGCGGGTGAGTGAGTGAGTCGGCGTTACCACGGGGGACCAAGGGCTGTTGGTTGCCGCGACTTCGTCGATCTTGTCGTTGTAATCGGTGGGGTTCTCCTCATCGAAGTTGTCATCCTGCGAGGACACGGGAAGCAACGCTCGAGGATCGGTCCCTCAAATCGCCTCTTTGGAGGCCCTGAGACGTCGCTGGAATGTCCACATTCCCATAGATGAAGCCAAGATCTCCACGACTATCTCATAATACACAAGATGGTATTTATTTTATCCACCCTGTCGATCCTTGACGGGGCTGTGAACTTGTGGCCTTATTGTGAGCCAGTCTGATTGCAGTCTCAGCGGCTGAGTCCTGGCGACTGGATGATGTAATTACCCATGCAAGCGGTAACGACCCTCTCGGTAGAAATAAATATTAAACACTTCAGTGACCTCGATCGCTGTGAACGTGTTTGCTTGGTTACAAACGTGATCAGTTTACCGACACCACGTGGGGTTTATGGGACATTTCATATCACTGTGAAGATGCAGACTTTGTGAACGTGTCAGGAAAGCCATTTTTACCACGGGTCTAAATCCATCTGTGGGGCTTTCCTTGTTTTCATCTGTGGGCTGTTCTTTGTTGTCATCCGTATATTCATAGTCATACTCCAACTCGCCTTCGTAATACTGTGAATATAAACATCGGGGGAGGGAGGGGAGGCACACATTGCACATGGAGACAAGCGCAATTAGAGCAAGCCAGTTAGGTCGATGGCCGTGTCGTAGGGGCCTGCACACCGAGCCAGCGAAGCTGAGACACGCATCCAAACCTCGCACGTGGGGTATCTCACGGGAGGTTCGTCATGGTCATGGCTGAACACTGAGGAAACGAGGCTGGGATCTCTGAACTTGCATTAAGGTTCCAGCTGGCTGTGATTAAACCGGGCGGTCAGGCGTAATGGCGCAGCGTTAACATCTGTGTCTCACAGAAACAATGTCCTGCCCGAGGTAGTTCGATTCCAGCCTAGGGCACCTTTCAGTGTGGAGTTTGTGTGTTCTCCCCCGGAGAACCCGGCTTTCCTCCGGGTTCTCCAGTTTCCGCCCACATTTCAAAAAAACCTCATTAATTAATTGGCCGATACAATCATAATATATAGGTCGGGGTGTCTGGCAAGTGTTGGCGCCGGCTGACTGTATTGCTGCCTTTCACCTGCCTCTCTGTGGTTTACTCGCTACACCTCTGGAATGATGCAAGTCGCCCTGAATATGAGTATCTGCTATATGATAAATATTCATGATAATGATTAATTTTCAAATGAGTCAAATAAACTGCTAGGTAAAATGTGTTGTCTCATTCAGCTGAGCTCTTCACATCCATGAGGGTGGACATCTCGAGCCGAGCTACTCATGCATTGATATCTGCGTTGTCCTGAGCTGCTTGCCTTTTGGAAACACTTAGCAAGCACTGGTGAGACCAGGCTCTAAAGAAGCCCGTCTCTGGTGTGAGCCAATCAGTGGCAAGGACAATGCAAACGACATCAAAGCACGTGATAGGGTGGCGCTGTTGTAACATCTGCGCCAGAAAGCAGGCCCTGCCCGAGGCGGATCAAATCCCAGCACAGTGTGGAGTTTGTGTGTGTGTGTGGAGTTTGTGTGTGGAGTTTAGTGTGGAGTTTGTGTGTGGAGTTTGTGTGTGGAGTTTGTGTGTGGAGTTTAGTGTGGAGTTTGTGTGTGTGTGTGGAGTTTGTGTGTGGAGTTTAGTGTGGAGTTTGTGTGTGGAGTTTGTGTGTGGAGTTTAGTGTGGAGTTTGTGTGTGGAGTTTGTGTGTGTGTGTGGAGTTTGTGTGTGGAGTTTGTGTGTTCTGCATGTGTTCCCTCTGGGTTCTCCGGCTTCGTCTGACAACTAATAATAAATAAATAAATGCTCATTAATTAATTAGTGGATAACTACATAATATACAGCACTCAGTGTCTGGCAGGTTGGCGCAGCTGACCGGCTGGATGACCCCCCTCCATCTGCGCTTTCCTCGCGATGCCTCCGTATTAATGTCTCGTCCATCACCAGACATGGCTTTAGCACGGCGCGTTAAAATTTGCTTTATTACTTATTATTTTGTCTGCATGTGTTTCTACTAGCATGTGAGTTTTTTGGTTGCGAATTTGATACTTCGTGAAATCCGTTCATGTGGTGCTTTAAGACTTTAACGCGTGTATTATTGCCAGAGAGGGTAAAAACCTTTGTTTTAACATCACGTAGCGGCGTGGACCGCTCCTCCCAGCGGACGGAGGACCAACGTATAGTTTAAACCATTTTTAAACATCGACATCTTGCGAAATAACAGAATGATCGACAGATCACGACTCGCTACTGGGCACTGCACACGGGAAGTGCTCAGGAGAAACTAGCCCGAGTAATTGGACCGACTCTCTCTGCTGCTCCAGTACTGGGGGTAAAGGCATCAGAAAGCTTTTAAGCACACGAGTCATGTAGCTGGTAACATGCTAAAACAAAAGAGAGGGGTCGTTACAACCTTATTACTTTAAAGAGAGGCTGAATCTTTGATCGTGGAAGGTGTCATTTCTATGATGGCCTGACATATATTGGAGGCACTTTGCTATGGGCGGGAGTAGATTGCAGTGGTCAGGTAGCACAGAGATCGGAGGGCTGAGTTACCATGACTGAGTTTCCCTGTTCAAATCCACGCAGCCGCCTGTGATTAAGACATGAGCGTTAATGGTTTCAGCACCATCACCAATGAATATATGTTTTTAAAAATCCATCGCATGAAATCTATATCTAATTTGCCTACATTTCAGCTCGGAGAATAAAAAATGATTTTTACCACACGGACCACAAATCACAGAACGATATCTCTCCATTCGAGGCGCATAAAGACATTTCCCGGGGGGGGGGGGGTAAATATCAATAAAACCCGAGCTTTTCACTTCTCAAAGTAGGAGTTGATCGATTACGCCCACCTGAGCCGCCACCCCCCACAGATATGCCGCTGGTCAGAGACAGTTCCATCGTATCCGCTAAAGCTCGAACATAGATTGCGGCTCCAAGACAGCTCTGTTTACATTCGGCATCACGTGGCCTCCGTACCGGTAGCGCAATGGGGATTAAACTCCTGGAGGGAAATAGAGAAACAAACACACGTGAGAGACGCTCTGAGCAAGGGGCTGATACTCTCACCTCTCCGCCCCTCTCTCCAGGGTCCTGCGACTGCGTCGCTCGTTGCCTGGGGGTGTCGCAGTCCGGGCTGTAGCGTTCACAGTAGTCCAGGGCTGCCCGGTGGTCTGGCACGATCATCAACTGCTGGATCTCTCCCTGCCACGTGGAACACAGTCGCAGTCAGCATCACAAACGTCGCCCCCCCCCCGCCATCGTTACGAAAGCGTCGTCGTCACCGCTGTCTGGCGTTTCCACCCCTGAGGTTGAGATGATAACGGGTTGCATTGTGGGAACAAGAATATCCCACGGTTCTAGATGAAGTGAGACTTTACAAGGAGATTTATTTTGATTGTTATTAATGCTGATTTTACTCCAGAATAAGCACATTTACCACGCGTTGACTATTTTTAAAAGGGTTCCTGCAAAGTTTTCACTGCAGTGAGCGATATTATTGCTTCAACCACTCGCAATTCTGTCATTTAGAGGCATATTTTCAGCATCACCAAACTTTTGCCAAGAAAAGGTGTATAAAGACAGATAGATGTTCAATAGAGCAGAAAATACCCAGCGAGCGTGCAAGCTCTGGATGCGGGTTTCCTGCAACACAACAAGCAGCCAGGGGACGGCTGCTGCCACGAGGAAAATCAGTACAGGAGGCAACCGCGTTACAACAGCACCATCACAAAATATAGATCAGCATCGCACTGTGACTGAAAATCATTCCGATATTGTACAAACACGACTTATATAATTATATAGTATGCAGGTGTTAAGATCTTAACTGACCGACCTTCACCTGGCAATGGCTTCCTTTTGAGCCTATTTGCCGGTGTCAGCCGTTGCCAAAAGGCAGTCAGCTCAGGATTATGCAGGTGTTAAGATCTTAAGATCTTAACACCTGCATAATCGCAGGATACGGTAAAACCTGTTGTAGTCTTATATATGTATACTGGCAAAAAGTACCTATAGCATTAACAGCTCCACCTAAGCTATAAGGCATTGATACTGCGTTGTCCTGAGCTGACTGTCTTTTGGCAACGGCTGACACCAGCAAATAGGCTCAAAAGGAAGCCACTGCCAGGTGAAGGTCGGTCAGTTGAAGGACAATGCATAGGTTATCAAAGCTACCTGTTTGCATACTTTGCCACTAGTATGTGTGGCTTTTGCAAACTGGATGCATTGTAAAATGTGTCTATTGTGGTGTTTGGGATCTTAACACCTGCATAATCGCCAGATACGGTAAAACCTGTTGTTATCTTATATATGTATACTGGCAAAAAGTACCTATAGCGTAAACACGACTTAGTTCATCATCGTTATCATTAAAACGTCATCATTATCATCATTATCAATACCCGCTTAATCCTGCACAGGAACGTGAGGGGCCGGAGTCTATCCCGGCAGACACAGGGCGCTATACACAGGATATGACACCAGTACATCTTAGGGCACGGGGGGCAATTTACTCAGCAAGCCAATTAACCTCGGCAGCAGCGAGTCTTGGGACGGTGGGAGGAAAACGGAGTACCCGTGGGAGAACACGAAAACCACACAGAAAGGCACTACCATGAATTAATTACCTTCATAAACAGTAATCGTCATTGCATAACTATTATTGCAGTATCATTAAAGCATTATATTTTTCAAAAATGCATCATAATATATTATTTAGAAATGCATCACTATTATGAGCTGCAATATATCATAAAGTTATTGCCACCGGAATGAAATCATAGTCACCATTATAAGTGTACAGTAGTGTGCTGCATTGGCAGTTTTACAAATGCGTTATAATCACCAAATCTATTATTAAGTAATTCCCATAAATCATACATATTTAACGACCAATGTTAAATTTACAATTAATGCGCATATAAATCCTTAACGTAGAAAACAAGGCGGTAAACCACACAACTGAACTAAATAATATTTCGTACGCAGTGAGTCTACTTACAACTATGCACACTGAATAAATAAAACTATAAAACACATTAATGAGTACCCTAGAGCCAGTGCAATCGGGCTTTGCGGGCAGGGCCCGCTGACGAAGCCGTGCTTAATGGCGACCCGGTCATTACGGGCGGAGGAGACAGCAGCCAAGCTCGTTATAAGTGCCACGTTTACAGGGCCGCACGGAAATGCTTTAGACGGATAAATAATAATGATTCATTCCAAACATCCACAACTGTGTACAGGGTACATCTCGCTAGCAATCCACAATACTCACGTTATGCGTAACAGTGTTGGTATTTGTTGGGAACGTGTGGAAACGCCGTTCCCAGAGTGTAAATCACAGAGGGAACGGTATCACTCTCGTGGTCTTAAACCTGCATGGTTATTTTCCATCTCAGAAGTCACAGAAATGCGGCAAATGTGAGCTCATCAACTCAACATTTCTTGGGGAAGGACCCCTAGACCTTAACTATCTCTATGGGTCCCTATGTATCTCCATATGTATCCCTGAGTCTCTGTATATCTAGGTATCTTTGTATATGTATCTCTACGGGTCTCCATGCATCTCTGTAGATCTGTATCTCTAAGTGTAGCTATGTATCTCTGAGTATCTCTGTGTGTCGATGTATCTCTATGTGTCTATGCATCCCTACGTGTGTCTAGGTATCTGCATATGTCTATGTATCTATACGGGTCTCTATATATTGCTATAAGTATGTATCTCTATGTGAGTCTATGTGTCTGAGTATTTATCACTATGAGTCTGTATCTATGAGTCTATGAATCTATAGGTCTCTATGTATCTCTAAGTCTGTATGCATCTCTCTGCATCCCTATGTATCTCTATGAGTCTATTTATCTCTGAGTCTCGATCTATCTCTATGAGCTCAGCTACCATTGCTATGCCGATGACATTCAAATCTATATGCATGCAAAGTCATTCATCAATGCGTCTGGTCTTTGCATATCATCTCACTATCAACTGTGAAGGCCTGGCTCAATTCAATTTTTCTAAAACTAAGTGGCCACAAAACAGAAGTTTTGCTTGTCGGAACCCAGCACTAATTGTTCAAGGCTAAATCTATCCAATTGATTATTGACGACCAGACCATTGAAGTTGCTAAGGCAGTCCGGAGTCTAGGTGTGACTCTTGATTCCTCACTCACCTTCGAGACACACATCAACAAGGTGACGAAGGTAGCATATTTTTATCTCAGAAATATAGCCAGACTGCGCAACATCCTGTCAACTGCTGATGCTGAGAAGCTAATACACATCTTCATCTCCTCACGAATCGATTACTGAAATGCACTGGGCCCTGTCACTTCTGCCTACCTGATTAATCGTCTCCAACGTGTGCAGAATGCGGCTGCTAGAGTCCTCGCTTGGACACCCATCCACGATCACATATCCCCAGTACTGATGTCTCTCCACTGGTTACCTGTACCTGTTAAATACAGGATTGAATTCAAGATCCTCCTCCTCACCTACAAGGCTCTCACTGGCGCTGCTCCGACATATATCCGTGACCTACTTCAGGCACCCTCCTCAACACGACAACTCCGATCCTCCAATAGGGGTTTGCTCATGTGCCCAGGTTGCACCTCCATTCGATGGGTGACAGAGCCTTCTCGCGTGCTGCTTGAAGACTCTGGAACGCCCTTCCAATTGAGATTCGTTCAGCTGAGTCCTTGGGCATCTTCAAATCTCATCTCAAGACTCACTTGTTCCGTAAGGCTTTCAAGTCCTCCAGCTAGGACTGTTGATGCAGCTTAATGTTGTCGTGCTGGCATGATGGCTCTCTCCCGACCTGTGCCTGCTCGGGAACATTTATTCCTTCCTTGTTTGTTGTCGAATTGTTTATTTTTTTAATATCTTCTTTTACGTCCTTCTAAAATGTGTTGCTACTATTTGACTTTCAATTAAACTGTCCCGATGTTGTTGACATGCCGTTCTTTCCGTAGTTCGGATTTATAAAAAAAAAACCTTAAAAAACGTTATTACTGATTTGCCATTCTTATCTCTTTGTTAATGTGCCGTTCTCTCCGCAGTTCTGTGCAGCGTTTTGTGACCCTCGGGTGATTGGTGCTCTAGAAATGCAGTTATTATTATACGATGTTACATTAAACCATTTCGCAATATATGTATTATTAATACTAATAATTTAGCATTTTAAAATTAAAGTTGAAAGTCAGATCATATTTTGCATGTTGTTCTGCAGCGATGTGTATTTTTAAAAATTTAACAACAAAAATATTATGGTCGCTGATTTTCCGTTCCAATGTCGTTGTTGTTGACCTGCCGTTCTCTCCACAACTCTGTGCATCGCTTTGTGATCCTCGGGTGAAAGCGCTATAAAAGTGCAATTGTTATTATTATTATGATGAAGATATCTAGTGTATCTTTGAGCATCTCTATGTTTGTCTATGTATCTCTATGAGTCCGTATCTCTGTGTCTCTATGTGTGCTTGTATATCTCGATGGGTCTCTGTATCTATGAGAGTCTCTATGTATCTCTGTGTGTTTATATATCTCTGAGAATTTATATCCATGGGTCTCTATGTATCTTCGGAAGCCTCTATGTACCTCTGGGAAGCTCTATCTCTATGTGTCTATTAATTTCTATGAGTATTTATCTCTATGTGTGTATGTGTATCTCTATTCGTCTCCATGCATCTCTGGGAGTCTCTATCTCTATGTGTCTGTTCGGTTCTATGAGTATTTATCTCTATGTGTGTATGTGTATCCCTGTGTATATCTGTGTCTGTGTATCTCTATCTGTGTGTATCTCTGTGTATCTCTATGTGTGCCTATGTATCTCTATGGGTATCCATGTATCGCTGGGAGTCTCTATGTATCTCTATGTACCTGTTTATCTCTATGAGTACTTTTCTCTATGCATCTCTCTATGTGTCTGTGTATCCCTGTGTATCTCTATGTGGGTTTGCGCATCCCTGTGTATCTCTATGTGTGTCTGTGTGTCTCTGTGTATCTCTATGTGTATCTGTGTATTTCTGTGTGTCTCTATGTGTGTGTATCCCTGTTTTTCTCTTCGTGTGTCTGTGTATCTCTGTGTATCTCTATGTCTGACCGTGTATCTCTGTGTATCTCTATGTGTCTGTGTATCTCTGTTTATCTCTGTGTCTGTGTATCTCTATGTGTAACCGTGCATCTCTGTGTATACCTATGTGTGTCTGTGTATCCCTGTGTATCTCTATGTGTGTCTGTGTATCTCTATGGGTCTCTATGTATATCTAACGGAGACACGAACCAGATTGTTTTACCAGAGTTTTTTTTCCAATTTCCACCCCAAGTGACACGTGTCTGATGAAAGTACAGACGGCATTTAAAAACAGCGTAAGATTATAAACGTAAGGTTCACAAACAGGTTAGCTCACAGTTGTTTATTTTTAAGTCCGAGGCAGTGATGGAGCATCTCGGCGAAAGTTGAACGCATTTGTTTGAATAAATACGTGACTTGTAAGACGTTTCAGTGACTTAAGCTTTTAGCAGCACACGTCTCAAAAAACCCCCCATCACAAATCATTTAATTCGCTACATCTGGAAGCCGTTGTGAGTTTAAAAATACACACTGCGCAATCAATTTCCTGCAAAACCTGCCAACTCACAAACGCCGGACTCTGTTTGAAAATCGGCTTCTTCAGTAAAGCACGCCAGTGATTTACATCGAGGACATAATTCGCAACGAGTCTAGCGGTACTAGACCGAGCGGGCGATTTAAAACAAAACGTTTTTAATTTTGGGAATGATAAAAGGGGGGAAAGTCGTTTTAGAATGCTAGTGTTAGCAGGTCACACGTTCAAGTGATATAATTATAAGAATCCCAAGTTTAAAGAGCAAACACACACGCTCCTGAACACGGAGAGGCTGTCTGGCAAGGGGCCGACACAATGGCAAGCGCCGTCCCAATGAACCCGTCGCTTAAGCTCGATTTCCAAACGCGGCAGAGATCAAGATCAACATCCATTATTAGCCTGTCGATGGAAGGCCATCATCCAGCAGTGGATTGACAATCGGGTGTGTACAGAGTTGCTCTTTTGCTCCGTGAAGCGACTGTTCCTCGCCGATAGTAATGTGGACCTTGCTCAAAGCTCATGGCCACCATTAACAGGCCCTGTCGTTGTTTGAGCAGAGTCCTTAAGCAGGTGGCTTTCCAACTCAGGCAGCGGTAGATTGGCCACCAGCGGAAATGTCAATAGACCGTGAGTAATGCCTGCCTTGGGAATCCTTAACAAACACAACGCAAACGAGCGATCGCGCAGGCTCCCTGGAGGCTGTCGAAGCGATGGCGCTCAAGGAACAAAGCGCTGCATTGAGGAGGTGAAAGCGAAGCGTAAAGGCGCAGCCCCGCAATTCCTTGCTCATGCCACTATTGGGTAGAAGGACTTCCACTGCAAGCAGCAGCATATTATGCTCTTATCTTGGCCTGCTCTTCCACACTGGCCAGATGTCTTTAAGGATGTGGGAGTACCCACACTTTACCCCACCACGCACGATCCATCCCAGCAATCATCACCTCTCCCCCGGACTAGAGGACTGATGGCTTGCTTGCCCAGTTCTCCCCGGACAAACTAATAAACTGAACTCGCCGATGAACTAAACTGTGGGCCCATTCATGCCAGCGGTAACATCTGCGCCTCACAGACAGAAGGTCCTGCCCGAGGGTTCCATGCACAGCTCAGTTGCCTCTCTGTGTGGAGTTAGTGTGCTCTCCCCCTGTTCTGCGTGGCTTTCATCCGGTCTCTCTGTTTTC
>JAZEWT010000007.1:25803934-25818782 GCA_036362905.1 Mordacia mordax | reverse complement strand
GGAATGCAGGGACATGTCGATGTGCGCCGTGCGCTCCGTGCGGACACGTAGCCCACATCCCACGTGTGAAAATGTTCAGACCGGCATCGGGCACAAAGCGAAGTGACTTACTGACACGACGGCATCGGCAACGGTAACGCTGGCTCCGGTCCCCGCGACCCGCCACAGCCCCCTTCCATGGCGACCACACTCTCCAGTCTCGTGCGGGACAAGTTGGCTGCGGTTTCGCTCTGGGACGACGCTCTATCGATGAAAACGTTAACCGACGACTTCTTCGGTGCCACCCAAAGGTAGGAAATCCTCTAAAAGCTACGATACTCATGAGTGGTAGAGGGACACCTTCCATTCACGAGCACACTGCATGAGTGATTTTATTATCAGATAAGTCAAGTATTGGGGCAGATAATTAGTGGAAGGGCGGCGCGGTGGCGCAGTGGTTAGCGCTGACGCCTCACAGCAAGAAGGTCCCGGGTTCGAGTCTCTCGGCTCGGGTGCCTTTCTGTGTGGAGTTTGCATGCTCTCCCCGTGTCCGCGTGGGTTTTCGCCGGGTACTCCGGTTTCCTCCCACAGTCCAAAAGCATGCTCCTGGATAGGTTGATTGGCTCGCAGACTAAAATTGTCCCGCAATGCCCGGCGATGGACCGGCGTCCCGTCGTCGGGTGTATTCCTGCCTTACGCCCTGTGTTTCCGGGATAGGCTCCGGCTCACCGTGACCCTATATAGGATTAAGCGGTTTCAGATAATGAGATGAGATAATTAGTGGAATCATTAAACACTTGTTAGATCGGACAGCCGGTATTTGGTCCTTATGGGGAGCTGTGACATCGCGGGTCACACGGAGCTCATCAAACCCTAGGTCCCCCTCCGCCTCACAGCGCAGGTTGTCAACATTGCCATGGTGAGCACGCAAAGTGGATGAGCAAAATAGGCAATGATTAAATACACGGGGATGGAATCGTTTGGGAAGCTGTGGCCTCCAACTCCACATTCGCACTCGAGTTACGGCTCGTTTTTACCGCTCATTCCCAGGTCGATCGAGAGCCAAATCAAGAGCCTTCGGTGTCATAGGAAGACATCTGAAACTGCCTTAGTGATCCAAAACGACTCTGGGCCACGTTAATAAATTTGCCATTTTGTGCAAAGATGTTTGTGGCACTGCTTGGCTGTTGCAATGGAAAAGCAACCCTGGTGCCTCTTAAACCAGGTTGGCTCGGCAGCAGCGCGCAGTGGAGAGATTAAAGTAGATGTCGATGTGTGTAAACACTACTTGGTCCAGACACTGACGGTTAATTGGAGCTACCCCTGCTGTCAGGTTCGGACTCAACCCAACTCAATGTGCTGTGGGCAGCCACTGATGGCATCGTAGGGCGATAACCTGGGCTTTTAACTATAATCATGTCTGTCCTGAGGCGACTACTCATAACATATTTCCACACCCAGTATATATCACTCGTGACGACAGCGGTGGCTATGATTTATGTGCCACCAACTCCAATTTCTACCAGCGACCACGAAAATACTGAGCAAAAAATTAAGCCATGGCAATAACCCACAGCGGACGTCGTAACACGTGCTACCGGCAACACCCCAACCATGAACACCAAAAACCCCAGCTTCACATCGCCCAGCTCACACGGGATCTGCTTGGCAGCAGTTACGCTGCCCTCACGAAACAGGCCGAGCAAATCAAATCCAACAAAGCAACGTTGGCAAGCCTGGCAAAAACACAACTTGGCTACGTTTTCTTCAGCAGAAACGAGTGATGCTTCCACTCCATTGAACCGGTAGGCATGGCAGGGGGAAGGTGGCGGCATTCCTGCGGCCAATGTTACTCAGAACACCACAACCCAAGTCATCAAAATGGTGATTGGAGATCGCTCGTCAATTCTCCTGTCGAGACGAAACAACGTCAGAGACCTGTCTGAGTTCGAGGTCCTTGATGGGAAATGACTGAAACCGTCCGACCGGATTGGCGGGTGGCTACAATTGAGTGGTAGCATAAGTCATTCAGGGCAGATTCCCCCGTGGCGCCAGCGGTGGCAGCCGGCGAGCAGAGAGAGCCAGCGCCTGCTGCAACTCGTGCAGGTTCTGCGTGAGTGTGGCCACCTCCTCGCAGCGTCCGCCGCGTTTGGCGTCAAAGATGAACGCCCGGATATTGTCGATCTGTTGGCGCAGCAGCTCGGGGTCGATGGCATCGATACTACCGGTGCCGCCACCGTCATAGTCGTAATCCACGTCGAACGGGTTGCCACTGCTGGCAGCTGGCAGGGGTCCGTGTCGCCCCCCTGAGTCGTCCTGGTGGAAGGGATTGGTGGTGTCGTCTGCTTCTTCCTCGAACGGGTTTGCTGGTGCCGGTTTTGCGGACTCGTTGGGGAGCAGTAAGTTCCGACCGATGGCGCCGGCCTCCTCCTCGAATGGGTTTCCACTCCCGGTGGGCTCTTCGTGCTTACCGGCGCCTGTTTTTTGGGGGGTCGGCGTCTGGGCGAAGGGGTTCCCATCTGGGGATCCCCGAACCAGAACCGGCTCTGCCAGCGACCCCCCCTTCCTCCTTCCGCCAAAGCCGTCTGCCTCATCTGACTCAAATGGGTTGAGGAGGGAGGAGGGTTTAGCCACTGGCAGTGAGGAGGAGGAGGCGGTGGTATGCACCTCACGAGGGCCTGACAGCACCACTGCAGCAGACGAGGAGGAGCCTGAGTTGGTGAGGGCGCCGCCACAGGGTCCAGCATCATGGGAACTTGCGTGCACCTGCGCCGTCGTTTGCCAAGGAACGCCGATCGTTCCACTCTGCTGCTGCTGCTGCCATTTCACCGGCTGTTGCTGTCTCATCATCTGCCGGACATCACCGTTAGCCAGGATCATTCCACAGCTAGATGAGTAAGAAGCATCGATGTACATTCAATGCAGCATTCACACACGTTAAGATATTATATATTTTATTTATACATTCACTTTGGTCTTTTCCCAATTGCACTCTTGGTGTCATGTTATGATCTATTAAGTGCGACAAGAAAACTTCCCCAAACTGTTACCATCTCTCCTCGTCTAGCATCACAGTAACCCCATGCACATGAGTTAAGTTCATCGCTCCATCTCACTGATGAATGTCCTCTAGGGAATACGTTCTCACCTGTTTTTGCAGACCACTAGGTTATCAACAAAAGCTTCTTAGGACCACATTATATGCAAGCCGTTGAAAACAAAAAGAAGTGTTACATAACCTATGGCTAACGGGAGTCAAACTTACATATCTCATCTCATTGTCAGAAACCGCTTAGTCCTGTACAGGGTCGTGGTGAGCCGGAGCCTATCCCAGCAGATACAGGGCGCAAGGCAGGGATACACCCACGATGGCACGCCAGTCCATCACCGGGCACTGCGGGCAATATAGTCTACTAGCCAATTAACCTATGCAGCAGCATGTTTTTTGGACTGTGGGAGGAAACCGGAGTGCCCGGCGAAAACCCACGCAGACACGGGGAGAGAACTCGCAAACTCCACAAAGAAAGGTGCCTGAGCCGAGATCCGAACCCGGGACCTTCTTGCTGTGAGGCGACAGCACTACCCACTGGGCCACCGTACCGCCCAATTTATATATCAATGGGTATTAAAACGCAGCTATTTCTAATTGTTTCTTATTTTATATCAGTATGTATTATATTATATATTTACGTTAAAAATTTCACATACACCTGCAATGCCTTCACGGGCACCACCAGACGTTTGCTGACCGCAGGTTGGGAACAGTTCCTCGAGGCTACGGGTTTTCAAACTCCTGCACCTCACGGTCCAGACGTGTCTGGTATCCACAGACTGCAGGTGGTGCTTGCAGCCTACTGGCGAGGTGAGATCCACCGACTGGGAACAGTGGCTCCAGGCAGTGAGATTCACTTGGCTGCAAGTCCACCATCAATTTTGTCTCAACCGCTTGCCATTGTCCCCGCGAGACGTGTCCTGCTCAGCCCTCGCTCTAACAATGTGTCCAACAACATGCCTCACAACCAACGCCTCTCACAATCAAAGTGTCTCTCAGTATGGGGTTCCCCCCCCTCCCACTTGCTTTTATTCTTTGAGCCATGTGTTCCTCGTTCTGTCTCATGAACAATCAACATTTTGAATTTTAATAGTATTTTTTGTCAATGTGTCTTTATCGGAACCATGCTGGAACCGGATTATCGGCTGCTACTGCTGGGCTATATTGTCAATACAGGGCACTGCGGCAATATTAACCGTTCTACTGCGCTTATATTCTCCCAAGCCTGTGTTCCCCACTTTCACCAACCGCACCGAGCGCAGCGTGCGGAGTCTCTTACCCAGACCGATGAGACGGCCGTCAGTTTACACACAATGTTAGGATGCATTGCCTCTAGTTACTTCTTTCGTTGACCTCGGCTCAGATGAGTCTGGGTGCGAGGGGGGACCCGCAGAAAGGAAGCCATGCGTGCACACACCTTGGTCGGAGACGAGAGGTCGTGCCAGGGGTTGCCAGGTGGCGACGGCCGCTCCGACTGTCCCCGCGCCGCTGCCTCCGGCCGCGCGGTGTCCGGCCGTGGCGGTGACGGGGCCAGGGCAGTGGCAGTCGCGCCGTCCCCACGCGACCTCACAGGTGAGGCTTTCGTGGGATCGTGGCCTTGCGACTTCGCGGGCGACTGTGCGGGCGACCCTGCGGGACTGTCGCGCTGGCTGTGCTCGCGGAGGAGGCGGAGCTGGCGCGCCTGGAACTCCTCATCGTCTTCAGCCTGCAGGGCCACCCGCTGCGCCAGCTGACGAAAAAAGGCACACTTCGTCTCGGAATGCTTTGCGGCGACCGTAGGCTCCGTCTGTCACAGGCGTGCACGGTAACGCTCGTAACGCTCGTAACGACGGACCGATGTGAACGAGACATGAGCGTGATGTTGCGTTAGTGTCTGGGACTCACCGCAGAGAAAACTGGACGGTGATCCGAGGCAAAAGCAAGCGCAATATGAAACTATCGGCAAGGGTTTCATCAGGGTGGGTACGCAGTGGTAACATCTGCACCTCACAAAAAATAAGAAACTGCCTGAGGCGTTTCGATTCCTGCCTGGGCACCTTTTTGTGCGGAGTTTGTGTTCGCTTCCTGTTCTGTGTGGGTTTCTCTGGGAACTCCGGTTTTCTGCCAAAACTATAAAACGTATTAATGAATCCGCGGATAACATGATAACATAAAGGACGTCTTGTCCAGCAAATATTTCCACTGGCTGGCCACGTGGCTGCCCTTCACCTTCCTCTACGGTTTCCTCACGCATCTGTTCTCGCTTCAAACAAATATCTTCGACACTGAACGAATATGCGCCGCATGTTATAAATCGTAATATTATTATTAAATACAACAACTTCTCAATGTAATGATGTAGGTTTTCACGGCTCGATGCATGATGATTGCTTCGAAAAGCTGCTCTCTCGGGACAACCGCGTCGATGGCTCTCTCTCCTCTCCTCGCGACGTTTCGCCTCACACGTTGGAGGCATCCTCAGGCGTTGGAGGCCTGAGGATGCCTCTCTCGGGACAGCCGCGTCGATGGCTCTCTCTCCTCTCCTCGTGACGTTTCGCCTCACACGTTGGAGGCATCCTCAGGCGTTGGAAGCCTCACACGTTGGAGGCATCCTCAGGCGTTGGAGGCCTGAGGACGCCTCCAACGGGCGTTGGAGGCCTGAGGATGCCTCCAACGTGTGAGGCGAAACGTCGCGAGGAGAGGAGAGAGAGCCATCGACGCGGCTGTCCCGAGAGAGCAGCTTTTCGAAGCAATCATCAACAACTTCTCAATTTACGCAGTAGGTGCGTTCTTGACAATGGGCATGTAATTCAAAAACGATAAAATCAGATAAAATTTCTTTATAAAAATAAAGGAAATAGTAGGGGTTGGGAGAAACCGTTGCCTCACATTTCTATGTTTATTTCCTTCACTGTCTGTAAATTTAAACTGTGCTTTTTATTACTGACAAAGATATTAAAAAGCCTACCTTATTTCATCTCATTGTCAGAAACCGCTTAGTCCTGTACAGGGTCGCGGTGAGCTGGAGCCTATCCCGGCACGATGGGACACCAGTGCATCACCGGGCAGGGATATACCCACGATGGGACGCTAGTCCATCACCGGGCACTGGGGAAAATTTAGTCTGCCATCCAATTAACATAAGCAGCAGCATGTTTTTCTGGACTGTGGGAGGAAACCGGAATGCCCGGCGAAAACCCATGCAGACACGCGGAGAACATGCAAACTGAGCCAAGATTCGAACCCGAGCCCTTCCTTGCTGTGAGGCGACAGCGCTATGCTACGCAAACCGCGTAATTCCAAACGTCCGAGGGAGTTATTATTTTTATTAATATGTCTGCGTTTTTCCAAAAAGGTGGGAATAAAATTCACGTTCACTTCGACGTTGCATTTTGCCTTCATAGCTCCACCCTCAGCATCTGTACATCTGATTAAATACTTCGGGGGACAAATGCAGAGTGAGCTTACTCTCCATGTGAATGCATTAACAACAACGTCGATAGTTGGCAGATGTCTGAGGCATTAGAACACGGGTGCACAACGTATGGCATGCAGGCCGTGTCTGGGCCAGAAATATATTTTATCCGGCTTGTAAATAATAAGAAGAAGATAAATCTAATTGCATTGAAAATTATTGAGTAGATTTTTGGCCTATGTTAAAAAAAAAAAATCTGTGTTATAATACACTTGTATTTTACACACTCATATTTTAACATATGTTGATATTTAGTATTACTGGAAAAAATACCCGGTGAGCTTGCAAGCTCTGGATGCGGGATTCCTGCAATGCTCCAACGAACCAACGCAAAAACTATATAAAATCAGAAAGTAATACACAAGCCGATACTGCTATAGTGTAAATGTTTTGTGTGCAGGGAGAGGAGATCCAGATAGGAAACGGGAGTCGGTAACCAGTTTCTGGCCCTTTGGTTATTTTATCCGAAACTAATGTTGGTGAAAAATAACTTACTGCACCCCTGCAACAGAGTGTCTCCGTAAAAAAAAAAATTGCTTAAGTTGTCAGTAAGACAAAACCTCTCCTCGAAAGAAAGCAAAAAAGTCGCTAAAATATAGAGACAGCGTTGTGAACTGGCGAAGCGTCGAAGCCCGACCTCCATCTGCTGCGCGTCGTACTCCTCCTGCAGCTGCTGCAGGTTCTCCCGCAGCGTGCGCGCCTCATCCCGGCGCCCCGCCGCCACTGCCTGCCGCACGTAGCTTCGAATGTTGACGATCTGCTGCAGCAGCGGGTCGTCCAGTTCCCCCGCCCGCCCGCCGGGCCCCTCCGCGCCCGAGCCCGGGACGCCGCTCTCAGGCAGCCACCCGGTGGCACTGTCCACCGCGGGCCGTTGGCGTCGCGGCGGCTGCTGCGGCTGCTGCGGCTGGCGCTGCCGCGGGGAGTCGAGCAAAGCCTGCGTTCGGAACGGAGACGCGCGCGGTTCGGATGTAGCCATGCATGCACCGCGTGGTCAGGTGATCGTCGGCGTCGTTAGGTGGCGTGGGGGTGGCAGAGGAACAAAAATGTGGCGTCGGTAATTCCTATAAGGTTGTCTCATCTCATTGTCATAAACCGCTTAGTCCTGTACAGGGTCGCGGTGAGCCGGAGCCCATTCGTTCAATGTGGAAGGTATTCGAAGAGAGAATGATTGAGGCATTAGGAAACTAAAGAGAGGTGGGGCAAAGGCATCCACGAGGTTGGCTAGCACCAACATTTGCTACACAGTGTCCTGTAAATTACAATGTTATCAACCAATTAATTAATGAGTGGTTTGTTTTTGCTGTGGGAGTAAACCGGAGAACCTGGAGGAAACCCACGCAGAACAGGGAGAGAGCACACAAATATCATACAGGAAGATGCCCAAGGTGGAAAGCGAAATGCCTCGGGCATGACTTTCTGTGAGGTGCAGATGTTACTACTACATAGCCACCCTGTGTGTATGCATACATTTTAAATTGCTGCGTCCACATTTTTGCATGCGTTTCTGTGCACGCATCTGTCTGCGTAAATCTGTTCATAGTGTGTGCGTGTGCACGCACGTCTGTGCGCACGCACGTCTGTGCGCACGCACGTCTGTGCGCACGCACGTCTGTGCGCACGCACGTCTGTGCATCTGCCCACGCGCAACCATGTACGTACGTACTAATTGATTGTGCGTGTTTGCGTGTGCGAATCCAGCCGTGTGCAACGCACCTAACCATGCGTAAGCATCTGTTCGTGTGAGTGCGTGTAGTGGTGCTTGCGCACCCGTATGTGTACAGTGGTGCTTGCGCCCCCGTGTACGCATGTGTGCGCACTCGCCTGTCTCTCGATCATGAAGCGGTTCTCCGCTTCGCGCCTCCGTGCCTCCTTCAGCTCCTCGTAGCGCTCGGCCGTTGGCAGCGACTGCAGCCCCAGCAGCTTCTCCTGCAGCGCGTGAGCGCGACCACGACAGCCGGCGGCGGTCACCAGAGACGGCGGTGGACAGATCATGGCTCACGATGATGACGACGATGGGGCTAATGATGACGTGTCCTCAGGCGAAGAGGCAACGGCGCCTGGTGAAGCGGCGGTAGTGGAGTGGCAGTGGGAGCTTGCGCACCTGCACGAAGAGGCTCACGCTGTAGCGAATCATCTTCTGCAACTTCAGCTCCTTGGCGTGAGGGAGGGAGTCGTCCTTCACGCCCAGGTTCAGGATCTTCTTACTGTACGGGGGGCGGGGTGGGCGCACGGGGGGGGGGTTAGAGGGGGAGGAGCCACAATCGGCGAGGAAGGATCTCGACGTTCGCGCGATGATGGGACGCACGGAGCTGAGTCGTTTGAATGATAACGAACCAATTAATCTTAACCCGGACACTCGCCTGATGACGTCAATCAGCTCGTACAGCTTCATCAGCTCCATGCGCAACGTGTTACCCTGCTCCAGGGTGTAGGTCGTCTCGCCGGCGCTGCAACGACGTACAGCAGGGCAATCATTAACGTTCGCTCTGCGATGGTGGATGGTCACGCGCGAGGGATCATCGTCGCTACAAACGCTCTGAGTGGGCAGTCGCGTTGCCGCGCACAGTCTCGCGGTGCCACTCACTTGAGGGAGTCGGCCATCTTGCCATACTCGGGTGCCAGCTGATCGACCTTCACCTTGTTCTGATGCAGCTTCTGAATGATTGAGGTGGGTGCGCAGAGAGCGGAACATTGGAGATTGAAATCGAACTAGCGAGCGTAAGGTGTACGGGTGAGTGTGCCAACACCCACACCTCGTACAGCGCCATGATTGCCGGCTGCCGGTGCTGCTCATCCATGCGCCGCTCGTGCTGCACCAGTGCCTCGCGGCAGTGCCCGCAGCACCGCACCCGCTCATCATCTTTGTCCTCCAAGAGCAACGATCCCACACTGCTGGTGCTGCCGCGTCGCCGGTGGCCGCCGCCCTCGCCGGGCCGGCCGGCCGGCCTGGCACCGATCCCGCTGCCAGGCCGGGCCACCGGCAAAGATACCGATGACCCAGCCAAGCTGGACACGCGATTGGCACTCGTCACCTTGTCTGCATCGCACGCGGGGGCCATGGAGGCGAAGTTATACGGGCAGCTGAATTCTGGACCAGTTGAAGTTTATGGAGGGATTTGTGAGGGCCTTCTCTCTCACAATCGTGCTGAATGCTTATTCGAGGTTGAGAGTAAAGTGGGTCCTGCTGCGTTAGCTACAGCGTGTTTCATAAACGCTGCTGCACCACAGACTTGTGGCGGTTCACTTGTTCAGAAATCCATTTGTTAATCAACGATTTTCTTGCCGACGGTCCGTACAACGTGTTTTGTTCCTCATCTGTGCAACTGCATTTATGGAATGTAACACTCGCAGAAGGCAGGCAGATCGTTCGAATTGATCACAAGCGTCGATTATCTAACGCACGACTGAACACGAGAAGAATTTAACAGACGCGTCCTCACGCACCCAGTGATTTCCCGACCACCTGGCCATCGCCTCTGTGACGCAAATCGAGCGCAGTACAGCGCGCGGCATGAGACGCACCGGCAAAGGCGATGGTAAGGAAGTGCATGCAGCGCTTGCACATGATGGAGCCGCAGAGCCGGCAGTGGTGGCGCCGGCTCGTAACGGAGAACCCGCGGCCGCAGTCCGGGCAGCATGGCACATCCTCGTCGCTCACCCACGTCACCACCGACTGCTCCAGTGCTGTCGTCGGGGAGTGGGGAGGGGGTTAGTAAAGAGCAGTTGATACAGGACAGCAGAGGCCCCAGAGTAACAATCATCATCATCACAGTTCATTATTGACACTGCGCTTAATGTAATGATGTAGGTTTTCACGGCTCGATGCATGATGATTGCTTCGAAAAGCTGCTCTCTCGGGACAGCCGCGTCGATCACTTCCTCTCTCTACCTCGCGACGTTTCGCCTCACACGTTAGAGGCATCCTCAGGCGCAGTATGTGTGTGTAGTGCCTGTTGCTCCTTTATGTGGGTACTATGCATGTGTCGAGTCACCTTTTGTTGTGTGGGGTCTACATCTTAATCACATTAACACCAATCTCCTTATCCTATTCACACCCCGGAACTGCGATAACCCCCTCCCCTGCTTTGTCTGTGGCTAGTCTCCTAACTTGCATCTCATGAAAGAACCTCTCACACACCTGGCGATCCCCCTCTGATGTCCACACCCAATAGCTCTATATCTGTACATTACTGACTTCAATAACTGGCCTCCAGGATTGGCTGAGCTTTATATTCATTTCTTGTTTTTGGTTTATGGTCCTTTTTGTCTTATGAATCTCAATTGCTTCACGAATTAATTTTGGACATTTAAGTTGCATTTAGATTATAAGAGATCTTGTGTTTAAACAGGTTGGAGACCACTGCCCTTAAAGCGAGTGTCTCGCAAATTGGAAGTTTACAAATTAAATTCCAAGTTGGGTGTTGACTCGAACCATCATCCCTCTGGGGTCGATCAAATTAAATACCAATGAAAAGTTGTTGTCCCATGGAGACCTGCACTTGCCATAGCAGAGTGGAGCTCCCACCACTGGTTCAGTGTGGCAAGCAGGAGATAAGCGCCACCTCAATCTGAGCAGGAAAGCTCCAACCCCCGTGCAGTGCAGGTCAATGGTGTCAGAACCAAGGTTTTCTCGGGAGCAGTGCGCAGTACGGAAGCAATTGCTGGCACGGGTTTCAGACAGGAAGTCGGGTTTCCTCCGACAATCTTGAATGCGGTTGGCTACGCATACCACCATCAAGCTACCGAGACTCAGTGAGCAGTTTTTCAGGAGACTAATTGTGACAAATAAATATAGGCCACAATAATATGAACGCAGCACCATTAATTTAGGAAAAATTTCAAGGAAAGCATGTGTCTTACCTTTCCTTTTGGACGGGTCTGTGTTCAAGCGATCAAACGACGTCAGCTGATTGAGACAAAGCGGAGACAAAACAGTGGAAACCATTCTCAATGAAATGTAACTGCTGGCAGTAGAGTGATGCAGGTACGACGCCCTGGGACTCTCTCCACTCAGCATTGCAAAAGGTTGACTTTGGTTGCCAAGGGCTCTCCCGCGGTGACAGCGTTCGTGCGTGCAGGAACGTACGCGCCCCCCCTCTGCTTTCACTGCGGTGTCCGCGATGATGGTGGAGCGTTTGATTTGAATAACACGACAGTAATGCTCGGTCAGCAGGTATCGATCGTCAAATCGCCTAAAATGAGACAGACCTTGGAAGCTAAACATGTTTGCACCTGGATAGCGCTTGGATGGCCAACCGTTCAAGAGCAGGGCTACGTTGTGGGCAGACAAGGAACTACACTTGGGTATGGCGTCCATGCTCTTGCTCTCCGTACAAGTCCTTTGCCTGCCGGATTGAAGGCCTGCCCACATTGCGCCGGGCAGTGACTTAGCAAAAGGGACTCTGCATGCACACGTTTAAACATTGCGAGACTACAACAAGTGGGGGGGATAAACCAGGAAGGCGGATTTACCTTCTCTAGGCGGATGAGCAGTCGGTTCATCTCGATAACGGAGCGGTCGATCCGTGCCGCCCTTATTCTCTTAAACTCGTCCAGGTGACTTCGTTCCAAACCTAAAACAAACATCAGCTCCACTTGGCGGTACGAGACACAAACACTCCACAATGTAGCTATTCAGTGGTCATGCAGCGGTAACACCTACGCCTTAAATCAAGACGGTTGCCCAAGGCAGTTCATCTGGCAAATACTGGTATCGACTAATGACATGGCTGCCCTCCCTCTCTTCACCTCTATGGGGTGTTAGAAACTATGGTTATTATGAAATCTTATGAGAGGGTCACGGGCCATGGACAGGAATTTACTCCAGTGGGGTATGTTCAGGTCAGCGACCTGGAAAATATGCCCACACCCGGCATGGCAGAACCCAGACTTACAGAGACAGACGCACACAGGACCCATAGAAGTAGAACAGACTAATAAGAGAATGAAAACAATCGATAATGTGCCACGAAATTTGTACACCTAATTATTAACGAGATACGGATACGGAGGCACAAGGAAAGCACAAAGGTACAAATCCACCAGGCAATGCTTTCCCAGATATAATTAAGTTATTAGGCAATTAATTAAAATGAGTGCTATTTTTTGCTTATGGAAAGAAACTGGAAAACCCCAAAGAAACTCACGCAGAACAGAGGGAGAACAGAGGGAGAACACATGAACTCCACACGGAAAGGTACAAGAGGCAGGAATCGAATCACCTCGGGCAGAAGTTTCTGTGAGGTGGAGATGTTGCCACTGTGCAACCTACTGCCCTACATAGGCCCACAAATGTAATAAGCCCCATGGACATAGGACTAGGGCTTAATTTCAGCAAAGTTGACAAGATGACACAGCACAACCAACATACTTCCCATCATGGCTGCAATCGCTGCTAGTCATGGGAGACGTATTCAAGTCGACCAGCGACTCCGATCTATTCAGCGGTAAGGAATTAAGGTCTAGACACGAGAGTTCATCTGACCCGGCGAGGTTCTGCTCACCGGGTTCCTGGGGCTCCCACATCCACGTGTCGATGCCTCCCGTCGTCATCACCGCCACCGCCGCCAAGTCAGCCCCGCCATCGGTGCCCGGGTCCGACCTCTCGTCCCTCTTCAGCAGCTTGCTCTTGGCCCTGCCGAGAAGATCTAAAAAAACGCACCGCCATGCACAGGGTCGGGGCGTGCGCAACAAATCGGACAACATCATAACGGCAGCCATGTTTACATGGGCCACACCGCGAGCCCACGTCACACGGATCACGAGGCCGCAAGCTGACACCATACGAGCCGCGCTGCAGCACAAGGGGCACGTCTGTGGCATGTGCGGTACACCTACGGTGTGCGGGGGGGGTACGGCGTGCAGTGCGTCATGTCAATGGTGCACGTGTGCTGTGTGAAGTCGTCCTGCCTCGTGAGGGCATGTCCGTGGTGCAGCGGGTGTGGGTGGAGTGACAGTGAGGGTGGGTGTGCGGTGCAGTGAGAGTGGTGGTGAGGGCGGCTGTACGGTAGTGAGGGTGGGTGTACGGTGTAGCGAGTGAGTGGAGTAGTAGTGAGGGTGGGTGTGCGGTGCAGTGTGAGTGATAGTGTGGGTGGGTGTGCGGTGCAGTGAGGGGAGAGGTAGTGAGGGTGGGTGTGCAATTCAGCGTGAGTGGTAGTGAGGGTTGGTGTGCAGTGCAGTGTGAGTGATAGTGTGGGTGGGTGTGCGGTGTAATGAGTGAGTGGAGTGGTAGTGTGGGCGGGTGTGCGGTGCAGTGAGTGGAGCGGCGGTGCGGGCGGGTGTGCGGTGCAGTGAGTGGAGCGGCGGTGCGGGCGGTTGCGCACTCTTGATGTGCTGCACCACGTGGCGGTCGTCCTCCGAGTGCGCCTCCTCGTAGTGCGCCTGCAGCTTGTAAACAGAGGGGAAGTCGCGCACGCACATGGGGCACAGGAAGCCCTCCCGGATCTCAGGCACCGCATCTCCGTCCGTGTCCCCCATCTCACGACGCGCAGAGGTGGGGGTGTGCGCGGCACCAGGGACCACCGCAGCCGCTAAGGCGCCGGCAGCAGACGGACCTGCACGTCGAGACGAGGAATCTTTAGCTTCGTGACGTTGACGCTTGTCAGTGTATACGTTTCAATAAATCACACTCGTAATATAACGCGGTGTCTTAAAAATGTTAGCCCTGGCTGAATGCATGGCTGCCTTCCTCTCGCTGCTCTGTGGTTTCCTCACACCTCTATCATAAGGGCGTCTGTTAATTAATAATAATACCGTGATTGAAAAGTGGTTTGACAGAGTCATCCGTCCATTGTTGATTGACCGCGGCTGATGATGATTAAATAGCAAGTACTACTAGTGAGTTGCTCACTCTCAGTAAGCAATGAACACTATTGGAGAGTGCCGAGTAAGCGCCGTGATATCGCAACACCAGCAGCAAGTGGTAAGCAGAACAGCAGTGACAGCACGATTAGCGCTTGCCAAGCAACATTGGGAAACTACTGGCAGGCACTGCAGCTGGCAAACAGAGTGATCAATAAGCACTAAGGTAGGGCTTCTCAAACTTTTGCACTTCAAGGCCCACCTGGGTCTGCTCCCCACGGACCAGACTTTCATAGAGCGCATAGCTCTATGAAAGGTCACTTTGTGAGTGGTGAGCTACCGTGAGCTCTCAGATAACACCAGAGCGCAGGATGGTGTCGAGGGAAGATGGAATGTGTGTTGGTCCGAGGGAGCGGTGGCACAGTGATTCGTGCGCTGCGCGATTCCCGCTCACGGTCAAAAAGCCATCCATCCATCTTCTTCCGCTTATCCGGTGCCGGGTCGCGGGGGCAGCAGTCTAAGCAGCGATGCCCAAACTTCCCTCACCCCAGACACTTCCTCCA
>JAZEWT010000007.1:25779835-25794410 GCA_036362905.1 Mordacia mordax | reverse complement strand
TTGGTCCCCAATAGCCACAACACAGAAGGGGGGGGGGGGGTTGTGTTCCGGCAGCCTCTCCTAGCTCGCATATGTACGTGTGTTGTGTTCCGCGTGCGTGTTGTGGTGTGGCATGCTCATGGCAGGGTCCCTGAAACTCAAGCAGCTGTGGAACCAAAAGCTGATGAGGTGGTGAGTAGCAACCCCGTGGTCCGAACTTCACAGTTGCCATCGAGATAGTGGTTGTCATTTCGATTGTGACTGCGCATAGTTTTATAAGATGTGGTTCTTGTGGAATAAATCGGAGGTCGATGTGCACACAGCAGTTTCAGTCTCCGACGATCCCATGAATTGTCGTGATTAGGGATTGCGGTTCGATTCAACGATTCTATTTTTGAAACAGGTTTTCGTACCCAATTGAAGAATGCATATCATCTTTTTGTGGTTAGGCTGCACTCAATTCTACAAGGAATAGTATGCATCGCTCGTCTCATGTGCTCCACCCTGCTCCGTCTTATCCGTTGCAGACGTTACGAGCTGACCGACGGTTGCACCCTGACCCCCCACCCCCCGCAGGACCCCTGCCGCCTCCGACATCTGCTTTACCAAAGAGCTGCATTCGCGCTTCTTCAGCCTGGGGAAATGCGTGCCGGTGTGCCGCGGTGAGCCCCAGCAGCACACAGTGTTGGCACAATGCTTTAAGCAGTGCTGAATGATCTCATCTCATTGTCAGAACCGCTTAATCCTGTACAGGGTTGCGGTGAGCCGAAGCCTATCCCGGCAGACACAGGGCGCAAGGCAGGGATATACCCACGATGGGACGCCAGTCCAACACCGGGCACTGAGGGCAATTTAGTCTGCGAGCCAATTAACCTATGCAGCAGCATGTTTTTTGGACTGTGGGAGGAAAACGGAATGCCCGGTGATAACCCACGCGGACACGGGGAGAACATGCAAACTCCACACAGAAAGGCACCCGAGCCGAGATTCGAACCCGGGACCTTCTTGCTGTGAGGCGACAGCGCTACCAACTGGACCACCATGCCACCCAGTGCTGATTGATGTGGTTGCATTTCTGGAGGGCAAGACCCCGAAAAAAAACCTGACGTACTGAAGTTTTTTTTTGTCGTGAAGGAATTTTTTTTTACAAGCACGGTCATGGCCTCCTCTACAGGTTAGACACAACCCATGCCATGTTGCCCTCACCCATAGCCAGAGAGCTCTGTACCACACCTGGAGGGTGTTGGACTCGTGAACGAGGTGTCGGCGGTGCGGCTGTGTCTGGACCACCATGTTATCGCCTGCTCGGCTGTAGGTGATGGCGTCTACCAGCACGGCATGGACTTCCTCGTGGACAAGCTGAACCGTGGAGACTGGGTTCACGTCTTCCCCGAAGGTGCTCGCACTCGTCTCTCACAGTTGGCCAAGCCGGTGCTCAGTGCAGCATGCGTGGCAGGCAGATGATGGGGGACAGGGAGGCGGTGCAATGCCGACACTTGTGCCTTGCAGCGAGAATCTCTCGGTTTGATGCCGGACTTTGGTGTCTCTTTGCACGTGGTGGAGCTTGTACATCCTCCGTCCGTATTTGCAGTACGTGAGTGAATGAACGTGAGTGCGTAGTTTGCAACTCTATGTTAGGGTAGGATCGTGTGAGTGGAGACTGTACGTGTTAAAGTCCGTTTGTGTCATTACCGCTTATGGATAGACCAACCCTCACCATAAGAATGTGTAATTTTCTCGAATGGCTCTGCGGGTCTGTAAATAGACCAAACACCTCATGAATATTAAGAAGTCAGTTTTTGACTGAAAAATGGATCCAGAGGGCAACAATAGCAGAGAGCCAGAAGAAAGAGAGGTGAAGCAACGTGGTGACCTAGGCGAGAGGCAGGATGAGTCATGACGTTAGGTGCAGAAGGGGAGTCGAGTGAGGGGAGGTTCCCCCATCAGGCGCAACGTGTGATGTCATAGCGCCACACGCGCGTCGCGAATAGAGTTCACCGTCGCGAATACAGTTTACCGAATGCATTGCTGAGCATTGCGTTTTGTCTCCACAGGCAAGGTAAACATGAGCCAAGATATGATCCGGATTAAGTGGGGTACGTGCCACTTACACCAGCTTTACTACACGCAACAGCGGAGGCGACGACCTGGTGCGGCACTGATCTTGAGCGAGCGAGTTGAGTCAGGCTCATGGAAGGAGAATTTGTTGAGAATGACCAGCGATTGGTCTATGGAACGCGCAACCCGGGGGTAGTCGTGTGATCCCACTGTGCATCGTCAGTGGTCCAGTTGGAAGGTTGATCACAGAAAATTGTCCAGAAACTGTTGCTCGTGACAGTTGCCGGTGACGACCATCTCGCAGTCATTCCCAATGCCTTCACTTTTATGGTTGAACAAGGTGGTGTGGTACAGTGCGGTATGTGGTGGCGTGTAGTGAGTGGTGGTGTATGGTGTTGGGGTGTGACAGTGCGATGGTGTGTGACGGTGCGCTGGTGGTGTTTGACGATCATGTGCTTGTATGCGGTCGTGCGTGGTGCCATCGCACAGGTATCGGACGCCTCATAGCGGAATGTCGGCTCAGTCCCATCATCATCCCTCTGTGGCACATCGGTGAGTCCATGCCACTACACACCACCACACACCTTCACCCACACCAGTTACACCCTGCCATGGGCTGCTATGCTCTGCCATAGCATCCCAACATGCGTCATCCGACAGTGGATTCGCGTGGACTGCTGAACATTTGTACTGTTCATTTTGTTTTGTCCTTCCCACACCCCGGATTAGGAATGAACGACGTCCTCCCCAACAAACCTCCGTACGTCCCTCGGCGAGGACAGGTGAGTTTCTGGGCAGTTGGGTTCCCAGGCAGGTGAATTCTGGGGCTGCCACTGCCGTCCACCTCCACTCACCCCTTCGTTTCCCAGCCGCGTTATCAGAAAAGTCACGATCGCATCCCGCTACTCGAAAAAGCGTCCAGCCATCGGCACTTATGTCCTGCTTAAGGCCCTGAGTGGAAGGTTTAAATTAAACAGTGGGCGTGGAGTTTATCTTGAGGACAACCACTGTTAACGTCCCCGAAAAGTGGTGATTATTTTATCGTTCCTGGGGAATAAAGATACGCGGCAACAACTTGGTTCAAAATCGCGCGCAGGCAGAGTCGCGTGGTGGGGCGCTGCGCATGTCTGGCCTCTCGGGAAAAACCGACGGCTGAACCGTTTGGGCAGTGAGCGTTTACTCACGTGGTTCTGCCAAGAGTATTGCGCAGCCTCAAGGTTGGCTCATCACAACGATTCAGTGACTGACCTATTCAAGTTTGATTTCTCATGTCATCTTGCTCTCCCGTCTTTGCAGCTTCTCCCTTTATGCTCTGTCCTACTCCATCATTCGCTCTCATTTGGTCCAGAGTATTTTGACATTCCCACATCTTCCATCTCGTGTCTTCTGTCTCGCTTGTATTTGAACAATGGTACGGCCACAATTTAAGGTCCATTCATTTGGTGATCGAGATAAGGCCGATAGCATTGTACAAGCAGGGTGGTGGTCACGTGATACACACACAAGGGGTATGATGGGAACCGCGCCCTCTTGCATTTTGCAAGCAACACCTTTGCGTGTTATTAACTTTAATGTTGTACTGATGTAGCGTCTCATGGGTTGATAATAATAATAATAATTTCATTTATAGAGCGCTTTTCACCCGGGGGTCGCAATGCGCTGCACAGAGCTGCGGAGAGAATGGCACATCAACAGCAACAACATAGCGAAAAATCAATAACAGTTATTTTTGGTGTTTTTTTTTACAAATCCGAGCTGTGGAGAAAACCACATGTCAACAACAACATCAGGACAGTTCAACTGAAAGTCACATGGTAGTAAAAAATTATAGGACATAAGGTAAGCGGAGAAAAAAGATGTTCTTCAACAAACAAGGAAGGAATAAATATTCTTGAGCAGGCGCAGATCGGCAGAAAGCCATCATCCCAGCAAAACAACATTTAGCCGCATCAACAGTCGTAGCCAGAGGGCTTGAAAGCCTTACAGAACAAGTGAGTCTTGAGACGAGATTTGAAGATACGCAGATACTCAGTTGATCGAAACTCCAATGGAAGGGTGCCTGATAGGTCACGGATGTATGTTGGAGCAGCGCCAGTGAGAGCTTTGTAGGTGAAAAGGAAGATCTTGAATTCAATCCTGTATTTAACCAGTAGCCAGTGGAGAGACATCAGTACTGGGGATATGTGATCGTGGATGGGTATGTGTGTGAGGACTCTAGCTGCCACATTCTGCACACATTGGAGACGATTGATCAGGTATGCAGGGGTGCCAGGGAGCAGTGCATTGCAGTAATTGATTCGTGATGAGAAGATGTGTATTAGCTTCTCAGCATAAGTAGGTGACAGGATGTTGCGCAGTCTGGGTATATTTCTGAGATGGAAAGAGGCTACCTTCGTCACCTTGTTGATGTGTGTCTCGAAGCTGAGTGAGGAATCAAGAGTCACTCCTAGACTCCGAACTGCCTGAGCAACTTAAATGGTCTGGTCATCAAGCATCAATTGGATAGGTGCAACCTTGGACAATTGGTGTGGGGTTCTGACAAGCAGAACATCTGTTTTGTCACGATGTATTCTTAGGAAATTTGAATTAAGCCAGGCCTTCAGAGTTGAAAGTGAGGACGACATGGAAAGACCGGCGCATTGATGAATGGCTTTGTGTGGATATAGATTTGGATGTCATCGGCATAGCAATGATAGCTGAGATTGAGGCTGCGCAGGATATGGCCAAGTGGTTGTATGTAGATGCTGAAGAGGAGTGGGCCGAGAACTGCACCCTGAGGAATTCAAGACAAAGCAAGATGGATCTTTGAGTTTTGTTCTTTCGAGTTTGACGAACTGCTTCTGGTCAGAGAGGTAGGAGCTCAGCCAATGGAGGGCACGGCCAAAGACCCCTATACCCTTCAATCGCTCAAGTAAAATCGGGTGGTCAGTGGTTTCGAAGGCAGCGCTCAGATACACGAGGACAAGGATACTTGGCAAGCCTTCATCAGCAGTGATGAGTAGGTCTTCAACTACTTTTACCAGAGCGCTTTCAGTACTATGGTCAAATCTGAACCCAGATTGGAAGGGATCGAAGAGGTCATTGTTTCGAACGTGTTTCTGGAGTTGTGTGGCTATGGTACGTTCAAGGACTTTAGACATGAATGGTAGATTTGATATGGGACGATAATGATCAGGGATGTTGCAATCGAGGCCAGGCTTTTTAAGCAGGGGGTAACTGTGGCACGTTTGAACAGTGGGAGAACGATACCAGAGTGACAAACGAGGCAAGGAATTTGAAATTTGTCTGCATGATTTTGGATGGGAAAGGATCCAGGGAGCAGTTTCTGGGCTGAGATCTGGTAACTAAAGAAGAGACCTTGGATTCCTTATATTCATTTTTTTCTGAGAAAAAACAAATCAGCTGATCTGTATGATCTTTTTTGTGAAGGGAGGTGAGGGCAAGTGACTGGTTGGACGAAGGAGCTGATTAATGGTCGAAAAAAGAATCTTGGGCTTGTCGCAGGTATCAGCCAGAATGCTGGAAGCATGGCTGGTACAGGCACAGTCAGTGCCTTGCGGTAACGGAGGCACTATTGCTTAAAGATTTGAGCATGCACAGTGAGGCCAGATTTTCTCCAAGTCTGTTTGGCCCTGCGTGCTTTCGCCTTGAGATCCCGGAGTTCAGCAGTATACCAGTGGGATGGTTTTCTGCTTGAGACGTAGTGTGATTTTAATGGAGCCAAATCATCCCATATGCTTCATAGTACTGTTGATTGCTGCACTGAATATGTCTGAAGTGAGGGCATTAAGGTTTCGAAATTATATTTTGCGCTTGGTGATGGAAATTGGAGGCGGTACTTGAAAATCAAACCACACTGCGGAGTGATGAGACAGACCTGGATCAGCGATGGACAGGTTGGTTACCGATATGTCCCATGAGAAAATCAAATCAAGAGTATGGCTGCATCTGTGAGTGGCAGATGTCACGTGTTGAGTGAAGCCAAGTGAGTTAAGAGTGGCCACGAAAGCCCTTGACAGAGGACTCTTTAGAGAGTCAACATGGATATTGAAATCGCCAAGAATCAGGATCCTTTCAGAACTGGAGCACATCTTTGAAAGCAGTTCAGACATTTCATTGACAAAAGAAGAGGAGGCTCCAGGTGGGTGGTACAGCAACACCAACTTCACACGTTGAACCGACCTCCACTTCAGAGACATGCTGGAATGAATTGAAGTTTGACAATGGAATCGGTCGGATGTCGGCAGACACATGGTAGAGGACTGCAAAGCTGCCACCACGGCCATGGGAACGAGCTTTCTGATGAAGTGCAAAGTCTCGCGGTAGAGCCTGATTCAATGTGAGAAAATTATATTCATGATGCCAGGTCCCTGTAGGCAGAGTATGTCCGGACTGTTGTCCGTGATCAGCTCAGCGATGAGTGGGGCTTTTTCAGTGTTCAATGAGCACACATTGAGCAGGCAAAAGTGGGTTTCAGTTGCGGACAATGTGCTTGCAAGAAGAGGAGAACCAACCAGCGGTGTTTTTATCAAGCAGCGTCGATGCATAAGAATATCTCTCCATCCCTGTTCTTTTGGAATAGCCGTGTCACCGAGTGTTCCTGCTGTCCTGCACGACGTTTCATCTGCCACGCTTGAGGCATCATGAGGTGATGATGCCTCCGCCTGATCTGTTGTATGTGTTCTCATGTTTTGTCTATTTTTTTAAACCCTGTTCCATGTTACTGAAGGTAACAGTGTGAATAATTGTTGTGATCTTGGAGCTTTAAGTGACGCAGGCTAACCAGTGACTTGGTGTATGTTGTTGGGTCGACGGGTCGTGTCAGCGGATCACGGTTCTCGTTGGCAAGCCCTTCACCCTGAGAAGCCTCCACGAGAATCTGCGCCGTGAAAACCGCGGCACGGTGAGCGAGGGCGGGCGTGGGGAAAACGGAGACTTTTGTCACATTGGTGAGCGGGGTCACTCTTGCAAATGAGATTCATCCTGGTCTCTTCATCTGGTTACAAAAACTGAAATTTAAACTTCACTATGCTCACAGAAAACCATAGACCCATACAGAGACCTATATTCTTGCAAAGAGACCTATAGATTCACACAGATATCCATAAGCTCACAGACTTTCCACGCACCCATAGAATGGGAGGAAGTTGGCCAATTGAGTTCAATTCCCAGTCACTTAGCCGTGGCTGGGAATTGAACTCAGGCGGACAGGTTTGTGGTGCAGTGTACTAACGTCCACCCCATCACTGTTAGAGCACACGAATAGAGGCATTGGGGTCAGGTCCCAAGGCTCGTGGAGGCAAACGGAGACACCTTCCCCCTGCAGGGTGGTTCAAGGCAGAACCTGTGAGTGGTGGCACAAGCCGGTTTTGCTGATTATTTCATCAGGATTTCTACCTTTGGGTAAAATTACTTTTCATATATATTCCTTCTTAAGTAGCCAGCCACTGAGAAAAGGTGTTTTAAAAACTTAATTAAAATATATGATGTTTGTACAGCCAGAGTAATTTCCTGCTCAACTGACTCTTGAGGCAGTACTCAGCTCCCATTCATACACCTGCAGAGTCAGTGGTGAAATATCGGAATTGCACAGCATAGCAGTCAATGCCTCCTGCTGGCAGACTAATACCCATGTGCAGGGCAACTGCTGAGTCACCTTGTGCCGCATAGGGATAGCTGCCACTCGGGGTGCCCGTTCATGTCTCGATGAGAGGTCCAAGTCACTTATCCAGGTGTCGAGTACGCTTAGATGCCCCACTGTAAAGCAAGGTGCTCCATCGACGAATTGTTGTAATGATCACATATCGTGAAGGCTTTGCTGCCGACGTGTCCGCAGGTGGAGGTGCGCAAGGCGTTGACGGACGCCGTAGAAAGGGAGCTACGTGCCCTCAAGGACAAAGCGGAGGCTCTGCACAGCACATTCAGCACCAGCTGATTGCACCGTCCGCATGCAAGGGGTGACTGCCGGTAGCACCACTGGTAACATCGTCCATAACCACCACCGTGACCTCAAGAAGAGGCGCCCGTGGTCAGCCGCTCACCGAGCTCTCGAGAGACATTTACATTCACGGACGAGTGCTATAGCGGAAACCGCGACCCGCACCTGGCTGCTGATACTCGGCTGCCCTCCAATCAGTTGTCAGCTCAAGTGACACATAGAGGGTGCCCACTTGGCCTGGCTTCCCCAGGACTGTGTTCTTATTTGAGGAACCACTTTACCTGGGTTGAAATGCACACACATACCACATTATACTATGTACAAAATGAAGTTGTACCAATCGTGTCACACCTACCAGCAAATGACAGAGACAATAAAGCTGTATGTACCAAATCATACACCCACTGAATTGTACGATGCACCCTCAACTCTTGCTTAAAAATACGGGGAAAGAATTGGAAGTAAAAAAGTCCCAATTGTTTTATTAATAACGCACTATGCAAAATATGTGAATACACATAGAGCGTCTTCAGTGATAGAGACCTCTTATTCCTAGGGTATGTTCTGTTAAACCTCATCTCTGGCAACCCTCGACGCACATAGATACACTTTATTGTCATCCTATCTGTATACAATTACGTTGTATAGAGGAACGAGCTACGTTTCTCATAGTTCCCGGTGCCTCTTGATTATATGGGGTTCAGGGTTGGGGAACAGGGTTGACCCAGATACAGCAAAACCATTGATAATGCAGAGCGCACGCCCATCCATTTGTCTACGACACCGCGTTTGCGTTTTTGTGGCACCGTGCGGGGGGACGCGCTGAGTGACTCAACTTCCCTGTCGCGTTTGCTGTCAACGTGGCTACCGAGTCACTGATCCTTGAGGAGTCAGGAGCAGCAGCTCCCTCTAAAGTCAGCCATGGGCGAAATGCTTAGCTTGCCATAGTTTTGTTGTCAGCACGTGAGAGCTGCTGCCCAGTGATGATGAGAGCTGACTCTTGCTCCAGTGCTGGCACTTGGGGCTTTGATTAGCAGGAGCAGAAAGGTGGGCGATTGACACCATCGGCTGAGCGGGCGCTGAGGATGTCACATTGTGCCAAGTGCCGATGCCATTTACCCAACTCCAAGCCCAATGATTTGTGGTGTTAGACATATGGTCTGTGACCCGGTCTGTTGAGTCCGGGCCATGTGTGATAACATTTAGTTTCCCGTTTGTCTCACGAGTTTACACGCAATCTAATTGTTAAAAAAACTAAAAAGTCGTATTTTTGCCAATCCACGCGGGTCAGTGCGGGCTGGTGGAATGTCTTACGGGTTGGCCGGTAATCGCGACCTCTGTGCTGACCACTATGCCATCGGTGCACCCATATGATGCCACACCCATACCTCGTGATCCACAAGGGATCAGTTGTAGAAACTTTCGCGGATGACAAATTTCGACGAAAGCACCATGACCCCCATATGCAGCCATTGGCCCAAATATTCTGCTAAAAACTATGAATAAAAATGTGTATGCGCTATATAAAACAGGAAAAGCTAAGTACAAGTAATTAGAACGAACAAAGCTACATTTGCATTATTCGTGACCGTAAAGTCTTCCTAACTCGAAAAGGGGGGTGCATTCAAATGCCTGTTTCAGTATCTGATAACATACAGGGTAATGTCTTCCTAAACCAGTAGAGTCTGCCGGTCTCGGTAGAGTCTATAGAGGGAGTTAGGAAGGCTACTGATACCAGTAAACGCTAACAGTTTGTAAGACGCTACCCAAACAGGTAGTGAGTGCTGCGGCTTAAGATTCGTGGGCATTTCATCTCGCCCCCTCCATACTGTTTTGCGCGTGTACCTTTGCCCCTCGTGGAACTGAGAAATATGCTCAGAGATGCTTCTAAAACATTAGGGAAGACCTGCTAATATTTACGAAGGGTGCACTGGTGTGTTGGTAAATTTTCACGAGTATGTGGATTCGCAAACTCAGGGATAACGATGTATGGGTGTACATGTTACGAGAACGGATGGCTTCTTATGCCGTACCTTTGACGTATAAAGTAGCGATAGCTACCTTATTGGAAGACTGTCTCACTTTAGCGGCAGCAACGAGTGCAAGGTGGTTTAAATGCCGAAGAAACATAATTCCTGCCATCCAATGCAAGCAATGCCGCGTTCCTACGCCTGTTTCACCACACAACGCCTGCCTACGGCCACCTTGGCGTAGCTTCTCACTACCGCATTTACCCCTTTTCCACTGCGTGACACGTGACGGCTGCACCAGGGTTGTGCTGAGGCAGCCCGGCATGGGTCAGGAGGCACCAGATTGTTTTTCCACTGCAATAGGCAGTGTGCTGCCGACTTCAGATAGCAATGAACACACGTCAACATCATATATTTGAGAGTACCAACACAACAAAAATGACCAATTCGAAGGCTTTCGTGACCAATGTTATCAAGGAAATACATTTTTTGGGTTAGGTCACGCAAATAAATTGTCATAAACCCTCCACCACCCGACAATTAAGGTGACCTTTACTAATTTGCCGTGTCGGTTGGTGAAGGGTTTAGGACAATTTTTGTGTAACCTAACCCAAAAATGGATTTCATCGATAACAAAAATGGTTAACCCTACCCCTGGCCCTGCTTGGCCCCAAGTGCAGATTTTGTGCCTTCTTGTGAGGTCACAATAGCACGGTTTGGTTGTCGCTTAGCTTGCGAAACCACCCATACTATAAGAGCCCTGTGCTGGCTTGACTCAAATGCACCAGTGGAAAAGGAGCATATGACTGCTGCCATGTCAGAGCTCTTGATGATAGGGCAGCGTCCCGAGAACCGCCGGCTGCTGCCTGTTAGGGTTCCGCGCATTTCATGTGCGTGCCGCGGTGGCTCGATGGCACCTCCTTGGGCTGCAGCCGTCGGTATGGTCACAAGAGATCACCTGACAGGCAGTGACTGTTTATGCACGTTCGCCATGGGGAACACTGCACCCTAACCCCAGACTCAACCTGAAGTTTTGTAAAATAATATGAAATAAAGTGACCGTAAATGCACATGTTGTTTCGGGGAGTGCACGCTTGGCCCTTTCATTTTGTCTCCAATTCCTGGTACTGGTCACGATACGGATTAACTGTAGCTCTGCGATATCCACTTCCATGAGCTGTTCTTTACCAAGGTCGCATTTCTCGGCAAGAAATCAATGGAATTTTCGTCGAGTGATGCCGATGGTGTAATCGTAATGAAAATTGGGGGGGGAATAAACATGTCTAGATGAATATAAACCAACTCTAATGTTGCAAGTGAGGACAGCGCAATAGTAATCCATTTTGAAAAGCCCCTGGAAAGTCTCATTATCTCATTATCTGAACCCGCTTAATCCTATATAGGGTCACGGTGAGCCGGAGCCTATCCCGGAAACACAGAGCGTAAGGCAGGAATACACCCGACGACGGGACGCCAGTCCATCGCCGGGCATCGCGGGACAATTTTAGTCTGCGAGCCAATCAACCTGTCCAGGAGCATGCTTTTGGACTGTGGGAGGAAACCGGAGTACCCGGCGAAAACCCACGCGGACACGGGGAGAGCATGCAAACTCCACACAGAAAGGCACCCGAGCCGAGAGATTCGAACCCGGGACCTTGCTGTGAGGCGTCAGCGCTAACCACTGGGCCACCGCGCCACCCCCCCTGGAAAGTGATTTCGTAAAACTACATCTTATTTAAACTTGCCCCTTGTCTGCATTCACTGACTGCATATTTCTCACAGCACTGTGACGAGGCATTGTGCAACCCTAAACACGGGCTGACGGCCGAATTACTCACACAATGCCAAGAAACACTCAGTTGCCACTTACCGTTACATCCTCGCATCACAGGATCCACTTTATTGAGTTGTATTATCGCAGGTCACGCAACCTCTCCCATTTAAGAGCCCTGTTTATAATGCCCAATTATATACAGAGTGAAGCATGAGTATTTAACAACGTATACACGACACCTACTTTACATATAGTCACCCCAATGCACATCGATTTCTGCACGGTGCCACTGTCGAGAGTGAGGACGTCACACACCGCGAGTTAAAGTACCACGGCTCCGCTCGCCAATCGGCTGTCACCGGGCGAAGGCCTCCCCCGCGCGGGTCATGGGGGCTATTTGACCACACATCGCCGTATGGGCTGCGCCAAGGCCCATGGCTGTGGGAGCAGAAAAGTACAGCACAATTGGAATTTTCCGTACTGCCTTCTTGACAGCCACCACGTCGCCCCCCGCAGTGGCGGTCGCCACTGCGGGGAGCCACGCAATTATACGAAACGCTGAGCTCACGTGAAGCGAGAAAAGCCACTCGCACCCCACGCAAAAGGCTTCCGCACACACCACGGTACAGACCCGCCACCCCCCGCCGAGCCAGCGATGTCATAATCGCTCGTGATTTTGAGTCGTTCCAAGCCACGAACGATTCTCTTGCGCCATTATGATTGCCAGGTGTCGATTGTCTCCTTTTGTGATCCACTGCGTCTCTGTTGAGTTATTCTCGTGTGTGGTTTGCACTTTGTGTGCCGATATTGTATCGAGTGAACGGCTGTTTCTGTCCTTTTGAGTCTTTTGCTACATGTAAAAAAATGTCTTCCAAAAACACTCCCTCTCACGAGCAACAATCACGTTCACCACCCTGAAAAACAGCTCGACACTTCTCAATCACCGCACACACCGTCTGGTGCACACTCGCTCTACAGCTATAACATCACCTTAATAACAACCTTCGCGGTACAATTTAAGATCTATTGAATGAAGCGCACATAGGGCTCAGCTCCACGCCTCTAATTCCACCCACTGCTCATTATTAGAGCAGTTGCAGAACCCAGTGGGCAAAAAAAAAAAAATCTTAAAATAACTATTACCCCTCTAGCGTCATGGTAACATTGCGATGGCAGCCGCTATCATGTACGATTGATCGTTATAGATCGTAATGTTCGAAGCAAAGCATTTGCGACGCGCCATCACACGCCGAGCACAACAAGCTGAATCTTAGACCCTACCAAGCACTCGCAGGCAATGTCTGCCACTGGGAGCAGTTCCGGGCGTGCGCGTACGAACAGCAGACCCGTGTAATAAAAACAGCACAGATACACGCACCCGCACACGCGGTGACCAGCAACCCAGCGCGAAATAGTATTTTGATCCCCGTGGAATTATCACCTAGGAACCAGATGTCGATGCATGATTTTAACCCTAACCGAACCCCGTGTGGGCATTTAACTCAAAAACTGATTCTGATTGCTCACATTTCCCCACTTTGCCTGAGTTCCGTTACCAGAACAGAAATTATACCCGGGGTGAACACAAAATATGTAGTGTTCTGACCACCGGGGTGTAGATACTACGAGCGGAGGTCAAAATACTGCTCTCACCGTTGCCACTGCCGCTACCATGGGGCGCAGGCGCTCATGTGATGCAACCGTGCATGTGAATCTCAATGGTGTCGTAGTCCGGCGCGAAGTAGTTGCAGATGGGGCACTGGTAGGGCATGCTGGTGGTCGCACTGCCGGGCATCGGCGGTGACTGCGGGGAGTTCACGAGCGAGGCGAGCCGCGCATTCTCGGCGTGCGCCGCGTCCAGACTCGACTGCAGCCGCCGGTTTTCCTGTTCCTTCGCAGTCAGGGCCCGCGTCTCCGCTTCCAGCTCCTCCCGCAGCTCTTTTACCTGCAGCGGGAGGAGGGAATGCACGCACGTGCATGGGCGCGGGGACAAGGCAGCGGTGTTAGGGGGTGCGGACACGGCCCGGCAGCAGCAACGCGTTCGTTGCTTGTAGCAGAGGTGCGCAGCTCCAATCTGGTCGACTGCCCTGGTTACCATTATTCTTACTATCCTGTGGCATCATTCGAAGAAATGTAGGCCACTGTGTAAATATGGCAAATTGTAAATATCACTCCAAATTTGACTGACTTAGTAAACACGCACACAAGTGCTGCAATCGTCACAACTTCAAACATGGCAAGACCCTCCCGAGAAAAGTGGGCAAGACGGTGGGGCCCAGGGTGGGTAGCAGGTCCTGTACATGATTACGCAGGGCGGCAGCATTCTGCGCCTTCGAATCCAACTTCTCCAATTCCTCCTTCAGCTTGTCGATGTGCTCCTGCTTGGCCACCAGTGCCTTCTCGGCTTCCCTCAGCTCCTCCTCAAACTGTGGGAGCGGGGGAGAAGGGTTGTATGTGTTAATCCACGTCGGTGCAGGGCATTCTCCCGCACTGGCCACCACCCACCACTGACACAATGCCACGGACACGGTGCTACCGACAAGGCGCCACCAACTATGCCAACTGAGGGGAGCTTCTGGCTCATGGGCCGCACAGGGTCCGTTACTCCATTTTGTTCGGCCCGTAGCCAAGAGGCAAGAGCAAAATGTTAATTTTCCCATATTTCAAGATATCTGGAAGGTATGGAAGACTCGGTCAAACAAAGCCCTTCGAGGGAACGCTCTTCTATAAACAATAATAAATAGATTAACTTGATCAGGGCGGCGCGGTGGCCCAGTGGTTAGCGCTGTCGCCTCACAGCAAGAAGGTCCCGGATTCGAATCTCTCGGCTCGGGTGCCTTTCTGTGTGGAGTTTGC
>JAZEWT010000007.1:25740052-25766363 GCA_036362905.1 Mordacia mordax | reverse complement strand
CTGCGTAGCCCTGGTGGTAGGTGGGGTGCACCGGGTACGGTGGCTGAGGAGCTGCGTTTCACACGCGCACCAAAAGACAGAGATCCCCTGTTTAGCCTTCAACAGATTGTCGCAACAAGTTCCATTAGCGAGTAGTATGGCAAGCAAAACATCCGGCGTGGCATCATCACCATCACTGTAACTGACAGTAAGACTGCGGCAGGCTGGAAAGGAGCCGGGGCTCGCTCGCCAGCAGCCGGGTTACTCACCCATGGCCGAGTCGTAAGAGGGCGGCGCCATGGGGTACGGCGGGTACGGGGCGCCCTGAGGGTTGTACGGGGCACCCTGAGGGTTGTACGTGGGCCCCTGAGGGTACGCGGTCCCTTGGGGGTATCCGGGCCCCTGGGGGTATCCGGGCCCCTGGGGGTACCCGGGCCCCTGGGGGTACCCGGGCCCTGGCGGGCAGGCTGTGCCTCCAGGGTAGGATGAGTAGGGCTGGGGCGGTGGTGGCCCCATGTTGGATTGCCGAGGGTAGGCGTTCTGTCCGGGTCCGGACTGCATGTTTAGCTGCACGTGCTCAGCTGTAATGAGCGGAATAGACATGCGGTCAGAGACAAACAATGCACAAAGACGTACAAAACGACAGACGCAACAGCAACAATAACACACAGTGCGACGACGGGTGACAGACAGGCAAAACCGCGAACAGCACAACCGAACCGTCGCACTGCCGCTCGATGGCCACTTGTGACAGTGTGCGCACGTCGCTCGACCGCTGAAGCTGCCGCCGTACCGGTGGTGTAGGAGCGGAGGTTTCCCTGACGCCAGCGTCGGATGAAGCAACAGGAGCACATGAAGCAGCAGATGGCGGTGATGACAATGACGAGGAAGACGAAGATGCTGGACGCGATCCCGGCCACCGTTCCGGGGCTGCGGCATGAGACAGAGCGGTGCACGGTGCGGCGGCAATGAGTGGGGTGTGAGCAGATTCTTAAGAAATACTTTTCAAATTACGCTGGGTCCACACTTGAGCGATCGAATAGCAGCGCAAGCAAACAACGCTCAAAATTGCACAACCTCATCGCGTGGGACTGCTTTGTCCCCTTCTGGATGAGAATTTGTGCAACGAACAAACTAGTCAGCACGTCTTATTATTTTTAATTACTATTTAGCAGACGCCCTTAACCAGGACGACTTACATCATTATAGAGGTGTGAGTAAACAACAGAGAGGCGAGGGGAAGGCAGCCATGCATTTAACCGGTGCCAACATTTGCTAGACACTGACTATCCCTGCCGACAGAGGGCGCAAGGTTGGGGAATAACCAATATATTATGCCACTACATCGCAGGGTACACTATTTGTGGGCAATTTACTCAGCAGGCCAATTAGCCTAGGCCGGAGTACCCATGGAAACCAACGCAGACATGGACAGCGCACAACAATTCCATACGGAAAGTCAACCGAGCCGGGAATCGAACCCTGGACTTCTTGCCGCGATGCGACAGTGCTACTCACTGCGCCGCCATGCAACAATTAGGTCTCGTGAACAAGTCACCGAGCATAATCCATCCCCACTGCGAGCCACCCCTTGTGCAACCGCTCGCAATCTGTTGCAGAGATGTCTAAGGAATACTGTGCAATTGCATGCAACAGTAGTTGCGCAAGTAACCTGCCGATCTTATCTGTAACATGAGGTCATCATCGCTCATGTAAATCACATTTCTGTTTGACATAGTGTTACCGTTCAGACACAGCTATCATCCGAAACTCGAGGCGAGAACGATATGGGGGGAGTAGCCGCTGTCCGATCGTAACTTCCCGAATCTTGACAATGCACTGAGTCTGTGGGATGCAGAGATGGCGAGTCAATCGTGGGACGGCTGTTCACCACATCGGTGCTAGACAGGGATAGTGCGGCCTCTGTCTCGTTGTTTGGGAGGAGCTGGAGGTCACATCCTCCCCCGGCTGCATTCCTGTCACCGTCAAAATGGACGGATAATTGCTCCTGCACTTTCACTGCTGTTGCCCTTGCCAAAAAAAAAAGCTAGCACACCCGCAGTGCATAGCCACAACTCCAACATCTTGACTGAACCACACAGCATGCCACGACGGGCCCACCAAACCCCGATCCCCGCACCGTATTCACTACCGTCAGTACCATTACCTCACCACTGCAAACCCTCAACTCCCAATGCTGAACTCCAAACCCTCAACCTTGAAGCCTGAACCCCAAACCCTAAAGCCTCACCCACCAATCCTTAACCCTAAACCCCAGTCCCTTAGCTCCGAACCCAAATCCCCATGCTTACTTAACGGCGAAGTATGTGCAGTGCTTCTGCATGCGCTCGGAGATGCGCTGGCTGGATACGGTGCAGCACCAGCGCTGGTAGCAGCTGCCGCAGCACGACTCCGGAAAGTAGCAGTCGAACCCGCGGTGGAACGTCCCATTCTTGTCCGAGTAGCCCAGGCAATCACGGTCTCCGGACACTAGTGTTCAGAAACGTACAGACACAGACGCACAGAGGCATGATGCACGCGTTGGCGGGCGAAGCTCTCTAGAGTTCAGTCCGACCGCATTTTTTTTTCCTAAGTAAGCGACCGAGCCACACTAGGGCTAAGTCAGCCCCACACCGCTCGCAAGGCAACAAATTCCTCTTCCATTGCAGAAGCAGAGCTGTGTCGGCGATGTCACGTGCAATGGATGAGTCGAGACGGGTGTGGATGACATAGTGATGCTGTATCCTCAATAGCGTACGCAGAACATCACAAAATCAACGCATCGTTAGCCCCATCTATGGCCCTACTTGGCCCCTGAGCCATATTCAGATATCCTCTTGCGAGGCCAGCTTAGCAAACAGCCAGTGGAAAAAACTGTGCCGTGAGGGCCTCAGCGCTGGTTTGGCGTCAATGTGCCGGTCAAAAAAATAAAAAGATGTTAACTGCAACAGCAAAAAAACTCCGCGATCCTGCAAGCTCTGGATATGGGATTCCCGCGACACAACAAACGGTCGAACTGACTGATGCAAGCATCCCAAGAAATCCCCAGTAACCGGATCATCACTGCACTCTGAGGCTAAGTTTGGCTCAAGACTAAAAAATATAACCTTGCCACTCGGTTAACTCTGAATTTGTACTTTGGACATGTACTCTAGTTTGCATTTATAAGCCGAGGAAAACACACGAAATTTTAGACTAGAGGATGTAAAATGTCAATGGACCTAAGTTTAGCTCTATCAACGGGCGAACCCCACAGAGTTACATGGCACAGTTCACACCATATTAGTGTATCGTCAGTCAGACCACGCCGTGACAGTCCGTATTATCGGTGACATTCAACAATGAGCGGACAATCGCCTACAATACTGGCTGCCAGCTCATCGGTTTTGATGCATCACAGTTTGGCACATGATGCCTGGAACACATGCAGTTACCCAGTCGCACGTTTACCATGAATCAGCTTTACACTGCAATTGTGCCATGATTTGGCTCTATGAGCCTTGGGGGAGATCTTCCTGTCTTATGTCAATCTGCTAGAACTGACAGGGCTTAGTCGTGGCACAGTGGTGAGCACGCGGCACTACAAATCTCTCAACCGGAGTTTTCATCCCTAGCCACGGCTAACTTCAGCGGTGAGCAATATCTGAGGCCGCTCTGTTCTGCTTCTTTTTCACCAACGGTGAAGTATAGTCAAACAACCCCTTCCACCAAAGACGAACCCAAACCTTGATCAAGAGTGGATTGACAAAGGGCTGTCAGCTATCCTATAATTGTTGTTGTCATAGCCGGTAGAAGGCAAGGTTTTTTTCTGCACCAGTTTGAACATCATTTGCTAGTAATGTTCGCCATGGTCAGCAATTGCCACTAAGTGGCAATGATGCCTCTGCGGCGCCTGTACGAGGCCAGGTGCACTTTGAGGTGGCGCGAAGTGCCAAACGCTCACTGACGGGTCACAAGACAGACGCAGGCACCAAAAGTTGAGACCACAGTCAGGTTTTGTTAACAGAACGGTATGCTCGTCACTGTGCCAGCGGCGCCCATCAGCAGCAGCAGCAGTCATGAGCATTCCACTGCTGCAGAACCATCACCAGCTACCACCAACGTTTACAGTCCAGTCAAGTAATAAACACCCAGCACTTGAGCTGATTTCATCAGTGATGTATGCTGCAGTGTACAACAGTGTTGTGTATAGCAGTGTACAGCTGTGTATGGTGCAGTGTGTAGTATTATATGGTGCAGTGTACAACAGTGTTGTGTATAGCAGTGTATAGCTGTGTATGGTGCAGTGTATAGTATTATATGGTGCGGTGTATAGTAGTGTTGTATATAGTATATATATTTGTATATGGTGCAGTGTGTAGAGGTATATGGTGCAGTGTATAGCAGTGTTGTATATAGTAGTGTATAGCTGTGTATGGTGCAGTGTCAAGTAGTGAAGTGTACAGTGGTCTATGGTGCAGTGTATTATTAGCGTGTTGTACATCAGTGTATAGTGGTGTATTATGTATATGGTGTATTAGTGCCTTCTACTCTACAGTCATACAGTATATTATGCCTTCTACATTATTTACATTGTCCGGAGATAATTACAGTATTTGAGGGTGGCACAGGAAGGTGCTACGACTGTGTCAGAGTAACATCGAACAGTCCGGCATATTTGCTAATGCGGCATCCCCTTTGGTTCGGAGGGTGGGTGACAGATTATGGAACGTGATGTGCGTGACATCCGTTAAGACGCCTGCAGGAAAACTGCCAGCATTGGGATTTTTGGCCAATACGAGTCAATCGCTTTAATAATAATTGCATTGACAGAGCGCTTTTCACCCAAGGGTCACAAAGCGCTGCAAGAGCTGCGGAGAGAACGGCACGCTAACAACAACGGCAGCCGAACGGAAAATCAGCAACAATAAACTCTTTTTTAAAATATACACATCGTTGCAGAACATGTAAAATATGATCTGACTGTCAACTATAATTTTAAAATGTAATATTATAATACATATAAATTATCTCATCTCATTGTCAGAAACCACTTAGTCCTGTAGAGGGTCGCGGTGAACCGGAGCCTATCCCAGCAGACACAGGGCGCAAGGGCAGGAATATACCCACGATAGGACGCCCGTTCTTCACCGGGCACTGAGGGCAATTTAGATTGCAAGCCAATTAAACTATGTAGCAGCACGTTTTTGGATTGTGGGAGGAAACCGGAGTGCCCGGCGAAAACCCACGCGGACGCGGGGAGAGAACTCGCAAACTCCACACAGAAAGGCACCCGAGCCGAGATTAGAACCCTCGACCTTCTTGCTGTGCGGCGACAGCGCTACCCACTGGGCTACCGTGCCGCCCCATATAAATTATAATACATATATTGGGAAATTGTTTAATGTAACATTTATCGGAAAGAACGGAACATCAACAACGAGATAAGAACGACAAATCAGCAAAAACATTTTTTTTTACAAATCCGAGCTGTGGAGATAACGGCATGTCAACAACATCAGGACAGCCCAACTGAAAGTCGAAAAGTAGCAACAAACTATAGAGGGGCAAAAAATAAGCGATTAAATATATATAATAATTCTGCCACAAACATCGATGAAATAAATGCTCCCGAGCAGACGCAGTTCGGAAGCTTGCCATCATCCCGGCACGACAACACTGAGCCGCATCAATCAGCCCAGCGAGGTGCTAGGTTCTCTTAGCTATAAGCGAGAAAGAAAAAATGCATCAGAAGACCAAGGGCAGGAAACACTCCTCATAAAGGCGTCTGAGATGGCAATTGCACCAAATATCATCCAAACGAGGCAGCACAGCAGCAACCCCACCACAATCACCACCAAGCGCAGTGGCGCACCATGCACCAACACGACACCACCACCTTCATTGACTCGGCAAGTCGACCATTGTCTACCAGCAACAACTAAGAACAAATAAAAACACTCATCGATGAGAGCAGCTTTTCGAAGCAATCATCACTCATCGATTAATTGACCGATATAAAGGGCGGTCTGGCGAGTTGGCGCAGGCTGACCGCGTGGCTGTCCCAGCTCTGGATTAAAGGCGCAACATTGCTGTGAAATAACTGCAATAACGGCGACACCAGCACCATCATGAGCTCCTAGAGCCGCAGCACCGCGAGCAAGTTGAGGATAAACAACCGAGAGTAGCGGCAACAACATCTGCTCGTGGTGGAATTGCGCAACGTATCGGGCTGATGTCAACAACGCCGACAAGGGGCTTCTCTTTGCCGGACACCAGAATCCAGGTCTCCCGGCGTCTCCCATCCCGCGTCGCTCCTCAACCTCGCCAACGGAGTGACGACCCCCAGATCGTTGGGCAGTGCCACGACCCGAGTCCGGTCCCACGGAGCCCATCGAGGGCCTCTGACCACCCCTCGTCCCGAGGAGGCCCCCCCTGACTCGCGATGCAGGCTCTTCCCCAACCCCCCCCTCCACGGAACTTACCCTCGCCATGGGCGGCCAGCAAGTAGAGCAGGGCGAACAGCAGGAGTGGTGACGGCATGGTGCCGCTGCGGCGTCTCCTCGTCGCCCACGAGTCCCCCTCGAGTCTCCCACCAAGTCGGTTTCCCCACGCGTCTCCCACCGCCCAAGTCGCGCAGTCACAGCAGCGGCGGCCGCTCCTCTTGTTAACCGGTGCTGATCGTTAATTGGTGTCGCGCCTGTACGAGCTGTTTATGGTGGAGTCGCTGCCGTTAATGCAGCTGCCCCTGTTGTCCCCGCGTCTCCCTCTCTCGTCCCCGCCTCTACCTCTCGTCTCCCTGTTGTCCCCGCGTCTCCCTCTCTTGTCCCCGCCTCTGCCTCTGGTCTCCCCGTTGTCCCCGAATCTCCCTCTCGTCTCCTCTCGTCTCCCCGTTGTCCCCGCGTCTCCCTCTCGTCTCCTCTCGTCTCCCCGTTGTCCCCGCGTCTCCCTCTCGTCTCCCCGTTGTCCCCGCGTCTCCCTCTCGTCTCCCCGTTACCTCTCCCCTCCCTCCAGCATTTGTGGTAACACGTGGGCCGGGTTCTGCGCTCTGATTGGTGGTCTGGTGGCGTCCAATCACGTGGCCGCACCGTTCGACGCGCGGCCACCCCGGGGCGGGGTTAGCGAGATGATAATGAGGAGGTTTCATCTCTACATGAATATTCATGAGCGTGTTGGCAAGCCTCATGCAGGTTAACTGGATTGATGAATATTCATGTGCGATAATAAATTATAATAATTGCATTTGTAGAGCGCTTTTCACCCGAGGGTCACAAAGCGCTGCACAGAGCTGCGGAGAGAACGGCACGTGAACAACGGCAGAGAACGGCAAATCAGCAACAACGCCATGTCAACAACAACAACATTAGAACAGTTCAACTGAAAGTCAAACAGCAGCGACAAATCATAGGACATAAGGTCAGCAAAATAATAAATAATTTCTTAAACAAACAAGGAAGAAACATATGTTCCCGAGCAGGTGCGGATCGGAAGAGAGCCAACATCCCGGCACGGCATCACTGAGCCACATCAATAGTCCAAGCCGGAGGAAGGAATAAATGTTTCCAAGGAGACGCAAGTCGGAAGAGAGCCAACATCCCGACACGACAACACTGAGCCGCATCAAAAGTCCTAGCCGGAGGACTTGAAAGCTCTACGGAACAAGTGAGTCTTGAGACGAGATTTGAAGATGCCCAAGAACTCAGCTGAACGAATCTCCAGTGGAACGGAGTTCCAGAGTCTGGGAGCAACGCGCGAGAAGGCTCTGTTACCCATCGAATGGAGGTGCGACCTGGGCACATGCAGCAAAGCCCGTATTGGAGGATCGAAGTTGTGTTGAGGAGGGTGCCTGAAGTAGGTCACGGATATATGTCGGAGCTGCGCCAGTGAGAGCCTTGTAGGTGAGAAGGATGATCTTGAATTCAATCCTGTCTCTAACAGGTAACCAGTGGAGAGACATCAGTACTTGGGATATGTGATCATGAATGGGTGTGCAAGTGATGGCTCTAGCAGCCGCATTTTGCACACGTTGGAGACGATTAATCAGGTAGGCAGGGGTGCCAGGGAGCAGTGCATTGCAATAGTCGATTCGTGAGAAGATGAAGATGTGTATTAACTTCTCAGCGTCAACAGGTGACAGGATATTGCGCAGTCTAGCTATATTTCTGGGATGAAAATAGGCTACCTTCGTCACCTTGTTGATGTGTGTCTCGAAGGTGAGTGAGGAATCAAGAGTCACACCTAGACTCCGGACTGCCTTAGCAACTTCAATTGTCTGTCGTCAAGGATCAATTGGATAGATTCAGCCTTGGACAATTGCTGCAGGGTTCCGTTCCAACAAGCAAAACTTCTGTCTTGTCTCCATTTAGTTTTATAAAATGTAAATTGAGCCAGGCCTTCACAGTTGACAGTGAGGATGACATGCAAAGACCAGACGCATTGATGGATGACTTTGCACGGCTATAGATTTGGATGTCATCGGCATAGCAATGGTAGCTAAGATTGAGGCTGTGCAGGATATGGTCAAGAGGTTGTAGGTAGATGCTGAAGAAGAGTGGGCCGAGAACTGAACACTGTGGAAATCCGGACAAAACAAAATGAATCGAATAGTTTTGTCCTCCGAGACTGGCAAACTGCTTCTGGTCGGACAGGCAGTAGCTCAGCCAATGCAGGGCACAGCCAGAGACCCCTATACCCTCAAGTCGCTCAAGTAAGATCAGATGGTCAACGGTATCAAAGGCAGCGCTCAGATCCAGGAGGACAAGAATACTTGGCAAGCCTTCATCAGCAGCGACGAGTAGGTCATCAACTACTTTTACCAGAGCAGTTTCAGTGCTATGGCCGAATCTGAAACCAGATTGCAAGGCATCGAGGAGGTCATTTTGAAGAAGGTGTTTCTGGAGTTGTGCGACTACGGCACGTTCAAGGAACTTAGTGATGAATGGTAGATTTGAGATGGGACGATAATGATCAGGGATGTTGCAATCGAGGCCATGGTTTTTAAGCAGGGGGGGTAACTGCGGCACATTTGAATAGTGGGGGAAAGATACCAGAGTGAAGTTAGTTATTAAACAGATTCGTGACGAACGAGGCAAGGAATTTGAAATTTGCCCGGATGATTTTGGGTGGGAAAGGATCCAGGGAGCAGTTTGTGGGACTGGATCTGGTAACTGAAGAGGAGACCTGGGATGAAATCAAGACTATACACAAGGTTATCTGGGCTCGTAAATATTCACGAGGTATTTACGGTCATGAATATTTACGAAGGGTGAGTGGCGTCTATGAATATTCACAAGGGTCAAGTGGATGGCGTCAACGGCGATGTCATTAGCGATCATGGGTCACGTGAGGCTAGTGGGCCCCATTTCGCAGGTATCCTGAGTTAAACACATTGGGGGATACTCTCTGCTGTAATAATAAACAGCTCGTGTTATACATGGGAGCCAGTGTTATAGATGGGAGCCGGTGTTAGAGATCGGAGTCAGTGTTAGAGATAGGAGTCAGTGTTTGAGATGGGAGCCAGGGTTAGAGATGGGGCCCAGTGTTAGAGATGGAAGCCAGTGTTAGAGATGGGAGCCAGTGTTCGAGATGGAAGCCAGTGTTAGAGATGGGAGCCAGTGTTCGAGATGGAAGCCAGTGTTAGAGAAAGCAGCCAGTTTTAGAGATGGGAGTCGGTGTTAAAGATGGGAGCCAATGTTGTATCGCAGGAATCCCGTATCCAGAGCTTGCAAGCTAACTGGGTAATTTCTGCTCTAACGAACATCTATAATCTCCGGCGTCGTTCCCCCCCATTATTCCAATGTGGGCAGTCACCCCTCTGCTCAAAAAACCCGGCCTCGATTGCAACATCCCTGATAGTTATTGACCCATCTCCAATGTACCATACCGTCGAGCATGCAGTAGCCATGCATCTCTGGAAACACGTCCTCAATAATGACCTCCTCGGCCCCTTCCAATCTGGGTTTAAATCCGTCCATAGTACTGAAACTGCTCTGGTCAAAGGATATATTTATGACCTTGTCGCTGCTGATAAAGGCTTGTCAAATATTCTTGTCATGGACTTGAAAGCAGCCTTTGATACCGTTGACCACTCTACCTGACTGGAGCGACTGGAGGGCATCGGGTTTCTGGCTGTGCCCTGCACTGGCTGAGCTACCTCGCCAACCGGAAGCAGTTCATCAGCCTTGGAGGACGTTATTCAGAGATCCATCATGTTTTTCCTGGTCTTCCTCAGGGTTCAGTCATCGGCCCATTTCTTTTCAGCATATACGTAAAAACACTTTGCCAAATCTTGCTTAGCCCCAATCTAAGCTGCCATTGCAATGCCGATGACATCCAAATATATATCCACGCAAAGCCCGTCCATCAATGCGTCTGATATTTGTATGCCTTTCTGTCAATTATAAATGCCTGGCTCAATTCAAATTTCTTAAAACCAAATGGCTACAAAACTGAAATCTTGTTTTGCCGGACATCAGCATCAACTCTCCAAGGCCGAACCAGTCCGTTTGATACTTGACGAGACTAATTTGGTTTGGTCGACTGCTAAATCAGTCCGGAGTTTGTGAGTGATTTTTGTTTCCTCACTCACCTTCGAGATACGCAGTAATAAGGTGACGAAGGTGCCCTATTTAATCACAGAAATATAGCAAGACTGCGCTATATATGTATAATACCGGCGTGGGCTGGGGAGGTTCGAGGGGTTGGTGGGCTGGGGTGGATCGGCGGGTTGGTGTGGGGGGAGAAAAGTACTGTAGTGGTTAGGGCGCTGCGGTACAAACCGAGCGACCCGAGCTCGAGTCTCGCTCACAGCCATTAACATCACTGATGATTTTATAAACCAGTCTTGCGCTTCTCTAAGGCTGACTCAGCCTGAAACATTTTCCTGGTGCGATGTGTAAACATCGCCACTAAATAATATATCATCTCATTGTTAGAAACCGCTTAGTCCTGTACAGGGTCCCGGCAGACACATGGCGCAAGGCAGGGATATACCAACGATGGGACGCCAATCCATCACTGGGAACTGCGAGCAATTAAGTCGACAAGCCAATTAACCTATGCAGCAGCATGTTTTTTGAACTGTGGGAGGAAACCAGAGTGCCCGGCGAAAACCCACGCGGACACGGGGAGAGAACTCGCAAACTCCACACAGAAAGGCACCCGAGCCGAGATTCGAACCCGGGACCTTCTTGCTGTGAGGCGACAGCGCTACCTACTGGGTCACCGTGCCGCCCTACAAAATAATATACAAATGCTAAATAATATGTAAATATTACGTTATAATCATTGGTGTGAGCGATCTGTGGTCTCACTTGTGTTCTGAGTGACAGTGACAGTGTTATTGATTGAAGTATAAAAGATAACGACTGTGTCAATGAATACTACTCTATATTACAGCTTTATTCTGAAATGGTAATATTCATGTTGGTCGATGTAATCAGATCTCTGTGAATAGTCTCATTTCTTCGCGAGTCCAGATTTGATGTTTGGAAATGTCCCAGCCTGCCCCTGGTCTTAAGTGCGGTTGTTTGGGTCAGGCTCCGCGTTGAGCATTGTCTCTCCCGAGCTTTTGCCATGAATTACTGCGGGCAACGTCTGTCATCGATACGGGCACTCGTAGGGATACCTGGTTCTATTCCTCAGGGTGCCCGCAGAATTGCCTCATCGAAAGATGGAACAAATGGTCAACGTGCAGGGCTGTCCAGAAACCCACGACTTGTTCATAAGGACAGCTTGGGAAAGTAATCGTAAATTAATTTTAGATTGTGTAAATGTTGTGCGTTGTTGGTTGTTAGTTGACCTGGGTTGGCTGCTTTCACCCCAATGGTGTTTGAGTATTTGAGCAGCATGTTACAGATTGCGGTGGTTACGTTCATTGAGTCAATCAGTTATTTAAGCTGGAAGGAACCGTTGAGCTTTTTAGCTCTTTTTTACAGGTATCCAGCGGAGAGGTGTAAGCAAGTTACACCATCTCAGGGCACCGGAAGTAATTTAGTCAGGACTATTAACCAAGGCAGCGTGTATTTAGATTGTGGGAGGAAGCCGGAGTACTCGGCAATAACCGACACAAACACGGAGAAAACCTGCAAACTCCACACAGAAAGGATGCCCCGAAAAAACGTTGTTGCTGATTTTCCGTTCTCTGCCCTTGTTGACGTGCCATCCTCTCCGCAGCTCTGTGCAGCGATTTGTGACCCTCGGGTTAAAAGCGCTCTATAAATGCATTTATTATTATAGCCTGTCACCTCCCGACGCTCAGAAGCTATCCACATCATCTTTTCACAAACAGATTGCGATGCACTACTGCCTGGCATCCCTGCCTACTTTATCAATCGTCTGCAACTTGTGCAGAATATGACTGCTAGAGTCATCACCCGCAACCAATCCACGATCACGTATCCCCAGTACGAGTATTTCTCTACTGGCTGCCGGTTAAATATAGGATTTAATTCAAGGCCCTCCTTCTCACCTACAAAGCTCTCACTGGCGCTGCTCCGGCATACATTCGTGACCTACGTCAGGCACCCTCCCTCCTCAACACTTTGATTCACCAGTACTAGTTTGCTGTGTGTCCAGATTTCACCTCCGTTCGATGAGTGGCAGAGCATTTTCGCGCGCTGCTTCCAGGCTCTGGAACTCCCTTCCACTGTAGATTCGGTCAGCTGAGTCTCTGGGAAATTTCAAATCCCGCCTCAAGACTCACTTATTCCGTAAAGCCTTGAAATCCTCTGGCTAGAACTGTTGATGCTGCTCACTGCTTTGTGCTTGGATGATTGCATGCTGTTTGACCTGTGCCTGCTCAGGAATACTTTTCTTCCTTTATTTGTTTTTAACAATTATTAAATCTACCTATACATTTATATATTTGCTCTCCTTCCTTGTCATTATTTTACTTAAGTGATCTTTTTGGATGTTGTTGTTGACATGCGGTTCTATCCATAGCTCTGTGCAGTGCTTTGTGACGCTTGGGTGAAATGCACTTTAGAAATGCAAATATTAATTATTCATGACCTGGACATCATTGTTTCGCGAGACCCTGAGCAGCCTTGAGTCAGGTATTAACCACCCATGATCTCCATCAATGAAACGTGGCTCAAACCTCTTACCTGGTTACCTAGAAGACAGATCCCTTATCCTCGACGACGGAGCCCCTACCTGATCACGTTTACATTCCGGTCTTACTGCCGGCGCCATCACCAGAGGACGCACCCAGCATGTGGGGGCCTCTCTCACAGTGTCGCGCACACAGAGTCCAGCCGCCGTGTGCTCATTGTTGCTTTTATTGCGACCGCATCAACGATGGTTAGAGTTGACGGTGAACGCCCACTCCTCCTCACTGTGGCTCCCGGCGTCATTCTCGCCTGGCCAGATATCTCGGTAGTGGACCCATTACCCAGTTAACCAAAAAAACAGACACATTACCTATTCAGTTGACAAACCCAAGTTAAATGATATATAACCCAAACAGGCCTGTTACCTAGAAAATATCCATCATACAGGTGACAGACCCACTGCCTAGGTTACCTCAGCTACAGACCCGTTACTTGGATACCCATGTAACAGAGCAGTTATATGGTTACCGAGGTGACATGAATAACCTTGCAACTTAGGCAACATATCTCTTACCTGGGAAATAGATACATTACCTGGTTACCAAAGCAATACAATTTCTTGCTTTTCTAAATGACATATCCGTTATCTGGTTACGTAGGCCACAGGTCCAATACTTCGTTACCTCGGATTGGTAAACCCACACATTCCATTGACCGTCAGCGATAACCCACGTCGACATTCGAGCACAATAAACGCGCCCTGACCCGGCACCCGTGCCTCACGCTGCCTCCCCAACCCGTGGCAATTAAACCTGGTGTTCAACCAGCACTTGGAATGTCGCCTTTGTTGTCATTGTCACCTCGTGATGAGGAGGATGAGTGGTTGATATGTAATTAAGGTGACCACTTCTGCGGCGCAAAAAAACCCCGGACTTACGAAGGGAACCAGAAGAAGTTACCATAATGCCAGGTTCAAAGTTGCCAAGGTTTGGAAATGTTCCTGCAGATTGACTTTCTTTTCTCCTACAATGCGTTAGGAAATGCATTTAAAGACATTCGAATGCTTTAGACAAGTGGCCCCAACACAGCCATGCCAGGCCCCAACCCAAAAGCATCAGGATTCAACACGACGGGGTCAGACCCCAACACAAGCAGGTGTGGCCCTTGGTAGGCATAGCCTTAGGCAGGGGTGGTCCTAGACAGGGGTGGTCCAAGGCAGGGGTGGTCCCCTAGGCAGCCGTGACCCTAGCCAAGGGTGGCCCTAGGCAAGGTTCGCCCTAGGCAGGCGTGGTCCTAGACAGGCATTTTCAGGATGTTTTGGCCGCGTGAAGCCAGTGGCTCCCTCCTCCTCTCCAGGGTCAAGTGAAGCCGTGTCAGGTCAGGCCGCGGTGCACTACATCTACAGCTAACCCTACGAGCGTGCGTCTCAAGCCTTCGCGGCGGCGCACACGTGTGTCCATTCAGATGCTGTGCTACTTGACGAGGGCAGCCAGCACAAGAGAACACGTGTAGGCCGAAAGCAGAAACCACAATACGTGCAATGTGGTGGTCACGTGGCAGGCACACAAGGCACGTGGATGGTTTGTCGCGACTTCTGCCATATGTAAACTGGCTCACATTTGCGTGCTGGTATTTCTGCGTTTACATAAGAGCCATACACGGAGGTTTAGGAGGCAGGTGCAAACATTTTGAGGTCCAGCCATTCTCACAGTGACAATTGGCTGTCACTTAGAGAGCTGTCAATCGAGTGAGTGGTGGTGGAATAACGTGATTTGTGGTGGTTGTCGTCAAATTAACAAATAAAAATGCAAAAAGTCGTCAATGGTGTGGGTGTTTAACTGCAGTCATAGACAACTCTCGGACTGGACGAATGCCAGAGCGTGACGATAAACTGCGACTGCCCGCCACAAGTCGCGGCCAAGATGGATGAACGAGGCCAGATGGATACGCGGACTGAGATAGATTCGTGGGGTCATGAAGGATTTCTGTGCAAAGGAAGACCGGCAGTGGTCGTTGGCCTAGTTGTGTTTACGACGCGATTGCATTCTGATGACAATAAAATGGTGGGATCAGGTGCTCTTCATGCCATAATTTAATCCCTGGGAGCATTTAACTTAACGGTTGGCTGTGCATTTGTTCGGCCGGACTAGAGATCGGCGATGTGCAATCTATGCCCGAGACTCAACTGAACTCCACGCGGATCACCATCACCCACACTCAGACTACGACTTACACAGCTAACGCGGTCTCCATTGACACAGCACGAACGAGTGACGGTGGAGCAGTGACGTCTCGCGCTGTGTGAAGTGCAGCATGGACTGGGCGACTATGATGGTCGTTGTGGTGGCGCTGTTTGAGCGAGGAGATGCTGCCAAGTCCAATGGCCAAACTCGCGACATGCGAATGGACACTTACAAAACGAACCCACAGAGCTGTGGCTGCCCACCTGTTTGTGTGTGAACTGTACGACCACGAGTGTGCTTAGCAATCAATTATACACACTGTATATTGACGCAGTTGTTTACGACTATATTGTTAAGATTCGTAAATTATTTTCGAATTTGGTCACGTAATCATCCAGCCAGATTTGTGTCTCTATCACCTTCCACCACCTAACGACACAAACTGTGTTGGATCATTACGTGCGCCTCATGCAAATATAAATTATCAATCCTGACTTTGGTTGCAAATCCCCCTGTAATACACTTTGTGAATTCGTCTATTCTGTAACTCAGGCAGGCGGGGGTGGGGGTCTGAAAAACTCGACGAGGTTTGCCGTGGTCAACACACCAAGCGAAGAGCCTGAGGTCTCCTGCTGAAGGCACTAGGGTGAAACAAATCTCAACTTCTCCCACAAACACTACCTCGTGTGTGTGTGCTAATGCAAGAGCATGCGCGCGCGTGTGTGCGTGTACACCCCATACCTCGTCGTCCACGAATTTGCAATTCGCGAATTCAAACGCTCACAAAATTTCGCCGAAGCGCCGCGGCGTCCCTCGCAAGCGATCGCAGGGGCTTCTCGAACGTTTTGGAAGAATCTGTGAGCGTGTTACACTGCCCCGTGAGGAGACCGGCACAACGCAAATACTCGCGGACCCTAAACTGCTACGACCGTCAATATGTATCAGTATCGTTAGTGTCTTCATAAACCAGTCGACACAACGGCGTTCAGTAGAGTCTTACCAAGTTTGTAGAGTCTACCGAGACTGGTAGACTCTTACACAACCGGCAGAGTCTAATGAGTTAGGAAGAATCTACCCTTGCGGGTAATACATTTGCATCATCGTGCGTTCGAATGTTTTTTGTTTTCAGCTTTTCCTGCATCGCAGAGTGCGTGAGTGTTCATTCGTGGTTTTCAGTGCAATATTTAGGGCCGGTCGCTACGAATGATTGTTAAGGCACTAATTGCGAAATTTGCTGCGAAGGTTACTGGAACGGATCCCTCGTGGAGAACGAGGTATGGTGTACGATTGCGTGAATGTGTGCATGCTTGTGCACGCAGTAGGCACATAACAGTTCACCTCTCTCCCCCATAAGAGTTTCGCGTCACATCGCAATTCACCAGTCGATAATTTTTCCGTCTCAAGTTTTCGTCTCAACTGCGGCATCCGGTGTGTGCCATCTAATTCGTAACTCGACACAAACCTTCACTTAAAACGCACGCAAATCCCAAGTGATTGCTTCTCACGTGTCACGTGACTCGATTCGAATTCCCTTGAGCGATCCCCCGATTGTTACGTGCCTACTGCGCGAGTGTGTGTGCGCGTGCCGCCTATCACTGGCACGTGTTGTAGATGGTGATCTGGCGGTTGATAGCTTGTAGGATGGCTTGCATCTTCTCCTCAAGCCCGTCCAGCGAGCGAGCCTTCTCCTCCAGCGCCTGCTCATTCCTCTCGTACTGCTCCTCTAGAACTGCTCCGACGATCGACGAGGGTAATCGCAGAGTGGCGGGGGACACACGACGCACAACATCACGACATCACTGCTCGCCCCCCATCATCGATCTCCACACCCCTCAGACCCATTTTCCACCGGCACATATTCAGCTGAGTCGGCGCGAGGCCACCACGCACGGCCTGGACAGTCTCCCAGCTGCTGCCGTCGCGATACGGGCCCAAGCTGTGACTCGCCAGCCTTGCAAGCCAGCTCGGAACCCACCATGGTTGGGATTGAAGGCTAATGGCGCGTTCAATGTGCGCGATGACAAACACGCTAATAGAATCAGCATCGAGCGTTTCTCCTCTTTTCCCTCACGGTGTCCCAACTTCCACGTTGGAGGTATTGTCATGGCGTGTTGTGAACGCTTTCAACATGGAAGGCGCGACTTCGTGAACGGAGAAAACAGGAACACTCGATGCGGCGATCCCAAAAGAACAGCTGTGGATAGCAATTCTCATATCAAGCTATGAAGACTAATAATATTACAATTTGTAACGCGTACAAATTCTATGTCTGCTCATGGACAAGACACAGATTCGGAGGCGTGAGGAGACTGCAGAGAGGGGGAGAGTTGTCCAGATGTTCAGCCATCGCCAGCCGCCAGACACTGCTTCCTATGTATTACAATGTTGTTGGCCAATTGATTATTTTTGTTTTTTGGACAAAACATGATCAAAGGTGAGTGACTGTGTGCCAGGGCGTCTATGAGTGAGTTTGTCAGGGTGACGCAGTGGCAGACATTTGCGCCTCACAGAAAGAAAGTCCTGCTCGAGGCAGTTCAATTCCCACCTCGGGGCGCCTTTCTGCGTGCAATATGTGTGTTCTCTTCCTCTGTTCTGCGTGGGTTTCCTCCGAGCTCTCCGGTTTTCTCCCACAATAAAAAAACACATTAATAATTGGCCGAAGATATCGTAATGTATAGGAAGCAGTGTGTGGCGGGTTCGTGCAGAGTGGCCACCTGGCCAACTCCTCTCCTCCCCGCAGTTTCTTCGCTCCGCCTCTATACCCGTGTCTCATCCATGACCAGGCGTGGCATTTGCGTGCATTATAAATTGCATTATAATTATTATTGTATTCTTATTAATATTTGTATGTGTTTATGTGCGCAAGTTTGGCATAATCAGGCTAGCCTGCCCACGATCGATCTTGAGTTTAATCAGCCTGGATTGCGTGAGGATCTCACAGATTTTGACATATTCGGACACAGTCCCCATCATAAGTGAACGTCACTTGCAGACGTGTTGACTGGGTGATGCATCTACTAGTCATCTCAGTCAAGCCATGGCACAGGGGTCTGTTGCTTGACTTCCTGCCAGTGGTTTTAAAATGTGCCTAACCTGGCTCAAGGTCTGCGGTGATATCACCACCACTTAGTGGTGAATGGCGGTTGTTGTTGTATGTGCACTGGTATCAGTCTGTGTGCAAGTGTGGGCGGTTGTCGCATTAATGCCACATGTTGCGTGTGTCAGCAGAATGGTTCTGTTTGTGCAGTGGAAAAACAACCCATGCCACTCACTCTACTGCTGAGCCACTTGGCCCATTGAAACAAACAATTCTCTAAAGTTCTGGAATCGACAATGCAGAAATGAAACTGAAGCAAATCCCTTACGAGTCTCACAAATATGCAGAGTAAAAGTGCCTTTGGGTGGTAGCTGCAGCTATGTATATATTACCCATCAGCCTTCGTAGCTTGTCATTGGCACCAGAGAGGAGTGCACGGGCCTGGTCACGCAGGGCCTCGGCTTGCTGGCGTGCCGCTGTGGCGCCGTCGGCCTTTCTGCGAGCCTGCTTCTCAAGCGAGCTGAACTTCTCTCTCAGCTCCCCGCTCAGGATCTGAGAATCAGCGGAGAGAGGAGATGGGTGGCTTGAGGGGAGGGGCGTCGCACCGGCATGAACAGCACGACCCCTTCACCGCGAGATTCGGACGGCTCTTACCAAAACCACTCAACCACCGCTCGACAGCAACCACGCAACCGTGATGACCGCTCGATCACAATCGCCGCAACCACCGCTCGACAGCAACCACACAACCGTGACCACCGCTCGATCGTAATCGCCGCAACCATATCTTGACCACAACCATTCAAGTGTGACGATCGCCCACTGACAACCACCGCTCGAGCATAGTGAAGACTCGCCCGGGAGCGGTAACTTGGCACCCGAGGACCTGCGGCACGCGTGGAGGGGTCGGCACCTGCTTGGCTTCGTCGGCTCGGAGCTTAGCGTTGCCCGCGGCCTTGTCGGCGCGACTGGCGGTGATGGCGCCCTGGCTGCTCTTGGTTTTGAGCGCGGCAACAGCGGTGTCGAGAAGCGCCGCCTGCTCCGCCGCCTCGCGCAGGTGCTGCTCCGCGGAGTCCGTCTCGGACGCGATCTGCACGCGGGACGGCGATCGCGCGGGGGAGGGCGAGGGCAGTGTGAGCGGTGGTCCCGCGGGTGTCCCAGCGGGAGTCAGAGTAAGGAGCGGGATGATGGAGGGGGGGCGGCGCGGTGGCCCAAGTGGTTAGCGCTGACGCCTCACAGCAAGAAGGTCCCGGGTTCGAATCTCTCGGCTCGGGTGCCTTTCTGTGTGGAGTTTGCATGCTCTTCCCGTGTCCGCGTGGGTTTTCGCCGAGTACTCCGGTTTCCTCCCACAGTCCAAAAGCATGCTCCTGGATAGGTTGATTGGCTCGCAGACTAAAAATTGTCCCGCAATGCCTGGCGATGGACTGGCGTCCCGTTGTCGGGTGTATTCCTGCCTTACGCCCTGTGTTTCCGGGATAGGCTCCGGCTCACCGTGACCCTATATAGGATTAAGCGGTTTCAGATAATGAGAGGTGAGAGAGATGATGGAGGGGGGGCGGAGGAGTGAGCATCAAGGTTGCCGACACGTGGGGGAAGTGAGGCGGGAGGTGACCGGGGGCCATCAAATTGCACCTGGACTCTCGCAAGAGCTATGGTGACATCGTGAGTTAGTGATGTACAGCGGGTCTTGTTGTACGCGCGTCTGCGTGTGCGCGTGGTCGCGCGTGTACGAGCATGCTGGCACTCACCGACGCCAGTGCGTGCTGTGCCCCCTGGATGTCTCCCTGTGCCTGCTGGATTGCCTCTTGCGCCGCTTTCTGCGCCGTCTCCGCATCCTCCAGCGCCCCCTTCACTCCCTCCGCCGTCGCCCGCACATCATCAGCGCGCGCTCTGCGACGCACGCACACGTGGGCGAGCAATGCATACGCTTGTCGGCAGGTAGCGCACGCACATACGCGTATGCCCGCGCACAAGTGTACGCACGCGCACACGCGTGCTGCACACTGATCGCGGCACGCGTCACGACACATGGGGTTGCGTCGCGACCCACAGCATCGTATCACTATGGAGCAGAGACACAGCCAAAAGGTAAATAATATAAATAAATATATATGGTGCACCGCCACTTGCCCAAAAAAAAAGGTATTGTTACTGATTTTCCGTTCTAATGTCATTGTTGTTGGCGTGCCGTTCTCTCCGCAGCTCTGTGCAGCGCTTTGTGACCCTCGGGTGAAAAGCGCTTTGTAAAAATGCAATTATTATTATTATTGCCGTGATTTTTTTGGTTTGAAACCGGCTGGTTGCCCTGGCTAATAACGACTGGGCAATTAGCTGGAAAATACCACGCGCCGCCCGCTTCACAGTGAACGTCCCATGTGCTGGATATTCTCAAATCGCTCCGCTAATTCGTCAATGGGCAGACGCACGGCAGGATCTTGGGCCCCACCACAGACTGCGTTCCAAGAAACCCGCCGACGCTCGCCGTCGCTGCGTTGCTCTCACTTGGCGTCGCGCGCCTCCTGCAGGAGCTTGTTGGCATTGGCGATGTCGCCGCTCGTCTGCGCCAGGATGGCGTCGACGTTGGCGAGGTCGGCGACACGCTGCTTGATCTCGGTGGCCAGTTCGCGCGTCTGCTCGGCCGACGCCGGCACGCTCAGCTCCAGCACGCGGTTCGACACCAGCTCGATGTCGTCGGGGCTGGCGCTGTCCTCTGCGCGGGCGACGCAAGCGGAGTTCGCGGCTTAGCAAACGCACGCGCTGCCTGGACGCTCGCGCGGTATGTGCTTGGTCGGGTGATAAACGTGTGTCCCCACGTAGCGAGCCACTTAAATGACATCGCGTTTCATTCCTGATGTTTTGGGATGAAACGTGGATTTGTAGAAATTCGTATTTTTTCAGAACGTTTGGGATCTTTCCTAGTTTTGTGTCCGCTGTCGAGATGTTCGACGCACTCACACAAGCCATATGGTGTGTCATGGTGTCAGCTTTAGCAGAATAGCAGCAAAAATGACATCACTTCTCTACCCACATAAATCTTGCTATAATTTAGTTTAAATTGTATTGAGGACTGATTTTCAAATTTAGTTGTGCATTAATCTGAAACTCAGTCAGGAGTGGGCAGCATAGCGAGGGGGAGCATCTTTACCCGATTCCCGATCACAGCCAAGTGGCGAGTGAAACCTCAAAGAGTAAATTTTGTTATTAAAATTAATTATTATTTTGCAGATGCCCTTATCCAGGACTTACATCATTATAGATGTGTAGCGAGGAAACTATAGAGGCGAGGGGAAGGTAGCCATGCATTCAGCTGGCACCAAAATAGGGCGCAAGGCGGGGGAATACCCAGGATGTGACGCCAGAACATCGCAGGGCACACTTTTTGGGGCAATTTATTCAGCAGGGCAATTAACCTAGGCAACAGCGTGTTTTTGGATGGTGGGAGGAAAACAAAGTACCCGGCGAAAACCCACGCGGGCACGGGGAAAGAGATAACTCGCAATCTCCACACAGAAAGGCCCCCGAGCTGGAGAACCCGAGAACTTTATTTCTGTGAGGCGACAGCGCTACTCACTGCGCCACCATGCCACCAAACATGGGGGGTGGGGGGGGGGTGGGGAGGAGGTGGCTCACGTTGCAGGAAGTCCTTGATCTGCTGGATGAGAGCGCGGAGCTGGGCATTGGCGCGCTGCGCCCGCTCCCGCGTGCCGTTGGCTCTGTCCAGTGCCGCCTCCGCCTGCTCGCGGGCCTGGTGCGATCTCGCGCGCGCATCCTGGACCTGCCGGTCGTCGCGGGGGGTCAGGGGGCGCCGGGTGGAGACGGGTGACGCAAAAACAGTTGCAGAAATACAATGGGCGACATCGGGGGTGATGGATACGGCCGGGTGGTGCCGAGTGTGTAACCTGGTGCAGAGATCCATGGCGCATGTCCCTCAGGTCACGGTATTGAACGCTGCAGTGTGTAATTTGAAATGTCTCATTATGATGCTATTAGTCAATTAATAAATTAGTTTTGTGGGAAGAAACAGGAGCGCTTGACAGAAACCCATGCAGAACAGGGGGAGAATACACAAACTCCACACAAAAAGGCTCCAGAAGCAGGAATCAAACTGCCTCAGGAAGCACCTTCTTTGGTTCTATACATTGTTACGTTAGTTATTTCAGACGTTGGTTGTGTACCTTGTGAGCTTGCAAGCGCACTGGGTACACAACCAACGTCTTACTACTTTGTGCTGTAGTAATAAACGTGTACCATCCATCTATGTGAGACGTGGATGTTGCCGCTGCGGGGAGCAGTATCGGAGCGAGCAAAACTCATCGACGAAGCCCACGGGGACCGAACAGTGCAAGCAACGAGCGTCGAGCCTCCCTCCCACGCGCGAGGGGCCATCTCCGGGAAACGAGCTAGAGGGTCGCCGCGCACCGCCGTGCAACGCACCTGCTTGTTGAGCTCCTCCACGTGAGCCGCGGCCCGCTGGATCTCCAGGTCAGCGTTGCGTGCTCGCTCCAGTGCCTCGGTGGCGGCCGTGGCAGCGCCGCTGCACCCCAGGCCCCCGCAGCGCGGGGCGCCGTCCTCGTCCCGGCACCCGGGGCCGCCGCACACGGAGTCCGAGCACGGCTCGTCACCGGGGGAGCCACATACCTGGGGAAGGGGGCGGGCACGGAGGGAGGCAGCGGTCACGCGTCGGTCACGCGACCCTCGGCCGCGCGCGCTCACGCTATCGCTAGCGAAGTGCGGGTGCGCGGACTACGTCGAGCGCGCGCCCGCATCGAGTGCGTGCTCGCGCGACTCTCCGTGCGTGCGACCGCCCTACTACCCGTCTCTCTGAACATCCCCCCCCCTCGTGTCTCGCTCATCCGCTCGTCCACCTGCCGGCCTCATCGCCCGTACCCTGCACCGCTGCGCGGAGGTAACCAAGCGTGAATGGCACCCTCCCCCGATCCGGGCGTCGTACCTTCTCGCTGACGGCGCGCAGGCTGAGCGAGCGCACGTCCTCTGCCAGCGTCTCCAGCGCCTCGCGCCCGGCCGCGTTCTTGCGCCGGAACTCGTCGCGCGAAGATTCGAGCAGCGCCCGGGCGCGCGTGCGGGCGTCGGCCGAGCGGACCAGCGGGCTCTCGGCGCCCGCCACGGACGCGTTGGCTCGTGACTCCGCTGCCAGCGAGTCGGCGTGCAGTTGGCGCACGCTCTCGTACGCGCCTTGCGGGGACGGAGAGGGTGGAGAGACGGGGGAGGGCAGCGCGAGTGGAGATTCGGTAAAACAGCGGTGCCACTTGTGTAGCGTGAAGCAGCTGTGTGCCGAGCCAGTGGAGGGAAGAGGTGACGCTCACAACAACGAGTGGAGTTATGGGCAGATGAAACGCAGACAGGTGGCGCAGTGTGGAACACAGGCGGTGCATCAAGTAATCAATTTCGGTTAAACTGTGGCACCTTGCTCTGTCCCAAAACATCCTCTCTGTAGCAGCGAGCCTGTGAAACGTCACACGAGAGCCACGGAGCACCCATAGCCTGGCACCATCATTCCTGGTGACGTCAACATCGCCCGACGGTGAACGGCGGATGTTGCCGCTGAGCGTGGGGGTAACAAGCTTCTGTGTGGGTGGTGAGCATTTGTATAGGTGGTGAGCGTCTGTGTAGGTGGCGAGCATCTGTGTGGGTGGTGAGAGTCCGTGTAGGTGGTGAGAGTCCGTGTGGGTGGTGAGCGTCCGTCCGTGTGGGTGGTGAGCGTCTGTGTGAATGGTGAGCGTCTGTGTAGGTGGTGAGCGTCTGTGTAGGTGGTGAGCGTCCACGTGGGTGACGAGCGTCTGTGTGGGTGGTGAGCGTCTGTGTGAATGGTGAGCGTCTGTGTGGGTGGTGAGAGTCCGTGTGGGTGGTGAGCGTCCGTGTGGGTGGTGAGAGTCCGTGTGGGTGGTGAGCGTCCGTGTGGGTGGTGAGAGTCCGTGTGGGTGGTGAGAGTCCGTGTGGGTGGACAGCACGCGAGCGGCGAGTGTGGCGACGCTGTGTGCGGTGACGGCGACCGAGCCGCACCGCGGTAGTTGGAGTTCTTCACGAGGTCCAGCTGGTGCTCGAGGCCACCGGCGGTGCGGTTCAGGCGGCGCACGTCGCGCTCTAGCTCCGCGATGCGTCCCGTGGCGTTGGCGTTACGGTCCTGGCTCTCTGTCAGGTCGATCTCCAGCGGCGTCAGGCGGTTCGTCAGCTCGTCGATCATTTTCCTGCGCACCGCGATGATTTTGTTCGCTTATTTTGCGCTTTGTCGACGATTGCAAAGCGATTGCCCGCTGCCAGCGTCGCGTTCACGAACCGTCCGTTGGGATCTCCCGCGGAGCCGCATGGCACTTCACACCGGAGGACAGCAGCCCGCGGACATCACGCGGCTACCTGTGATATCCCTTCCCGTGAGCCCTGTCCCACATGGCAGGGTTAGTCAGTTTGTATTGAAGCTGGATTGAAACCTTGAGCTATGTACCTATTTTTAACAGTTGTCCAGCGAGAATGTTACAACAGGGGGAATTTAGTGAAGACAATTAACCTACGCTGCATGTCTTTGGACTGTGGGAGGAAACTGGAGTACGTGTTGAAAGACACGGGAAGATCATTAAAACTCCACAGAGAGAGGCGGTTCCCGAGCTGGGAATCGAATCCGGGACTTTCTTGCTGTTTCCTCCCACAGTCCAAAAGCATGCTCCTGGATAGGTTGATTGGCTCACAGACTAAAATTGTCCCGCAATGCCCGGCGATGGACCGGCGTCCCGTCGTCGGGTGTATTCCTGCCTTACGCCCTATGTTTCCGGGATAGGCTCCGGCTTCACCGTGACCCTATATAGGATTAAGCGGTTTCAGATAATGAGATGAGATGAGAGACTTTCTTGCTGTGAGGTGGCAGTGCTACTCACTATGCCACCGCACCATCCCAGGGAGCCATACTCTCCCACTTACCCCGCTGCTGAGTAATGTTCATCACAAGATGGTCAAACACAATATTTCTAATTCCTGAGGTGGAATGTTGCCAAATTTATTCAAATTAAGTTCAGAATCCACAGAGCGTATGGTAAACAGGGCGCGTGCAGATTGACTGAGTGGATACGCGCGTGTGCTCCATGTGGGACTCAACACTCTGCGCTCCCTTGCCAATGAGAAGTTCCACACCTAGGGATTATGCATCATCATCACCCGCGATCAATCCACTGCTGGATGAAGGCCTTCTCTCCAAGCCGATGGTGCCACCTCTCACGGTCCTGCAGTGCAATGATCAGCTCAGGAAGCCTTTACTGAATTTATGAAGACTCTGCCGAGTTAGGAAGACTCTGCCGATTTAGGAAGACTTTACTGAGTGTGTATTCATGGTTTTTAGCGCAATATATAGAGTTAGTAGGTACTACGTTGAGGGTCACGGTGATATTTGCATTCTCGCGCACTGCTCCCAGACTCTGGAATGCCCTTCCACTGGAAATTCGGTCATCTGAGTCCCTGGGCATCTTCAAATCTCGTCTCAAGACTCACTTGTTCCGTAAGACATTAAAGTCCACTGGCTAGAACTGTTGATGCTGCTCACTGTTGTTGTGCTCAAATGATGGCTCGCTGTTGACTTGCGCCTGCTCAGGAACACATATTCCTTCATTTATTTGTTTCACAATTATTAATCTGTTATTTTATGTCCTGCACTGATTTATAGCCATGATTACGTTTAATTGATCTACTTTGATGTTATTGTTATATCGTTCTCACCACAGGTCAGAAGTGTAACAAAAAATCGTTGTAACACCATTCAAATGTTGTTGTTGTTGTTGACATGATGTTCTCTCCACAGCTGTGTACAGCACTTTGTAACCTTCAGGTGAAAAGCACTCTAGAAGTGCAACTATTATTATCATTGTTTGTAAATGGGATGGGTAGCGAGGTGTGGGTGTACCATCGCATATAGTGAGGTGTGAGTGTACCATCGTATATAACGAGGTGTGACTGTACCATCGCATATAGCGAGGTGCGGGTGTATCATCGTATATAACGAGGTGTGACTGTACCATCGCATATAGCGAGGTGCGGGTGTATCATCGTATATAACGAGGTGTGGGTGTACTATCGTATAT
>JAZEWT010000007.1:25545509-25556811 GCA_036362905.1 Mordacia mordax | reverse complement strand
TCCACACAGAAAGGCACCCGAGCCGAGAGATTCGAACCCGGGACCTTCTTGCTGTGAGGCGTCAGCGCTAACCACTGGGCCACCGCGCGGAAGCGAATCCATTCAGCATTATTGGCTCAACACTGGCAACCGCGACAGGGTTCCGCATTGGTCGAGCTATTCAGAGCTGCTCGTTCGTGGACAACTGCGCAGATTGTTCCTCCTCTCTGCGTGGCGACGTTTCGCCACCTCCCCTGCTCCCCACGTTGGAGGCATCATCAGGTGATCAACGTGGGAGACATAGCATCGCGAATGAGAAGGAACACTTCGCGACGCGCGGCTCTTCCTGAATCAACAGCCATGGAGAGCGACTCTCACCACCCCTGCAGCGGTACCAGTGTCTCACCAGCAGTCAGGCCCCGACTCAGTGGAGACAAGCCACCGGTGGGTGGGTGGATAGGTAGATGCGTGGGTGTTTATGGGTGTAGCTGGGTAGGTGGGTGGGTGGTAGGTGGGTGAGAAGGTGGGTAGATGGGTGGGTGGGTGTTTAAGGGGGTAGGGGGTAGGTAGGTAGGGGGGTAGGTGGGTGGGTGTTTAAGGGGGTAGGTTGGTGCGTGGGTGGTAGGTGGGTGAGGCAGGGACCCGCTGTGTTGCGTGAAGTTCCGAGTTCAATTGACACCGCACGCAGTACAATTACCCATCGCGTCTGTTCATCTGCTGCTGCCGAGAGGATATTGAGAGACCGCCTGACCACAGGTGTCATTATTGTTATTAATTTATTATTATTTACTAGACGTCCTTGTCCAGGGCGCCTCACATCATTGCGTGGAGAGAAACTCCACGCAGAAAGGCGCCCCAGGCAGGAATTGAACCGCCTCGAGCGCAGCGTTACGTGTGGTGCGGCTGGGATGCGGGGAGGGAGGAGGCATCGGAGCCTGGACCTCCACGGAGTCGCTGGCTCCCGGTGGGCCGTGGGAGGTCGCGAGTCAAGGAGGCTGCTGCACGCTGCTGCTGCACGGTGCTGCTGCACGGTGCTGCTGCACGGTACTGCTGCTACACAGTGGTGTTGCTGCTGCTGCACGGTGCTGCTACTGCACGGTGCTGCTTCTCAGTGCTGCTGCACGCTGCTGCAGCACGCTGCTGCTGCAGCACGCTGCTACTACTGTACGCTGCTGCTGCACGCTGCTGCTGCACGCTGCTACTACTGTACGCTGCTGCTGCTGTTGCACGCTGCTGCTGCACAATGCTGGTGCTGCCGCTGCACGGTGCTGCTGCTGTACGCTGCTGCTGCACGGTGCTGCTGCTGTACGCTGCTGCTGCACGCTGCTGCTGCTGTACGCTGCTGTTGCACGGTGCTGCTGCTGTACGCTGCTGCTGCACGCTGCTGCTACTGTATGCTGCTGCACGCTGCTGTTGTAGGCTGCTGCTGCACGCTGCTGGTGCTGCTGCACGGTGCTACTGCTGTACGCTGCTGCACGGTGCTGCTGCTGTACGCTGCTGCTGCTGCACGATGCTGCTACACGGTGCTGGTGCTGCACGATGCTGCTATACGATGCTGGTGCTGCTGCTGCTGTACGGTGCTGCTGCTGCACGGTGCTGCTGTTGCACGGTGCTGCTGAAGAGTTGGTCGGCGACGCGAAGCCGTGATCCCTGCTGCGCCGCGGTGAATGTGAGCGACACCTTGCTGTTGTTGTTCCACAGACTGCGTCACCCGTGGCTGGGCCACTGCTGGCTGAAGGCCTCACGCAGTGGTCAGTCATACCTCGCCACGCTCCTCAGTGTGGGTCGCTAAAAGGGATTTAATCAGCTGGCCAATTAACCTCGTCACCAACAGCAGTCTCTCCCTGGACTATGGGAGGAAACCGGAGAGTGGGTGGAAGGGTGGGTGGCTGGCTAAGTGGGTGAGTGGGTAGGTAGGTGGGTGAGTGTTTGGGTGGGTGGGTGGATAGTTGAGTGGGTGGGTGAGTGGGTGAGTGGGTGGGTGGGTGTGTTGATGAGTGAGTGAATAGTTGGGTGGATGGGTGGGTTGGTGTGTGAGTGAGTGAGTCGGTGGATGAGTGAGTGGGTGGTTTGGTAGGTGAGTGGGTGAGTAGGTGGGTGGGTGAGTGGCTCAGTGGGTGGGTGAGTAGGTGGGTGGGTTGGTGGCTCGGTGTGTGGGTGAGTGAGTAGGAGGGTGGGTGAGTGGGTGAATGTGTGGGTGGGTGAGTGAGTGTTTGGGTGGTTGTGTAGGTGGGTGGGTGGTTGATTTGCTAGATGGGTGGCAGCAGTGTGTCTTTGGACAGTGGAAGGATACTAGTGGGCACACTTCACACCCTGGTGGGTGGGTGGTGTGATGTGGTGGCGCAGCTGTCGGTTATGAAGATGGTGGCGGCGGTGGCAGAGACGCAGTGGAGCGCAGCGATGGACGGCGGTCGCGACGGTCGCGACGGTGGGGCGCGGCGGTCGCCCCATCACCGCGTCCTCCCAGGAGCCGGAGGCGTCTGCACGGCGGCGCTCCGCGCGCTCGGCGTGGGCCCCGGGGGTGAGGGCAGGACGGCCTTCGCCGCGTGCCGTCCCATCACCTCGCGGATCCACGGCACAAAGTGCGAGACCTTCGGCGCGGACGAGGTGACTCCCGTCAGCGATCGCGGTGACATCCAAACAACCCCGGGCGACCTACACGGCGTAGGTCGCCCTTCATCCAGCAGCGGATTCACTCATATCCGAAGGGTGCGACCACGACAGTCTGACCGCCCGCCACCTGTTGGGCCATGATCCCGGTCGCGCGGCGTCTGCCGAGGGCACCGCCATCGCTGACCCCACGGAGTCAGCGTGTGTGCTGCCTGGGTTAACCGGCGGGGTCGTGACTAATCAGTGGGCCGCGAGCGCCACCTCGTGCGCCATGGAGACCGGACCTGAGAGGGCTTCGAGGTGGGGAAGGTTGAGAACCCCTGGCCCAAGTGACAATTCCATTAATTTATAATCAACACCCACTTAATCCCCGGCGATGGACCGGCGTCCCGTCGTCGGGTGTATTCCTGCCTTACGCCCTGTGTTTCCGGGATAGGCTCCGGCTCACCGTGACCCTATATAGGATTAAGCGGTTTCAGATAATGAGATGAGATGAGACCCACTTAATCCTGTACAGGGTCACCGTGGGGCCAGAGTCTATCCCGGCCGACAGAGGGCACAAGGCGGGGGAATACCCAGGATGTGACGCCATTATATCGCAGGGCACACTTTTGTGGGGCAATTTACTCAGCATCCTCATTAACCTGGGCAGCAGCGAGACATTGGACGGTGGAAGGAAACCGAGCACCCGGCAAAAACCCACGCGGATACGGGGAGAGAGAGAGACGCAAACTCCACATAGACACCCGAGCTGGGAATCGAACTCAGGCCTCCTTGCTGTGAGGCCACGGCGCTACTCACCGCGCCACCGTGCCGCATCGTTATTATTTTATTTACCCAGAGAATTCCGCGCCTCACGAATTATATTGAGGAAGGCGCTGCTCCAGTGAGATGTTCACTAATTCCATGATACAATGCATTGCGGGCCGGTGCGGTCCGCATCACGAAATGGATCGCTTTGACCGCATCACAGCGGTCAAAGCCATCCGCAAGCGCAAGGTTACGCGACAACGCCACACCAGGGCAGGCCCCGCTGAGCGCCTTGAAACACGCGATGTTTCCAACATCACGAGGACACGTTGGTTTGTGTGGAATCCTGACGATGACCTCCCCAAACCGCCCCCCCCTCCCGACGTGGGAGGCAAAGCCTCACGAAGGAGAGAGCAGGAGCGCTCGACATGGCTATCACGGAGGAGCAGCTACGGGGCAGCTGCCGTGAACGCGCGTCTCACCGTGTCGCCGGCCGCCGCATCGGACGCTGCTCACCTTGGTGTAGACGCCGTATTTGCCGGGCCGGGCGCAGCCCTCTCCCCAGCTCACAATGCCGGTTAGGAAGAACGTGTCCCCGAAAGTGCTGGCGTGTGGTCCCCCGCTGTCCCCGCGGCACGCATCGCCTAGCTTCCCGTCACCGCGACCGGAGCCGGCGCCGCCGGCGGCGTCCGCGCTATAGCCGGCGCAGAACATGTTGCGTGAGACGGCGGGGCCCAGCGCGCGGACGCACTCCTTGTGCGGGACGAAGGGGACGCTGACGGCCTGCGCGGCGGGCACCATCAGACGGGAGGTCACGCTGCTAACGCGGGGGCAGCTAAGTGTACGAACAATATTCCACAGACTGGAAAAGGCCACTCGTTGGTTAATTGACCCTTAACAGCGTAGTCTATACGATGCAGCGCCTAGCAGGTATTGGCGCTGGCTGACTGCGTGGCCGCCTTCCCCTGCCTCTGGATTGGCGAGAAGATCGCGTGCGGGCAGCCTCCGGCATCGCTCCCCATGCCGCATCCACCATCCTTAGCTCGACCTCTCAGGTTAATGCGCAGCTCAAACCAGCGACGCCTAATTCCGCGGGCGTATGCTGCAGTCACCCGCCGGCATCGCAGCAGGCTTCGGCCTTGCCCAGCCGGCTGCTGGCGTCACGGCATTCTCAGCTGCGCTTCCCGGGCCCCACGTGCGGGTGGGCAGCGTGGCGTTCTGCGCTGTGCCTGATCGCGTCGGCTTCAAAATGGGCCCCACGGGCTTTAGTACGGCGGTCTCCTGGGTTCGTGGGCCTCTTTCACTTGCTGGGCCCCCGGCAACCACAGGCCTTGTTTGGCCGGTCGACCCCTCGGCAGGGTACGACGGCTTCTACACGTGGCTTGCCCGGTCCGCTGGGGGCCCAACCGGACTGCTTGTGACCTAACATGGCTGCCGTCACGCACGGTCAGCACTCAGCCCAGCTGCATCTGCTTAGCAGTGTGACAGTGGGTGATTCGCTGGCACAAGGCTCAGCGACATCGACCTGCACTCTGACCACAGCTGTAACGTCTCCAACTAACACAGCAGCTATTGCCTCTACTAGAACACGTTCCTTCTCTCTCAAAATATCTCCATATGTTTGCATATTCATTTCATTGCACCTTCTGCCTCGCTAATTCTCTTAACAACACAAATTGGTCATCTGGTTACTTTTAATTTAGCCCCATTCTTTTTGCTTATCTCTTTATTTATTTCCTAAACCAGTTCCTCTCCATACAGATCTTCTAAAACGTAGCCATTTTCCATCTACTAATAATTATCAGCGTCGGAGGGTAACAGGATAGTGTGCAGTCTGGCCATGTTTCTGAGATGTAAATAGGCTACCTTCGTCACCTTGTTAATGTGTCTCGAAGGTGAGTGAGGAATCAAGAAACATTCCAAGATACTAGACTGCCTTAGCAACTTCAGTGGTCTGGTCGTCAAGCATCATATGGATGGGTTTAGCCATGGACAATTGGTGCGGAGTTCCGACAAGTTAAACTTCTGTTTTGTCACCATTTAGTTTTAGGAAATTTGAATTGAGCCAGGCCTTCACAGCTGACAGTGAGGACATGCAAAGACTAGGCGTGTTGATGAATGGCCTTGCGTTTAGATGTTATCAGCATAGCAATGGTAGCTGAGGTAGAAGCTGCACAGGATGTGATCAAGTGGTTGTATGTAGATGCTGAAGAGCAGTGGGCCGAGGACTGAACCTTGAGGAACTCCAGATAAAACAGGCTGGATCTCTGAATTATGTCCTCTGAGGTTGACAAACTGCTTCCGGTTAAAGAGGTAGAAGCTCAGCTAATGCAGAGCAGAGCCAGAGACCCCTCTACCCTCCAGTCGCTCAAGTAAGATCGGGTGGTCAACGGTATCAAAGGCAACACTCAGGTCCAGGAAGACAAGAATATGTGGCAAGCCTTCGTCAGCAGCGACAAGTAGGTTGCTGCTGATGAGGACGTGTTTCTGGAGTTGCACGGCTGCTGCATGCTCAAGGACCTCAGACAGGAATGGTAAATTTGAGATGTGGCGATAATTATAAGGGATGTTGCAATCAAGGCAAGGTTTTTTTGAGCAGAGGGGTAACTGTGGCACATTTACCACCACCCACGTCCCATATCTACCACCACTCACGTCCTGTATCCACCACCACTCACGTCTCCTATCCGCCCGGCACGGCTACCTTAAAAGTAATTCATTATAATTGTTTAGTTATCGAAGGAAAAAGCAGAGAACCTGCTAGAAACCGACGCAGAACAGGGGGAGGGAACACAAACTCCGCAAGGAAAGGCGCTCGCCATGTGACTCGAAGTGCCTCGAGGAGGATATTCTCCCCGTGCGGGAGCGCGGATGTTGCCACGGCGCCGCCGCCACCACCGCCTCTCACACCTGCAGGATGCCGGCCCTGGGTGCCTTTTCGCCGAGGTTGCCCCAGCCGCTGACGAGGCCGTGGACACCCGGCACCAGGAGCTGGTGGTCGGCCAGCGATGGCGACGGCAGGCACAGCGGCACAGCCCTGGGCCCGAGGCGTACGCGGGACGCCAGCTGCAGCAGGGCGATGTCGTAGTCGTGGCGGCGGGGTCCGGGCGCTGCCGCCGCGGAGGAGGAGGGGGCGCCGCCGTGCCGCTTGTGGGTCACCACGCGGCGCACGGCGACGTACTGCTCGGAGCCGTCCCGCTGGTCCGTGTCGTACTCGCCTCCGGGCAGGGGTCACGGCGGGGAGCGCGGGCGGGGTCACGGCGGGGAGCGCGGAGGTCACGGCGGGGAGCGCGGGGGGGTTATGGCGTCGTGAGGGAGAGAGCTCGCTCGCACAGAGAATCATTTCCACAACCGCACTGCTCTGCCACTGAGAAAACACTCAGGACACCCCGAATACCTCGCCTACCTACTCACACCGCTCACCGCAACGCACTCACTCACCTACTCACCCACCTACTCACCCACCTACTCACACTGCTCACTGCAACGCACTCACTCACCTACTCACCCACCCACTCACACCGCTCACCGCAACGCACTCACTCACTCACCTACTCACCTACTCACACTGCTCACCGCAATGCACTCACTCATCTACTCACCCACCCACTCACACCGCTAACAGCAACGCACTCACTCACTCACTCACCTACTCACCCACCTACTCACACCACTCACCGCAACGCACTCACTCACCCACTCACCCACCTACTCACACCGCTCACCGCAACACACTCACTCACCCGCCTACTCACACCGCTCACTGCAACGCACTCACCCACTCACCCACTCACCTGCCTACTCACACCGCTCACCGCAACACACTCATTCACCCATTCATCCACCTACTCACACCGCTCACTGCAACACACTCACTCACCCACTCACCCGCTTACAGCGCTCACCGCAACGCACTAACTCACACACCTACTCACACTGCTCACTGCAACGCACTCACCCACTCACCCGCCTACTCGCACCGCAACGCACTCACTCACCCACCTACTCACACTGCTCACCGCAACACACTCACTCACTCACCCATTCACTCACTCACCCACTCGCTCACCCACCTACTCACACTGCTCACCGCAAGCACTCACTGACCACAACGCACTCACTACCTACCCCCTCAAACTACTCACCGCAACGCGCTTACTTACTCGCTCATCCACCTACTCACCCCGCTCCCCGCAATGCATTCACTCACTCACGGACTTACTCACCCACCTACTCACATCGCTCACCACAAGCACTCACTCACCCACTCGCTCACCCACCTACTCACACTGCTCCCCGGAATGCATTCACTCACTCACGGACTCACTCACCCACCTCCTCACACCGCTCACCACAAGCACTCGCTCACCCACTCGCTCACCCACCCACTCACACTACTCACCGCATCGCGCTTACTCACTCGCTCATCCACCGACTCACCCCGCTCCCCGCAATCCACTCACTCACTCACTCACGGACTCACTCACCCACCTACTCACATCGCTCGCAGCAACGTGCTTACTCAATAACAACCACAATTCGCAACTAAGTGGCGGTGACGTCACCACGGCGCCTGTGCCAGGCCATATGCACCTTAAGGCCACGTGAAGTGTCGAAGGCTCACCGACAAGAGGTATAAGGACACCCAGGTGTAGGGGTTGCCTGAATGAGATGACTGGCAGATGCACCACCTATGCTTCCTAATGTGCCAACTTACTGTTTTATCCGCCCGGCGCTCCGCTCGTTGTTGTGAGCGTCGCTCCTCCTCCCTCCGTTGTTGTTGGAGGGCAACTGCTTCCAACTGCCCCGTAGCATCCTTCACGATCCTTCTTCACAGAGGTCAATCTTGGACACCACTGGTACCAGTCTTCAGCAAGTCCACTCAGCTCCAGGTCCTCCATTGCCACATCACTCAATCTCTTCTCCAGCCCGTGCCATGCCCGTTTAGCCCCCTCTATCCAGCCAAACAGAAACTGCTTGGGCATGCGGTGGATGGGCATGCAGGCTACATGCCCAGCCACGTCAGCCTCACCTACGGGAGGAGCTCGCAAAAGGGACTTTGTCCAGATCTTTCGAGAATATATGAGCTCCTCACACAGTCCAACCTGGTTAAACCCAGGATGGATTGTAGGCAGGCCAGCCGGAAGGTTTTTAAACGGCGCAGATGTTCTACCAGGGGGGTCCACGTTTCGCAAGCATAGAGGAGAGATGGCATGACGGCAGCTGAGAAGACCCGAAGCATTGTGTGCAGCGAATGGCCAGGCAGCTTCTACACAGCGTTACGTAGCTAATGAAACGATAACGCTGCCCGACTGATGCGGAGTGAATCCTCTGCTGTCAAACCGGAACGGGCCATAAGCACACTGCCTAGGTATGTAAACTTCTCCACTCTCTCCACAACTGGCCCATTATTCATGGAGAGCTGAGAAGGTGGAATATTCGGTGGCACTAAATACCCAGACAGGTACTTTGTTTTGGTGGGACTGATGGTAAGACCCCACCTCTTTGTGGTATGCTCGAGGTTCAAAGCAGAGCCCCCAACTCATCATAATGAGCAGCGATCACCAAATCATCAGCATAGATAACATGGTTGGTCAATAGGGAGCCATTCCTTGACCGTACCCGGGCATCGATTCGCCTCTCATTGTACCTGCACCAGATGTAAATTCCACTGGAACATCCATGGAAAGACTCGAACTTCGTGGTCAAAAATATGTTGAATAATGTAGGAGCCAGAGGGCATCCCTGTCGCACCCGAAGGCAAACAGGGAATGGCTCTGACTCCTGACCACGTAGCTTTACCCGGGCTTGCCAACCCTCATGAAGGTCCTTAATGATGGTGAGCAGGGTGTCAGGGATCCCAAAAGCACGAAGAATAATCCACAGCCCTAGCCTATTGACAGTGTCGTAGGCTTTGACTAGGTCAATAATGCAGACATGCAGGTTCTGTTGGAATTCCCGACATCTCTGCTGTAGCTTCCAGACAGAGAAAATGGCATCTGTGCTCACCCACCTACTAACAGCACTCACCACAACGCGCTCACTCACGAACCCACCCACCCACTCACTCACCTACCTAGTCACACCAATCACCACAACGCGCTCGCTCACTCATCCACCCACTCACTCACCCACCTACTCACACCACTCACCGCAACGTGCTCACCCACCCACTCACCCACCTACTCACACGACTCACCGCAACATGCTCAGCTACCCACTCACCGACCCACTCACTCAATGATCCACTCACCCATTCACTCGCCCACCTATTCACACCACTCACCGCAACGCGCTGGCTCACCCACTCACTCACCCAACCACTCACCCACCCACCCATAACCTGGAGCAGCCTTGCCGTGAACCTTCAACAAATCACCACCACCTTGACATTCAAAACAACTACTCAAGCACCACCTCTCTCACCAGGCTTGCCCACGCTGAGCTCTACGCCTCCGTATCCGCGTCTCGTCCCGAACCAGGTACGGACTTTGCACGGCGCGTCATAAATAAAAATAATAATGTTATTATTATTACTGAAGATGCAGAACCATCTGATGATGCATGCCCAGTGGTCGAAGCGGCTGCAGAAGATTGAAGTTGGAGTCTAGATGATGGCAAATCACAGAGGAGTCTCACGAGCGCTAAGAATCACGCGATGTCTCTCTTCGCAAGCGTACCGATGATGACGTAGTTGGCCAGACCACCCTGAGAGCTGGCTTTGAGGATGCAGTGTGCGGCGGTGATCACCCACTCTTCACTAAGCAGAGACCCACCACAGATTCCCTGTCCGGTCTCGTAGCTCACGAGCAGAACCTACGACAAACACACCACCAGAAACCAGACAACCGCACACCACACCAAGTCAATCGCACCACCACTCCAGTCAACCGCACCACCACACCCAGTCACCCGCACCACCACCACCAAGTCAACCGCACCACTACCAACCAGTCAACCGCACCACCACACCCAGTCATCCGCACCACCATCACCCAGACAACCACACCACCACAGCAAGACAACCACACACCACACCAAGTTAACCGCACCACCACACCCAGACAACCGCACCACCACCACCCATTCAACCGCACCACCACCACTCAGACAATCGCACCACCACACCATTTCAACCGCACACCACACCAAGTTAACTGCACCACCACCACCCAATCAACCGCACCACCACCACCCAGTCAACCGCACCACCCGCCCATACAAACGCACCACCACCACCCAATCAACCGCACCACCACCACCCAATCAACCGCACCACCACCCAATCAACCGCACCACCACCACCCAATCAACCACACCACCATGGCCCAGGCACCCCCACCACCGAAGGCATGTGAATGTGCGGACCTCTGGAGGGATGTACGTCACTCACTTGCCAAGGACATTCTTCAGGATCACAGCTCCAACCGTTGACGATCCTCAGACCATCACCACCTGGCCCATTGTCATGCGGGCAACCATCGCGAACGACATCACGATCGTCGCCAACATCATCTCAATAAACACCACCACCACCACCACCGATAGCGATTCGGAGCATCGTCACTGGTGCTGGCAGCGAGGGGAATCGAACTCGGGTTGCTGGGTTCGTAGCACATCTGCACTACCGGTACCACCACTGCCGTCGCCACGAACGTCATCAGCATCGTTACCATCAGTCGTCGTTTTCACCAACATTATCATCACCACAACCATTGCCATCGTTATTTCAATCACCGTCATCTCATCCATTCCCATCAGGACCATCATCAGGCAGCAGGGTGTCTATGCAGGAGTAAAGTCCGCACCTCCTCACCGAAAATAAAATAGGTTCTGCCAGAAAGAGACGCGAGGCAGGAGTACAACTGCCTCGTGTTCCTTTCTGTGTGGAGTGTGTGTATGTGTGTTCTCTATCCTGTTCTGCAAGTGTTTCCTCTGGTTTCTCTGCTTTCCTCCCATCCCC
>JAZEWT010000007.1:25494473-25515013 GCA_036362905.1 Mordacia mordax | reverse complement strand
GGGGGGGGTGGAGGGGGAGGCAGCCACGCAGTCAGCTGGCGCCAACACCTGCTGCCAGACACTGCGTCCCGCATGTTACGATGTTATCGACCAGCTAGTGAACGAGCGTTTTTAGTTGCGGGAGGAAACCGGAGAACTCGGAGAAAACCCAATCAGAAGAGGGGGAGAGGGCGAACACACTAACTCCACCGCCAGAGGTCTTTCACCCGAGGGTCACATAGCACTGCACAGAGCTGCGGAGAGAACGGCACGTCAACAACAACGGCACCAGAACGGAAAATCAGCAACAATAAACTTTTTGTTTGGGTTTTTTGTTTTAATGTATCGTTGCAGAACAACATGTAAAATGTTATCAGACTTTCAACTATGATTTTAAAATGCAAAATTGAACTCATCTAAATTATAATGCATATTTTGGGAAATGGTTTAATGTAACATTTATCGTATAATGATAATTGCATTTTTAGAGCGCCCATTACCCAGGGGTCACAAAGTGCTGCACAGAGCGGCAGAGAGAACGGCCACGTCAACAATGAGATAAGAATGGCAACTCGGCAAAAACGTTTTTGTTTTGGAGTATTTTACCACGCCGTGGGGCCGGAGCGTCTCTATGTGAGGAGGTGCGGACGATCGTCACAGTGGTAGATGCCGTGACGCTCCTGTGTTCTTCCAACGAAGACTTCCGACACTCAACAATTATATGATGCTGAGGGCGGTGGGTGGAGCGGGGGGTGGAGCAGGGGATGGTGGGCGGAGTGTGGGGCACAACGAGGAGCGGGGGGTGGGTATCCGCATGTGCTCGTGTGCTCGTGTGCGTGTCCGCGCAGTGTTCAACGTGGGCGAGTACCGGCGCGAGGCCGTGCGCTGCTACAAGTCGCACGAGTTCTTCGAGCAGAACAACGACGAGGCGATGAAGATCAGGAGGTGAGCGCTACGCTTCGGCGTCACCGTCGGGTAATAATCGTTTGAAACGAAAACTGGTTTTGAAAATGAATGCTCGTTATGCTTCTCGTAGGTGCTGCTCACTATTAGCACTTGAGCATGCAGCCTGTTAAGAGATTATAGGGGGAATCTTGTTTTTGATTTCATGAACTGGTCCTGGACAGTGTGTGAACATCGCCACTAGGGAGACAAAGGCGGCCGGCTGTGATGCTAGTTACGTATTGGCTTCATCGGCGCTACTCGTTAACAGCTCTTGACCCTACAATGTGTTAAGGCTACACGGGAGGACACTGTCTTTGCGCTGTGCTGCAGGCAGTGTGCGCAGGCCGCTCTGAGAGACGCCAGGAAATACATTGACGAGGAGCAAGGCCGCGTGGCGGTGAGCGGCAGCATCACGACGTCATTACAACATCATTATGATGTCAGCACGATGCACCACAACCTCTCGACACTGTTACAACTCCATCATGAACCCGCCACAGCACTTGTGTGTGTTAGCGCGCTGCTCTATGAACCCGGTGAACCAAGTTATATTCCCGCTCACAGCCAACAGCAGTGACGATTTTTTGAACCGGTCCTGGGCCTCCCTTAGGTCGCGTCAACATCAATTGAGTACCTGGCACGGTTGTGTAAAGGCGGCCGTGCGTGGTGCTGGCCACCCACCCCCTCGAGTGTTGTGCTAGTTTTTACAAGTGCTGCTGGCTAACAGTACCTGACCCTAGTGTGTAACAGCTGCACAGGGGTTCCTTGTCATGCGTGTGTGTGCGTGCAGTGTGTGTGTGCACGTGCAGTGTGTGTGTGCGTGCGTGCATGCGTGCGTGTGAGCAATACCATTGGGAAGGCCTTTGCGAATCCCTGGTAGCAGCGTGTTTGCGCGGCTACCAGGGATTCCCAACGACTGCTGGAGCCGCCGGAGCCGCCGGTGCTGTTGGAGCCGCCGGTACCGCCGGGGCTACGTTATCTGGAGCCACGGCACTGCACTCCCCTACCTCCCTCACTCGGTGTTCCTGTAGAAATAACAGGAAACTTCGACTATTCCAGAGGCGAGGCTGCCATTCTTCTGTCTGGAGCTAGATTGGCACTGCCTACACCTCTGTGCAATACAGGAGGTTCTGGCTTCCAGTCACTGGGGGGTGGAAAGTCGTCCACAGAGGGCAGGGAACTACCAGGGAGTGGCTCCTCCGTGCATCTCATTCAGGCAGCCCATGGCACGTAGGTCTGGCCCGTGACCTGCCAGCGGGGCTTTGAAATGTCACGTGGCCTCGCGGTGCACCTGGCCTGGCACAAGCGCCGCGTGCGTGTGCGCATGTGTGTGCGTGTGTGCGTGTGCACGCGTGCGTGCGCGTGTGTGTCTGTGTGTCACAGGTGTTTGATGCCACGAACACAACTCGAGAACGGAGAGACATGATCATCAACTTCTGTCATGGCTGTGGGTACAAGGTGAATGGTCAGCTGAGGGGGGGGCGAGTGGTTAGTTGGGGGGGTAATGGTTAGCTGAGGGTGGGGGGAGTGGTTTGCTGGGCAGGCGTGGTTAGCTGGGCGGGTGTGGTTAGCTGAGTGGGAGTGGTTAGCTGGGCAGGAGTGGTTAGCTGGGGGGAGAGTGGTTAGCTGGGGGGAGTGGTTAGCTGGGGGGGAGTGGTTAGCTGGGGAGGGAGTGGTTAGCTGAGATGGGGGGAGCGGTTAATTACAGTCACTCCCGTGCCGTTAACTGGGCAGCCACTCTCCTCCCCAATCGCTGGGCAGGTGGTGCGTGGGGTGGGGCACACTGTGGGTACTCCTAATGATGCGTGCGCATGACGTTGTCTCCCCGGTGTTGCAGCTGCTCTTTGTGGAGTCGCTATGCGACGACCCAGACGTCATCGCCTCCAACATCGCGGTGAGCGCGCGCGCGTACGCACGTACACACACAACGCACATGCACACAGGCACACGCACTCAGCGTACACACACACACGTGGCGTACACATGCAGCGCACGCACGCACGCAGCGCACACACGGACACTGCACATCGCACGCCTTCACCGCCGCTGTCCTGGGTGATGTTCCCTCGATGAGAATTTCACAATTTTCAAAAAAAACAGCGACGACGCCAACGGGAAACCAGTCTCGCTCTCCGTAGCGGTGATGTTTGAACAGCCACATCACCCAGGGTCCCCACTCTCTCCCCACGATGTCTCCTCCTCCCACGTGGGAGGAGGAGACATCGCGTGAATTACAGAACGAGCGCTCGACACCGAGTCTGAAGATTACAATAACAATTGCATTTCTCATGCTCCTTTCACCCGAGGGTCACAAAGCGCTGCACGGAGCGGTGGAGATAATGTCAGCAACAATATCACCATACATCAATTGAGTAAAATACTGATTCATCTAAATCTATGAAGGACATTAAGTCTCATCTCATCTCATTTTCAGAAATCGCTTAGTCCTGTACAGGGTTGCGGTAAGCCAGAGCCTATCCCGGCAGACAAAGGGCGCAAGGCAGAGATAGACCCACGATGGGACGCCAGTCCATCACCGGGCACTGCAGGCAATTTAGTCTGCAAGCCAATTAACCTATGCGGCAGCATGTTTTTTGGACTGTGGGAGGAAACCGGAGTGCCCGGGGAAAACCTACGCGGACACAGGGAGAGACCATGCAAACTCCACACAGAAAGGCACCCGAACCGAGATTCGAACCCGGGACCTTCTTGCTGTAAAGCAACAGCGCTACCCACTGGGCGACCGTGCTGCCCAGGACATTAAGTAACAAATTAAATAATTGTTGAACAAAGAAAGAAAGGAATAAGTGTTCCTGAGCAGGTGCAGGTCAGCGAGCCATCATCCAAGCACAACAACAGTGAGCAGCAGCAACAGTCCTAACCAGAGGACTTGAGGGCCTTGCAGAATAATTGAGTCTTGAGATGCCTCCTACGTCTAACACTGACTCCTACTTCTAACACTGGCTCTTGTCTCCAACACTGGTTCCTTTTTCTAACACTGGTTGCTATCTCGAACACTGGCTCCTATCTTTAACACTGGATAGTTTTCAATGAAATCCAATTTTTGGGTCAGGTCACGCAAAAAATCGTGTCGTTTAACCCTCCACCACCGGACACGGCCAATTAGTAATGCTTGTCACATGCACAGAACGTGCCAATGCTTAAGTATCTGAGCACACCGGTGTGTGAGAGAACAAACTCACAGCGTTTCCAATGAAATTCGACGTTTCGCTGATTATTACAACCAACATCATCAGGAACCCGCACCAAACCTGGGCGAGCAGCTCAGAAGACTGTTCTGGTTCTGGGTCCGTTTATATCGGGAGGTTGTGATGTCATCAATCACGTGTTCAAGAGTGCCGGGATCCAATGGGGGGTTGGAAGGTGAGGCAACATATTCTATAGGTGTTTGCAAGTTCGGTTAATCAGATTGTCAGGTGTTTCAAATAACATGAGTCTTGTTTGGACAAAAGGCCAACAATGTCAGATTAGCCTCATGAGTAAGTGTTATGCACAGGATTGTGTTTAGCGTTTAGGATATATGTAGCTGATACGTTTATTGTTTGAGAATGCGTTTCCAAGCCGCACTTAGTTAATAGCTATCAGAACGATTGAAATTAGTTCATCGATAACATTGGTCACGAAAGCCTTCGAGTTAAAGTTACTGCATAGTTGTATAATCATAGCAGAGAGTACAGAGTGAGTTTGAAGGAGAGAGCGGGGATGCTGTCTCCTCAGAAGAGCAGTGGAGAGCGAGATTCTCATCGCACGGGTGGGGTGCGAGGGAGGGGCGCGGGGGTGGGGTGTGAGGGTCGGGCGCCAGCGTGGGGCACGAAGGTAGAGAGCCCACAGTCATGAACGAGACTCGAGCCACGCGGTGGAGTTCGTTCGCGGAGCGCGGCAATGAAGCCAGCGCGCGCCGTCGCCCGTGGCACCGCGCGCGTGGTGCGCGCGGGAGGCTCCGGGGGTGGCTCCGCGGGGCCTCGTGCGCTCTGCGTCTCGACGGCGCGACGTGCGGCGCGCGCGCGTGTGCAGGAGGTGAAGCTGAGCAGCCCGGACTACAAGGACTTCGATGTGGAGGAGGCGCGGGAGGACTTCATCAAACGCATCGAGTGCTACCGGAGCGCCTACCAACCAATCGACGACGGGGTGGATGGGTGAGAGGAGCGCGGGGGTGGAGCGCGGGGGTGGAGCCAGGGAGTGAAGCGCGGAGGTGGAGCGTCTGGGTACCACCGCGAGGACGGGGTGCCCGGGTGCCCGGGTGCCCGGGTGCCCCCGCGTGCCACTTGGGTCACTCGGGCGGCAGGGTGGCTCCACGGCAGTGCCCCCCTGCTCCTCTGAGAGAAACGCCAGCCCAAGGCGGCTCCACTTCCGCCTCGGGCGCACCTCTGTATGCAGTTTGTGGGTTCTCTCCCCCGGTGCTGTGTGCATATCCTTCTGGCTTTCTGGGTTCCTCCCACAACTAAAAAAATACCACTGATTTATTTATTGGCCGATGACATCATAAGCTATAGGAAGCTGTGTCTGGCAAATGTTGGCACTGGCTGATTGCATGGCTTCCTCCCCCTGCACCTCTCCGTCTTGGGACCTCTGTGTGCAGATGAATGTTTGGATGCTTGTTATTATTATAGCACAATGTACCCAGTTAGCTTACAAGCTCTAGTTAATAATAATAATAATAATTGCAGTTCTGGATTGCTTTTCACCTAACGGTCACAAAATGCTGCACAGAGCTGTAGAGAGAATGGCATAACAAAAACATCAGAGCAGTTCAACTGCAAGTAAAAATAATGGCTTATAATTTTGAGAAGGGCATAAAATAAGTGATAAAAATAATTGGGCAACAAACGAAGGACGTAATGAGTGTTCCTGAGCAGGCGCAGGTCGGCAGCGAGCCATCATCCCAGCACGACAACAGTGAGCCGTACCAACGGTCCTAGCCAGAGGACTTGAAAGCCTTGCGGAACAAGTGAGTCTTGAGACAAGATTTGAAGATGCCCAAGGACTCAGCTGACCAAATCTCCAATGGAAAGACATTCCAGAGTCTGGGAGCAGCGCGCGAGAAGGCTCTATCACCCATTGAATGGAGGAACGATCTGGGCAGATGCAGCAAGCCCGTATTGGAGGATCGAAGTTGTCGTGTTGAGAAGGGTGCCTGAAGTATGTCATGGGTGTATGTCGGAATCGCGCCATTGAGAGCATTGTCGGTGAGGAGAATCTTAAATTCGATCCTATATTTAATCGGTCGCCAGAGAAGAGACACCAGTACTGGGATATGTGATTGTGAATGGTTGTGCGAATGAGGACTCCCAACAGCTGCATTATGCACACATTGGAGACGATTGATCAGGAAGGCAGGGATGCCAGGGACCAGTGCATTGCAATAGTTGATACATGAAGACATGAAAATGTCTATTAGCTTCTCAGTATCAGAGGGTGACAGAATGTTGCGCAGTCTCACTATATTTCTGAGATGAAAATGGGCAACCTTCGTTACCTGGTTGATGTGTGTGTCCACGCTGATTGAGCAATTGAGTGTCACTGCTAGACTCTGGACTGCCTTGGCAAGTTGAGTGATCCGGTCTTCAAGCATCAATTGCGTGGATATAGATTTGGATGTCATCAGCATAGCAATGGTAGCTGAGATTGAGGCTGCGCAGGATATGGCCAAGTGGTTGTATGTAGATGTTAAAGAGGAGTGGGCTGAGGACTAAACCTACCTTCAGGGACTCCAGGCAAAACAGGATGGCTCTCTGAGTTATGTCCTCCGAGGATGATTAACTGCTTCTGGTTAGAGAGGTAGGAGCTCAGCAAGTGCAAGACACAGCCAGAGACACCTATACGCTCCAGTCGCTCAAGTAAGATCTGGTGGTCAACGGTATCAAAGGCAATGCTCAGGTCCAAGAGGACAAGAATACTTGGCAAGTCTTCATCAGTAGCAACAAGTAGGTCATTAATTTCTTTGGCCAGAGCAGTTTCAGTACTATGGCAGAATCTGAAAGCAGGTTGCAAAGGATCAAGCAGGTTATTTTCGAGGTCGTTTTTCTGGAGTTGCACAGCTACTACACATTCAATAACCTTAGAGATGAATGGTAGGTCAATAATTATGAGGGATGTTACATTCGAGGCTAGGTTTTTTAAGCAAAGGGGTAACGGCGGAAAATTTGTGGGTATGATGTTGGATGGGAAGGGGTCCAGGGAGCAGGTTTGTAAGCTAACATCTGGTAACTAATGAAGAGACATCGGAAATCCGTTAACTCAGAAATGTCGAGGAGTTTTGACATCAAGGTGTAGGGCAAGGAACATTTGTTGAGGTATTGGCTGGTGGTTGAGACTGGGTAGAGATACGGTGGGCTTCGGTTTTGTATGAAAAAAACTGAATCAACTAATCGGCCCAATCTTTATTAATGAAGGGACGTGAGGGTGAGTGATAGGATGGAGCCGATTAATGGTGGAGAAGAGGATATTGGGTTTGTCACAGCTCTCATCCAGAATGCTGGAAAACTTGTTGGTACGGGCGCAATAAAGTGCCTTCCATTCGCGGTTGAGCTGGTCCTTAAGCTTAAAGCGTTAATGGCAAGGACACATTTTCTGCAAGTTCGTTAGGCGCTGCGTGCATTCGTTTTCAGGTCCCGAAGTTTAGCAGTATACCAGGGGGATGATTTTCCGCTTGTAACACGGCGTGATTTTAATGGGGCCAAGTAATCCCGTGTGCTTCATAGCAGGCTGTTATAAGCTTCAAATGTCACATCAAAGGGGAGTGAACCAAGGCAGAGAGTGATCAACTGTTGATTGCAGTGGTGAATGAGTCTGCAGTGATGGCGTGAAGATTACGGAATTGGATTTGGTGCTTGGTGATGGAAATGGGTGACGGTACCTGAAGATCAAACCACACAGCAGCATGGTCAGACAGACCACGATCAATGATGGACAGGTTGGTTACAGATATACCCCTTGAGTCAACCAAGTCCAGAGTATGGCCACATCTGTGAGTGGCAGATGCCACGTGTTGAATGAAGCCAAATGAGTTCACAGTGGCCATGAAATGCCTTGCGAGGGGGTTCTTCAGAGAGTTTACATGGATGTTGAAATCGCCAAGTATCAGGATTCTCTTCGAACTGGAGCACATTTTAGAAAGTAGCTCAGATAGTTCATTGACAAAAGAGGTGGAGGCTCTCGGTGGGCGGTAGAGCAGCACCAACTTCACAGGTTGAGCCGACCTCCAATCCAGAGTCATTTACTCAAATGAATTGAAGGTCGGCGATGGAATCGGTCAGACGTCGGCAGATAAATGGAGGAGAGCTGCAAGGCCACCACCGCGGCCATGGGAACGAGCCTCCTGATGTTGTGCAAAGCTCGGCGGTTGAGCCTGATTCAACGTGAGAAAATTATATTAATGGTGCCAGCTCTCTTGTAGCAGAGCAGGTCCAGATTGTTGTCCAAGATCAGCCCAGCAATGAGTGGGGCTTTTTCGGTGTTAGGAGAGCGTACATTTAGCAGAGAAAAGTGGGTTTCATTTGCAGACAATGTGCCTGCTGGAGGAGTACCGACCAGACGTATTGTCCGAAAGCAATGCCAAGCTGCAAAAGGCCTAATTAGCGGCTTCCCCAGTAGCCGATATATTGGACTTAATACAGGGATGGGGTTGGGGCATTGTAAAGGACAGATTAATGCACCTTGTGTATTCAGCACCACAATGGATGTAACGAGGGCGGCTGGATATTGCTAGCTATCGGCAAATGCAAGAAATTTACGGATAGTGAGGAATGATTCAGGACAAAGACTAAGTCGAGCCCCACGTGCGTAGGTGATCATGATGAATAGGGGCCGGAGTCCTCCCTTGAATACCCGGGGTGCAAGGCTGGGCCACACCCAGAATGCGACGCCAACACATCACAGGGCACCTCACTTACGGCAATTTATTCAGAAGAACAAATCAACCTAGAGAGCAGCGCATGCCTGGACGAAACCGAAGAACCCAGCAAAAAAACGACGCAATGTCACACTGAAAGGCAGCCGAACCTGGGATAATCCCGCTGTGGGGCAGCAGCCAAATTAGGTGGTGTAAGAGCAAGGTGGTTGATGGTCAGGCAGTGAAGTGATGAGTGGGCGTATGGTTGAGTGGTGATGAGAAGACTTGCGAAGAGGAACCGCTGCAAATCGCAGTTGCTAGACATAATGGTGCGCCCTCGCAGTGAGATGGGTGAGCCTCAGGACCAAGACTTTAAATTATTGATTTAGACCACTAAGAATTAAAGGAAAGAATAAAACAAAGAGGACTGATTAAAACAGTTTCAACCATCCTCAGAATGATTTGTAAAACGCGCTTTGCGACTCGAAGTTTAATACAGTACAGCAACAGCATCCAGGATGTGTGGCCAATGAGGGTGACGATAAAGAGCTTAAAGCAGACGATGTGGAGGATTAAATGAGTGAGATTGAGGTGAGGGTAAACATGGGGTTGTGCTGCGTGATGAGTGAGGTGCGGGTACTAATTAGTAGGAGGTGGATGATGCAGACATTGCGAGGCTTCAATCGCTCCCTCAGCATCGAAGGCCCCAATTGTTTCTGCGTAAAATATGATCACGAACAATTAAGAATGACAAGAATTGAAAGGTATTGAAATTACACCAGATTAACAAGAATAAATTGAGTGAGGCTGTTTCAAATACACTCAGAAGTAGTCATGAAACTGGAGGTGTTCAGAGCGGCAAATCTGCCAGGCGTCCCTGATGAAGACGCCACCTTGAATTAGTTGTGGGATTTCTGCGGCACAACACTGGCTCTTTTCTGTAATACTGACTCCTAACTCTAAGACTGACTCCTATCTCTAACCCTTACTCCAGTCTCTAACACGGACGCCTTTCTCTAACACTGGCTCCTATCTCTAACACCAAATTTATTATTACAGCAGAAAGTACCGAGCGAATTTGCAAGCTCTAGGTGCGAGATTTCTGTGACATGACAGACACCAGTCACTAGTTTAGGATCGGTACCGACTTAATCCTGTACAAGGTCACGGGAGGTGGAGTCTATCGCGGCAGACAGGGTGGAACGCGGGACAGTATATCCATGATATGACGCCGGTACACAGCAAGGCACTTTTTTGGGGGCAGTTGCTCAGCAGGCAAATTAACTTAGGTAGCGCAATGTGTCTTTGAACGTTGGGAAGAAACCGGAGTACCCAGCGAAAACCCACGCGGACATGGAGAGCGAGAACTAGCAAACGCTGCACAAAACGACACCCGAGCTGGGAACCGAACCTGGGTACTTTTTGCTGTGAGGCAGCAGTGCTACTTACTGCTGCGTCTACTGCACTACCCCAGAGCAGACGTGCGAATAGCGGGTTCTGTTCCTGAGCTCCGTGAGTCGAGTTGTTCCCCACTTGGAATCATATTTATCGTTATACTGTACAGGCCATGCAGTGTGCACTGAAATACGTGTCTAACGTGAGCTCTTTGATGAGTGCGAGCATTGGTGAGTGCGAGCGTTGGTGAGTGCGAGCGTTGGTGAGTGCGAGCGTTGGTGAGTGCGAGCGTTGGTGAGTGAGTACGGGCATGAGTTATTTCGCCAGCGTCACTTCAGCTCGTCTGGGTTGGAGACGCGACGTTGGAAACCAACTCTTGTTGATACCACGCGCGCTAAAGGATTCCCGTCCTGGTCCCCCCACGCTCCCCCTCCCCCGCCCGCGCTCGCCCCAGCGACCTCTCCTACATCAAGATCGTGAACGTGGGCCAGCGCTTCCTGGTGAATCGCGTGCGCGACCACGTGCAGAGCCGCATCGCCTACTACCTGATGAACATCCACGTGCAGCCGCGCTCCATCCTGCTGTGCCGCCACGGGGAGAGCGACAGCAACCTGCAGGGGCGCATCGGTGGGGACCAGGGCCTCACGGCGCATGGGCGCCAGGTACGGCACACTCACACGCGTGCGCGCGCTCGCAGGCACGCTCACACGCACGTTCGTACCTGTGCATGTGCTGTGGCAAAGGGGTTCCTAACCTTTCCCACCTGAAGGCCCGTTTGGCTGTGGTCTCCACAGACCACGAGGTGGCGCTCGCAGCCCACTGATGGGTCGTGATCCACTAGTTGAGCATGGCAAGTGTTTCGGTTAGCACACCGCGTTTGAACTTGGCGACTCGAGTTCGATTCCGCTCGCGACCAACACCCGTGACAATTTTAGAAACTGGTCCTGGGGCTCTCCGAGTTTGACTTAGCCTCCAATGAGTACCTAATGCAGTGTGTAAACATTGCCAGGTGGCTGGGCATGGTTCTAGCAACCCACCTCTTCGTGTGCCATGTTTGTCTTCAAAGGTGTTCGCTAGCGGCACTTGATCCTACAGTCTGTTAAGGCTCTACGGAAGATCTTCATATTGCATTCATAGTTTCTAATAATTAAGCCTATGCAATGATGTAGGTTATCACGGCTCGATGCATGACGATTGCTTCGAAAAGCTGCTCTCTCGGGACAGCCGCATCATTTGCTCCCTCCAACGGCATCCTGCACCTGAGGATGCCTCTCACGTGTGAGGCGAAATGTCACGAGATGGAGAGAGGAAGCGATCGATGCGGTTGTCCCGAGAGAGCAGCTTTTCGGAGCAATCGTCAATTAAGCCTATGTTGTTTTATTTCGCACGCAGGCTTCTATTTAATTAACCTAGCACTTACCTACACAGCTGGGTCCACTAAGGACAGCAATAGGTCGTACTGCTGGGTGTGTGGTGGCGGAACTTACACTGACGTCCTATCGGCTAAAGTGCGGACCCCGCTAAAGCGAGGACCTCTCTAAAGCGGAGACCTCTCTAAAGTGGGCTCCGCTAAAGTGTGACCCCGCTATGACGGGGACTCTGCTAAAGTGGGAACCCCACTTAAGTGGAGACCCCCACTAAAGCACAGACCCCGCTAAAGTGGGAACCCGCTAAAGTGGGGACCCGCTAAAGTGGGGAGTCCGCTAAAGTGCGGACCCCGCTAAAGTGTGAACCCCGCTAAAGTGCGGACCCCGCTAAAGTGTGAACCCCCCTAAAGTGTGAACCCCGCTAAAGTGGGGACCTCGCTAAAGTGCGGACCCCGCTAAAGTACAGACCCCACTAAGGGGGGACCGCGCTAAAGTGGGGACCCCGCTAAAGCACGGACCCCGCAAAAGCGTGGTGTGGGTCGCCGGGCTGCGCGCTAGGCGAGCGATCTCTGCACGTGTGCTCGCGCGCAGTTTGCGGGCGCGCTGTCGCGCTACGTGGAGGAGCAAAACGCACTGGCGCTGCGCGTGTGGACGAGCCAGCTGCGCCGCTCCATCCAGACGGCCGAGGCGCTGGCACTGCCCTACGAGCAGTGGAAGCCGCTGAACGAGCTGGACGCCGTGAGTCCCGCGCTCCCATCCGGTCCTGCGCCGTCCCTAGGTCGACTCAGTTGTAAATGAGTACCGAGTGCGGTGTGTAAACATTGCCACTAGGGGGACAGGCAGCCGGGCATGGTGCTGGTCACCCACCTCCTCGCGTGCCGCGTCCACCTTCATAGGCACTTGACCCTTACAGTCTGTTGAGATCTTTGTGTGACCAAGCTGGCAGAGTGCGGCGCCAGGCGGTGCCTTTGCCAGTCATCTCAGGCAGGCAGCCGGTGTCACACGGTCCTAATCTGTGAACTCCTGTAATCGAACATTCGACACTTCACGTGGCCTCAAAGTGCACCTTGCCTGGCACAGGCGCCGTGGCGACGTTGCCGCCATTTAGTTGCGAACGGCGGTTGCTGCTGTAGCGGTTAGCACCGCACCGGCCTTAATAGGTGCTCGCTAACTCTTGATTCCTCACTCAGCTTTGAGACACACATCAACAAGGTAACGAAGGTAGCCTATTTCCATCTCAGAACTACAGCCAGACCGCGCAACATCCTGTCACCCTCTAATGCTGAGAACCTATTACACATCTTCATCTCCTCACAAATCGATTACTGCAATGCACTCCTCCCGGGCACCTCTGCATACCTGATCAATCGTCTCCAATGTGTACAGAATGCGGCTGCCGGAGTCCTCACTCGCACACCCATCCACGATCACATATCCCCAGTACTGATGTCTCTCCACTGGTTACCGGTTAAATACAGGATTGAATTCAAGATCCTCCTTTTCACCTACAAGGCTCTCACTGGCGCTGCTCTGACATACATCCGTGACGTACTTCAGACACCCTCTTTAACACGACAACTTCAATCCTCCAATACGGGCTTGCTGCATGTGCCCGATCGTACCTCTGTTCGATGGGTGATAGAGCTTTCTCGGGCACTGCTCCCAGACTCTGTAATGCCCTTCCATTGGAGATCATCTTAAAAATCTAGTCTTGACTCACTTGTTCCGTAAGGCTTTCAAGTCCTCTGGCTCGGAGTGTTAATGTGGCTCAATGTCGTCGTGCCGGGATGATGACTTTCTGCCGACCTGTGCCTGCTCGGGAACATTTATCCTTTCCTTGTTTGCTGAAGAATTGTTTTATAATCGCCTTTTTTGTGTCTTTGTATAATTTATTGCCATTATTTGACTTTCAGTTGAACTGGCCTGATGTTGTTGCTGTTAACATGCCATTCTCTGCGCAGCTCTGTGCAGCGCTTTGTGACCCTCGGGTGAAAAGCGTTCTAGAAGTACAATTATTATTAACGGCATTGAGCCGAGAGTTTTTCCGAGCTTCACGGGAATCTCTCGCTCCGCGTCCCTCACAGGGGATTTGCGAGGAGATGACCTACGAGGAGATCAAGCAGAGGTTCCCTGAGGAGTTCTCTCTGCGTGCTGCCAACAAATACCATTACCGGTACCCCAATGGGGAGGTAGGCTCACTCACCTGCTCACCCACCCGTTGTCCCACTCACTCACTCACTCACTCACTCGACCACTCACTCGACCACCCAGCCACTTACCCACCCGCTTGCTCACCCTCCCACCCACCCGTTCGCCCACCCACCCGTTTGACCATCCACCCACTCACCCGCCCACGCGCCCGCCCACCCACTCACTCACCAACCCACCTGCTTGCCCACCTGCCCGTCCGCTCGACCACCCACCCGCTCATCCACCCTCTCGCTCACTGCCCCCCCCACCCCCCCCCCGCTCATCCACCTACTCGCTCACCCACCCACCCGCTCACCGACTCGCCCACCTGCCCGCCCCCCACTCCACCTTCCCGTGGACTCCACCCCAGTCGTACCAGGATCTGGTGCAGCGGCTGGAGCCGGTGATCATGGAGTTGGAGCGCCAGGAGAACGTGCTGGTGGTGTGTCACCAGGCTGTGCTGCGCTGCCTGCTTGCGTACTTCCTCGACAAGGGGGCAGGTGCTGCCCCCCACCCCCCCGGTCCTCTCACCCCTGCCCCCCTGTACCCTCCCCGAGCAAACCCTAATCTCCATTCCTCCCAGAAGTTTTAAATCGCTCACCCTCATCGTTCCCACGACCCACTGTACAGAGTCGCGGTGAGCCGGAACCTATCCCGGCAGACACGGGGCGCAAGCTAGGGTTGTACTCGGGTACAGTCCATCGCAGGGCCCTGTGGGTAGTCTGGTCAGCAGGGCAATGTCTTGGACTGTGGGAGGAAATCGGAGCATCCGGTGAAAACCCACGCGGAATCGGGGAGAATGGGCGCACAGACTCGGCGCGAGAGTGAGAGAGCGAGAGCGAGAGATTATGTGGAGATGGAGAGATCGTAGCCCATCAAGATGTTCAATGCAAATTCCTGGATTCTTTGTTCAAGCTCCTGAAGAACATCCTACTTAAGTTCAAACTCCGTTTCTCGCCCACCATTCTTATTTGTGGGTCGAAAAGCAAAGAATGCAAAGAGCAAGAGGGATTAGTTTATTTTATTATGAACAATGCCAAACTCGCAATTTACACGGCTAGAAAAGTAGCCATAGAGGAGCAATGCTCACCAAGCCACTGTTGCATTTTCACGCACAGCTGACAGGAGGATTTTGATCTTTCTCCACTCATTGGGCTAGGGAGGACGAGAACTTGCACATGAGTGAGGTTCTTCGCAATACTCCCGCAGTGTTTGGGACAAGGGGGGTTGCCACTGGGTCTTCGCACTACAGGACTTGCTGGTATCATTTGAGTTTTATGCTCCTTTTACCAAGATTTAAGAATGACTATATTATAAGGGAATGAGGGTGAGTCCACCAGGTCCGTCACCACTGCTACCCTCGTGGAGGTGAGGCGCAGCGCGAGAGTGCGCTCCCGTTCCATGCCCTTAAAGAGTTTGTTGTGAAACAGGGGTTGCTGTAGGGAGTGTATGAGGTTGTACTGCGTGCGCGGCAGTGTTCATTTAAAACCGTGCCACGCTTCAAACATGCTCTGATAATAGTTTGGCAGCATCGTGCAATCTACCATCTCGTGATTTGTTAGGAAAAGCTCATGGCCGTACCCCAACCAGCCGCTCGCGTTGTGCATCAGGCTCAGGACCAGAGCCTTCCAAGGCAGTTCTTCTTCCTCATACAGCAGCCATCTGGCGGCCAGGAGCCTGAAGGACATCACCCTGCCTTTGGCGTCCACCAGACCCTGGCAGACACAGGACCCCCGGTTTTGCCAGTGCTTCCTGCACCAGACGAAATGTGCGAACATGCTACTGAGCTTTATTAGCATCCAGGCAGGGAGCTGAAAGACCTTTTGCCTTGTGCACAGCATCGATGCTGCCAAGCTATTGACCCCAAGCACTCTTCCCCTGAAGCACATCTGTGCTGCGAAGCATGCCCATGGCCTCAATTTGTTCTCTATTTGTCCAGTCAGTTGACTCCACAGTTATTTTTTTACATAGTGCAGTTTCCCCTAGAGTACTCTCAGGTACTTTATTCCATCGGTGTCCCAGTCGACTCTGTCCGGCAGGGCCAGGGATCGCACACTGTAGCCCCATACGGTGTGCTCTGCTCTTTGGCCGGTCGACCCATGCAGAGGAGGCCCTCTCATCGAGGTCAATTGCCCTGTGAAGATCAGACAGATCCCATGCATCGTTGACCACTGCGCAGACATCGTCCGGCTGGGCGGAGACTTTAATAACTACATTCTTACAGCCAGGGACTGCGAGGCCAGACAGTGTCTGTCGTTGTTTGCACAGAAGCGGTTCAAGAGACAGGGCGTACAAGAGCGCCGATAAGGGGCAGCCCTGTCTCACTCCCCTCGTCACTGGGAAGGGAGCTCTGAGCTGTTGATTTATCTTAAAAAGGCCCGACGCGTCTGTGTACAGGAGCCTAATGTACCCTCTGAACCTTTTGCCGAAGCCCAAGGCCTACAGCACCTTGTCCGGGTAGTCGTGGCTTACTCTGTCGAAGGCTTTCTCCTGATCTAGGAGGAGGAGCCCCAACTTTAACCCGTGCCTCTTGGCAAGAGCCAACATGTCCGTCACTGTGGATATATTGTTACGTATGCATTGGCTGGGGGTACAGAAAGATCGCCCAGGCTGGATCAGTTTGCCAATTACAGAATTAGTGCGATTGACTAGGACTTTTGACATGATTTTGTAGTCTGTGCACAAGAGTGACACGGGCCGCCAGTTTTTAATGTGACACAGCTTGCCCCCGTTGGGCAGAAAGGTGACCACTGCTGTCCTACAACTCTGTGGTAAGTGGGTCTTCCCCAGGCTCTCCATCAGCACACCCAGTAGGCAGGGTCCCAGCTCAGAGCAGAAGGCTCTGTAGAATTCTTCTGGGAGACCATCGAGACTTGGCATTTTTCCAGACGCCAACCCCTTCATGGCCGACTCAAGCTCTACAAAGGTCACTTGCTGGTTGAGCCATTCCCTCTCTTGAGTCACTGAGGGTGGCAACGTCTTCGAGGAGCTTGTTGGCTGCATCAGCCTGAGTCGTTTGCGCAGTGTAGAGATTTGCGCAAAGGTCTCATGCGATTTTGTGCGATGTTCTTCTGTGTGGAGCATGTTTTACGTTCTATTCCATCCAAGCTCGTGATGGTGTTCTTACTGGATAGCTTGCCATGTTGAGTGAAAATTTGCTTTGTGGGGGAGTCTGTCTGTTACGTGTACTATGTTTCTGGTTGTGAGGGAGTGGTTGGCCTGCTGGTCAAAAATGGTACAGGATCTGGTGTTTTTCTAGCAGTGAGCCACTGTTTGTTTCTGTTGAGGTAGAGCCATGTTCAGCCTCCAACGTCATAAGCTCATTTTCCAGTCGGTGCACTACCTCCTGCTTTGCTAATGCCTCCTGACTCAGGAAGTACTGACAGAGGATCTGGATCTGGGCCTTTCTGTTGTCTCACCACTGCTGGAGGAGCTGTGGTCTCACTTTTTTTTTACTTTCCAGGTATCTCAAAGGGTTCTGAAGGCAGCAGTAAAATCTTTGTTGCCCAGCAACAGCACAGTGAATCTCCAATCGGCTCTGTGCTGAGCTGTGCTGGCTGTTTTAATTTTGATTACTACCGCGTGATGGTTATAGAAATCGGATGAGATGATGTCGCTCTCCCCAAGCAAATTTGCACAGCTGGAGTCAATGTAAAAACGATCCAGCCTGGCAAGGGACACTTTTCCTTTGGCAACACAGCAGAAGGAGGAGAACTGCTTCTGGGCAGGGTGCTGCAGGCGCTATCCATCCACCGGCGCCAGTTTGCTGATCAGATCCTTCAATCCCCGTGTGGATTCCGGGTGTGGTTCTCTGGAGTTACGATCGACTATTGGGTCTGTGGTGCAGTTAAAATCCCCACCCATGATTGTAAACTCAAATCTGTATTATTTAGCAGTGTGGAGAAGAGGGCGGTCCTCTGCACACTCTTGTTCTGTGCGTACACATTGACCTATCTGATGCGTGTGTTGCCCACGGAAACATGAACCGACGTTAAGTAGCCTTTAATAACTTCCTCGAGTACCACCCTCTCGGGCGCACACCTGTCACTAAGCCAGACGACCACCCCCCTGTGTAATCCAGCGTGTTGGCTGAAAAGCATTTGCCCATTGAAGTGTGTCTGCCATGTGGCTCCTAAGGAGGCATCGAGGTTTGTCTCCTGCAGGAGATCCACGTCTGCTGTCTTGTCACGCAGAAAGCCACTAATTAGGTGTTGCCCCTGGTTACTCCGCACGCTGTCGCAATTAAGGCCGATTATTTGCAGTTGTGCATCCATGTGAGGCTTTTGTTTTCTTAAGTAGAACAGAAGAAAGGAGAGTTTACTTTTTAACGGAAGTATGCTTTTTTTTACTTTTTGCATCAGCACTTTTAAGTCTGAAACATTCTTTGTCGGTCAAACCGTGCCTACATGGGTCACGACAAATCTTTATTGATACCTCTAGGAAGCCTAGTAAGTCGGGGAAGAAGTGCTCAATGATGACCTCCCGCTTCCTGAAAGTGGTCTTCAGGAAGTCCTCAACCTCCTTTGTCTCTTACTGCTCCCTTGAGAGAAACTTATCTCACTCGAGGCTCCATCTTCTTCATCAGAGTCAGAAGAGAGAGCTTACGAGTCCATGAGGGTGTCGTGCAGCGAACTAAACGCTGCCTTCGCTTTAGTCGACCTTGTATGTCGGCTGTGCCTGGAGGGAGCTCAGAGCCTGTAAATTCTGGAACTTCGGCCGAAACCACCTCGGGGGAGGCTTGGCCGGTTCCCGGTGGCACCGCCGGTGTGTGATCAGGCTCCGCGTCAGCGGGTGAACCCACGCTATCCCGTGTCGAGGTTCCCACCGGCGGGGCGTCTGCCTCCCCCGGTGAGCATCCCAACCGCCGCCGCTGCAGCGGCCAGTGCGTTCACCGCAGGGGAGGCACAGGCCGAACCGGCCACCGTTGCCGCAGGATCCGGCTCAGCCTGTGCGGGGGTCTCTGTGCCAGGTTCATCCCTTGCGTTATCTCTCCGTAGTAACTCAGACTGAATACTGAGCTTGGATTTCCCCCCCCTCCCCCCCCTCTGCTTTCCATTTTCCCGATTCCACCAACGTGAAACCGTCCGTAATCTGCGCGGCCTCAGCACCGGTGGTAGTCGCTGCTCTTACGTTGTGCTCTTGTGTCGCATTTAGTGCAGCGTCGGGAGCCATTTCAAGCGCTCTACCTGGACAGTGCTGTCGCGCGCGATGAGAGAGAGCGAGAGAGAGCGAGAGAGAGCGAGAGAGAGCGAGAGAGAGCGTGTGGGGCCATGCGAGCATTCACCTGCCCCGTCCCTCTCTCACAGATGAGCTGCCCTACCTCAAGTGCCCGCTGCACACTGTCTTCAAACTCACACCGGCCGCCTACGGTGAGTCACGGACACAGCTGCCCGAGGTTTAAAAAAAATATATTATTGTTATTAGCATTGTTACAGCAGGAAATATGCAAGGAGCTCGCAACCTCTACATGTGGGATTCCTGGGAAACAACACTGGCTTCTATCTATAACACTGGTTCCCATCTCTAACGTTGGCTCTTATCTCTAACATTGGCTCCTACCTCTAACACTGGCTCATATCACGTACACTGGCTCTTGTTTATAACATTGGCTGCTTTCTCTAACACCTGCTCCTACTTCCAACACTGGATCATATCACTAACACTGGCTCTTGTTTATAACATTGGCTGCTTTCTCTAACACTGGCTCCTTTCTCTAACACTGGCTCCTACTTCCAACACTGGCTCATATCACTAACACTGGCTGTTGTTTATAACATTGGCTCCTTTGTCTAACACTGGCTCCTACTTCCAACACTGGCTCTGGTCTCTAACACTGGTTCCTCCCTCTAACACTGGCTCCTCCCTCTCACACTGGCTGCTGTCTAACACTGTCTCCTATCTGATAAGGAGGGTATTGATTAGTAGGAGTAGGAAGATGCAGGAATTGCGAGGCTTCAATCGCTCCCTCAGTATCGAAGGCCCCAAGGGTTTACGCGTAAAATATGATCACGAACAATTAAGAATGACAAGAATTGAAAGGTATTGAAATAAAACCAGATTAACAATAATAAATTGAGTGAGGCTGCTTCGAATCCACTCAGAAGTAGTCGTGAAACTGGAGGTGTTCAGAGCGGCAAATCTGTCAGGCGTCCCTGATGATGACGCCACCTTAGATTAGTTGTGGGATTTCTGCGATACAGCACTGGCTCTTATCTGTAATACTGACTCCGAACTAACACTGACTCCTATCTCTAACACTGACTCTTACCTCTAACACTGACTCCTATCTCTAAGACTAGCTACTATCTCTAATACTAGCTACTATCTCTAACACTGACTCATATCTCTAACACTGGCTCCTACCTCTGACACTAGCTCCTGTCTTTATCCTAGGTGGATAGATGTTTATCATTGCAGCAGAGAGTAGCCGGAGAGCTTGCAAGCTCCAGATGTGGGATTCTTGCGACACAGCAACATTCAGAAATGACTCACGTAAGATGACATGGGTCTGTATGTGGAGAGTTGTTTTAAATCATCTTCCCAATAGCGACCTTCATACGTGCAGTAGGTAGTCCTTTCTACCAATTGCACGTGTTGATGGTGAGCGGGAATCGAACTTGGGTCGCCGGGTTTGTAGCGCAGCGCGCCGACCTCTGCGGCTCCCCACAGACACGCGCACGCAGATGTGCGCTCACAGACACGCGCCCTGCTCCACGGATAGGAGATGCAGCCAAGGCTTACTCGTACATTCAGCGAATGTAAAGCAGCCACTGGCATTGCGGAGGTTGTCGGGCGGGCGGGCGGGCGGGCGA